>CM017566.1:14443921-15043921 GCA_007844125.1 Sinonovacula constricta | reverse complement strand
CAACGTAGATTACATGCACGGGGAGATCTTTTACGACGGCCACACTGCACGAGTAACATTGTTTAAATCATGAATAAGAAAATATAACAAAGTCCTATGAGCATTGCAGCATATACCAAAATTGTAAAAGGCACAATGGATTCTCCTTCGTGCCATTCGCAAATAAATGTACAAACTTTAAAAAAGTTTACCAAAAAGGAAACAATCTGAACACTAATCAAATACAGGTATATTGAACATTCATTAGAAGGTTTGTCGAGATTTATACTTGTACTGGAAAATATTTTGCAGTTGCCACCCTTACAGTTTCTAGCATTAATTCGATCTAGCAACTGAGAACCTTAATCTAAATTGCTTTCACGTACGAACATGTTCTTGTTCATGTCTATTTAGTTATACGCAATATAAGCTTTTTCAAAAAAGCGTTGTGTCTCTTCCATTTAGCATGTAACAGACACAAAACACTTCTCTCTGAGAAACATTTTAAATAATGTACAATACAATTAACTAAAATGTCTCCATGGCATTTCGATGTAAACGTATAGAAACGAGAACAAAAGGAACTGCATTTGCACAGATAAAGGCAAGTACTTATTACTGACATAATACGTTCACTGATATTCAAGAAAAATAAAGATAAATTATAACTTACTATCTAACAAGTATTATTATCTAACAAGACATACGGTGATAAAGCCAACGATCAATTAGGTATAGTTACAGAACCTTTCAAAAAAAAATCTATAATACTCTTTTTAAGAAGAATTGTGGCATTATATCATACAAACCTCATGTAAACCTCGGTTGACCAAACGCTTACACACATTTGTGTCTATACAATCTGTGAAATTAATAGAAATTAGATACATGTATGGGCGGGTTGTTATCACAATGGTGGCATACATTATAAATGAATCAATGGTACTCGAATGAATGACAAACTCAAATATTAAATTTCAAATTGGATTTATTTTATATATGTTTTAAAACATAATGACATAAAAGAAAGAAATATCTTTTCAAAGGAAAGCAGCTTTTGTGTGCGAAGCGATTAAGTCGGGATTATGCAAACTAATAATACATGTAATACTGTGTGCATATTATGTTATCCTTCAGTTTCAGTTACACCAATTAAATACATGATGATTTGACCGACATGGTACCACAGCTGTTTCTTACATTAAAATTAGAATTAAATTATTAAATAATAACAGCAAAACTAAAACAACAACAACAACAAACAACAAGAAACAAGAAAATAAGTTAACAATAACATTAAAACATATGTTATATAAAGTATATTTTCTTCTCAATATCAACATCTGTTGATAATGTAGACAGTGTCGTTTATAGAGATAAGCTTTTATTGACAACGGATGCCAGAAAACACGTAAAGACAAGCCAACAGAGCAACGTGTATACAATTTTTCTCCTTACTAACAGTTCAAACATTATGAGAAGATAAGTATAAACTCCAATATTCATACAAAGGGTTTAGACATTTCTTTGCAGCAGATGCCTTACAACAAGTAAAGACTACACATAAATGAATACTATGAACGTAAATGTTTTATATTGAACGTTGTATATTGCTTAACGTGACAAGTATGTTACAATTTTATAAGGACAACAGTCTGTGACAAAGCATAGCAATATGGGAAAAATGGTCAATTTGGTTAGTGTTCTCAAGGAAACATAGTGCAGTTAAAACATCCCGTCAATGTGGGACAAGTACCTGTTAGCACTTGCAATGCAAAAACATACCTAGTACAAAATAAACGTAAACTACAATGTACTTAAAACTTATTTACAGCTAATACATTAATAAATGTCAAATGAGCTTAACGGTCTAAAAATATAGTACTGACAAAGGAAAAATACATATAGTTATATCTGAAGATCTAATTAATGTCGGCATGTGTCTAATAATTAGTTAGAATATTTGAAGCAAAGAAAAACACTTTTCCCCAAAAAAATAAAATACAAAAAATTAAGATGGAAATAAAAAGAACAAGAAGCTTGTCCAATAAGAATAGCAAACTTCGAACGATTATTTGTTTGAAAATGACGTATATTAACATTAAATACATTCTCGAAGTTTAACCTGTGTTATCTAACGTAAAGGACATTGGATACTTATTAGGTGGTGAATACAGGGCAGGAATAGAAATAGCAAAAAATCTAGCAGTGACAATTCAAGACAATGGCTTAAGCCGTCGCTCACGTGTGGTCTTAGTGACATGTCAGGCTTTTGTGTAATTTAAAAGTAAGCAAGTTTGATTACGATCATGAAAAAAAATTATATACTGTTTGTATATATACATCCAACCTACAGTATTGCTTACTATATCGTACAGTATCTGAGTTCTAGAAATACAAGTAGTACTATATCCAATTGTATGTCTAAAATGGTACAAGTAAAATATTTTAATATGTGACTGTGTTACATGTAAGATGAACATACTTGAAGCTAAATGTTTGCGCGGGATATTACTGTGTGTTATAAGTTTAATTATATTGACATATAAACATTAATTTGAAAATATCAAAACTGAATATATCAATATGTTACTTATCTTTAATAGAAAACCATTAAATTCTGTATCACAGAACTGCTGTACTTACTAATCAGAAACACTGCTTGATATTTTCATTCGGAAATCTAGTGTCAGAATAAACCAATTATTCCTTTTGTTTGATTTAGGCATAATGGAAAAGAAATCGTCTGTAGAAGAAATATATATCAACCAAATATGGATAAGATAAATTGTAGATAGAACACACGTTTCAATATCCATGTAACTTAATGCAAGATAAAAAACAAAAGTTAATACGCATTATACACAATCTGTTGCAAAGAATTATTGAAATACTAAAATAATATCAACAAAAAAGAGACAAAATAATTAGAAAAAAACTTTTGAAATTTAATCATGCTAGCCAGGATTAAAACATTACTTTCGATTATATTTTATTAAGCAAAAAAGTTGAATGAAAATACCCGATTAACGCTTCTGATAATTGAAAAAAGACAAATGCACAAGTTAGTTGTTTGTAAACCGTGTTCGTTAACATAAAACTCATTTTATTACCTGCAATTGAGTGGAATATGAAATGAATCGTTACAAGTACAAACATAATTAATTTTTAATCGCTTTTAACTCTGGAGCATTGAGATATTGCTTACACAGTGACCTTAACATTCATATTTCCCTTTGTTACTACCCAGCTGATGAATAACAATAGGTAGAATTTCGTAGAAATATTTTTTTTTTTTGAATTGCAGTGTATAAAGATCTAAGAACACAAAGTAAATATCCAATAATTAAGGCGGGTTATAAAATTGTCTTAATATTTACATTATTGTCATATATATTCTTATTCATGATCACAGCAATGTTACTTGTGCAGTGTGGCCGTCGTAAAAAATATCCCCGTGCATGTTATCCATGTTGTCATTTAATTAATTCTCTAAGGATTGTTACGTGTACTTCCTTTGACGGACATTGGACGTTGGTTCCTCAATTTCTTTCATATGAACTGGATGCAACAACCATTAACTCTTCTCTGGTCACTTTTTTTTATTCAAAAAGTTAATTTTATTTACTATCAACAACTTTTTGTAGTTATTCTAATTTAAATACTACCCATCTCTCTCCTAAACACTATGTGGATATAATTTTACAATGACGTCACTACTTTCGTCATACCTTATCAAACAAAACGTCAGCGCTTGAACATTTATTCAAGTGGATCGGTTTTCTGTTCACTGCTTACATTTGAGAAACCCACAAAGAATTGCGAGGTTAGAGCTCTGTAAAACCGGTTTTATTACTCCCGTCGGTCCATATTCCGACTGACCGTTCCAAGGCGGTAACCGTCGGGTTTTCTTTCCTCTTTTTGTTAAATGACTCATTACAGATTTGTTCTTACATTTACATTTGGCTTGCATGTCCTGTGCCTTTCAAAGTTTTGTACCTGTTTCAATGCTCACAGGACTTTGTCATCTATATTCTTATTTAAATACCGTTACCTTTTTGAGACGGACGTATTATTTACTATAACTATAGCGAGATACAGTGTGAATTTTGGCGTCTGTTTATCAACTACATGTACCAAGGGCCTTAACAAATGGGCCCTTCTGTAGGACTTAACTGTAGGTCTAACTTAGTTAAGTTAAGTTCTGTGATTTACAAGAACTTAACAAATGATACATATTTTTATGTAAACGCCATATCTATCCTCGTAAAACAATGTGTAACAATGAAATCGACCCTATAGTAAAACAATAGCCAATTTTAAAAGTATATTGTTGTTTTAAGCAAAGGCTGAAACGTAAGTATAGACAAAATTCTCATTTGTTGAACTAGCAGATATTCATAACAGATTAGAGAAAATTGGTTTTGGAATAATGACGGACAGTTCGTTTGCACCATTCACCACAAGGTTAAACATTTTGCATCATTTCTGCGTCACATGTGTCACAAATAGCGCAAAAGTATGACACGGGACTGAAAGTAGTACTTTTACTTAAAAGTCAAATATATAAAAGCTGATAGGCTTAAGAGATTACCAATTTACAGTTTATGAAGAAACGTGGCTATATTTTAGTATAATACAGTATTGATCTTTATTGCCGTCACGTTGTACGTAATATGCAAGTGATTTTAATACAAACAATAAATTTCTACGATTTTTCTTGCCGTTTATATATAAATTGTCTTTGTAAATAACTATTTTTATATTGCGGTATTGAATGATTGTCAAATAAAATATGTTTATTATCTTTATTTTTATTTATTTTTCTCCTTTCAAGCTATTAGTATACAAACAGCTCTTACACTGAATTAAAGGTTTCTAATAATTTAACAACCACAAACCGTCTAAACCGACAATGGAGAAGGTAAAAGAACGGGCCAGCTTGGTTATGGCTTTAATTAACAAGTCGACATAAATAAATGTGTTGCTTGCCAGCGGTAAAATCCGGTCGACCGTCTTTTGTTTTTTAGCTATTGATCTTCAACAACAACAGAAATGTCTCCACACTCCATTGGGAAACCGATTGGGTAAACGCGTTTTGCTTTATTTTAGCTATTGATCTTCAACAACAACAAAAATGTCTCCACACTCCGCTGGGAAACCGATTAGAACGATTCGTATATATAGATATCTGTTATGGCAACAGGGGTATGTCCGACCCTTTTAACGGACGTTTTAGGAAACGTCTGTCTGGGATTTTGCCAATAGAATAATCAGCGCAATAGTGACAGAAACATTAAGCCAGTGTTAAGGTGGTAATACGAACCAGCATTACCCCGAACGGCAAAGCAATTAACCCCAAACAGCAAGATACTAACGTTAAAAATGTATAAGGGTATTACATATAATACCACTCTTGGCAATATACTTTCAATGGTTTGGGCTTTCTGTTGATGCGATGCAATGGCGTTGTTTTGCTATTTTTGTCGAGAGAGTTAATCAAAATCATGTATGTAAGACATAAAAGTCGAAGCAAGGAGTCAATTGACTAAAGTGTCATCGACCTTAAGCACAAGTCAGAATAATTTTTGGCGATGTTTACTTTAAGCGACTCGACCGTAGACCCGCACTTCGTATTTAACAATTCATTTATCTCTATAGAACCAACCACATAATTTTGACATGTACGCTTTGTGCTCATTGTGGGAATTATAATTTAACGTTTTCGCGTAACAAGGAATCAGTATAAGATTCAACATGTTTCCCAATTTTATACGTATAAAGATTATCATGACATTCGTAAATGCGTTTTGTTGTATTGTTTGATAACTAGAAATAAGAATATATGTGACAAAGTCTTGTTTAAAAATATTGACGTATGTCTATCGTTCAAAAGTTATGATGCCCATTTTTCTGTTAATGGCATTGTCAGTTAAAGTCACTTAAAAGTAATGGATTTGGCTGAAGGCTTCTAGCCGACGTTTTTTATATGATTTGTTTCACAAGTCATTACCAGACCTCGTATAAGAATAAATAGTTGCTACTAAGAAAATATTTCTTGGACATGTCTTTGTATTTATTATTTTAAGTATTTGCAATTAGCCTTTTTGTCTCAAATAAACATCTAACCATCTTGCAACGCCGATACCTTTAATACGTATATTTCTCAAGCATATAATGATTAATATTAATATGTAATTAAGTTCGTAATTTTCTTAAACAATTAAATAAGGCAAAAATTAAGGTTTCTGAAATAACATATTTTTTGCATATTCTAACCTTTTGTAAAGGGCATTAGCAAAACCAAAAAGTTAAACGTTGTCTATAAAATGCAGTAAATATTAAAAAACAACAACAACAACAGCAACAATATATTGATATACCACAACCATATGGCAAATTATTTTAAAAACAACAACAACAACTTTATATTTTACCAACTGAAAGAAACAAGGTGAAATTGCCCAGTGATAAAACCCACTGTTGACCGGTATATACATTGTAGCGCACACAATGTTTCATGTATTCGTCATGCTTTAGTTATGGAAACAATCAACTCTTCATCATTACATTCATTCTTATAAATTATTTTGACGATAAACGGACAGCTGTTTTTAACAGTCAGCCGACATAATCCTTAAAATTCAGTAAAAGAAATGAATTAAGATCGCTGACAAATCGAATAAATTGTAATTATTATCTATTATTACTATTCCTGTATGATATCTGGTGCAGTAAAAAATCAATTAGATATTGAAAAGAAACCCAATCTTTATTCCTTATGTATGTCGGATGTTTGCAACAAAATAATCTGATAGAAGATTTGATAGTTGATAAAGCAACAGATAACATAGCAAATCTCTTTCTATTGCGTACAGAGGATGAACGTTGATTTACGCCTACATTTTACCTGTTGATCCACAAGTGTCATTAACATCCTTTGTTACATAAAGGACCTCCGTTGGCACATTGTCTTTCGGAAAAGTAAATATCGTTTGAAAGATTTGCTTTAACGCCATTGGGAATCTTTTCTAATATGTTTTAAAAATACACGTGTATCGTTATACTTCAGGTGCATTTAAAATGTGTCAATTTATTTCTTTTTATTTCAGGACACTATTATGACTAACTGTTAAACGTTTGTTATTTTACTTGCAGATTATTGCAGATTGTTTAGATAAATAGTTACATCTGTTAGCTATGAATGTTGTAATTTTTACACCGTTTTAATAGACTCTCGCTGCAACGTTAGTCATCCAGAAAACTGTTTATTATATATACTTATGCTACAAAAACTATGAGAGCAAAACGAATATGAGCATATTTACATTTGACGGAAACTTATATGTTTACATTTATTATTTGCCCAAATGTATTGATTCGTTTGGCACTTTCTATGAACATAAATGAGTGTTTGACAATAGAATGGTGCGAATAATTGACTTTCGTGAACTTGACGTGATACGCCTGTCTGATAGATTTGTCATTTAAAACGCCATGAAAAAATACAAAAAGATGATTGATTCATAGTTCACTTTTGCTCGAGAACATTTTCTACAAATCACTATCTTGTTCGTGACATGAATAATTTTCTCGAAGACCGGTCAAATGAATCTTGTCGATGATATCGAATAGGCAGTGTATCTTTTCAGAATCAGTGGTAATTCGCGAGGCTTCAAGATTGAAATTTGTCGAAAAGATATGCCTTTTACAACAACTTGTATGTGAGAGTGTTCCTTTGTCTTTTGGAAGTTCATATTCCATTATAAGTTATCATTATCTATTTGTTATAATCTGTTCTGTCTGTTTGTCTCTCTGTCTCTCTCTCTCTCTCTCTCTCTCTCTCTCTCTCTCCATATATATCATAGCATATGGTGGCGATGTGCAATTATTAACAATTATTGAATAATATTGACAAATATGCTATGTTTAATTTTTAATCTTTGTTTAGAGCTAGCGTGGAAATAAATAAAAATAGTGTTGAATGTATTTTTAATGGAGGATGCTCTAAGAATATCGGCAAACGTCCGATGAAAAACATTTAAATGCCATTAACAATTTTTACAAATCTTACTTATAATCTAAAGTAGTTTTAAGAACATTGTTAAAGTTCACAAACAAATATTGCAAGTTTTGTTTTAGTTTTACAAAATGATAATATAAATATGACTTTCCACTCCTGCTGCATCTTTTCTTTTCAACATTTTCAAGATCAAGATCATTTTCATCCTGCTATCGCTGTCTTTGTAGTTGCTTTCATTCCTTTTGAGCAACTATATTTCCAAGAACGAAGTGCAAGTTTAGAAAACAATGTTATGATATTCATAGGTAAATGTAGGCAGTTTAATACAAGATAGCAACAAACAAAATAACACGACAAACACTATTTAATCTTCAATTAAAATTACTGAATATGTAAAATGGGAAAATCTAGTTTTTAAACGGCATATGTTAACTGTCATTTAAGTTTTAGTATATTGCACGGACAAAGGTGTAAACCTTCAAATATATACACATTACGACGTAATCCTCGGCGTTTATAATATGTTTTTTAAACGATTAACTCTAAACAATACTACGTTTTATTTTGTTGATTTTCTAAAATTCTATTGTTTCTTCCATATTGTTTACATTTCACTTTTGACACTTTTGGCATATGACGTCATGGCATTTATGACGTCGTTATATGGTTCTTATAATATATCAGCGCTTGTACTGCTTTATTCTATTTTAAACCACTCTCTCATTTGGAATTTCTTGGTTGCCGAGGCTTTTATCTACTGTAAATACTGTACATATGTTCATTATTTCTGTTTTAACTCCCGATGCAGGTGCTTATTGTTAGTTGTGTCACTTTGACGGGATACTTTTATTTACACTGTTTGTTTGATAGAAAAACCGCCAGGAAGTGCGAGGTTGGAGCGCTCCACAAACCAGGTTTAAGCACCCCAGTTGGCCATTTTGCCGACTGACCGTTCCAAGGCGGTAACTGATGGTTTTTCTTTTTGTGTGTTCTGTCTCGTCTCTGTGTTTTTTGTCACATTTACATTTACCTTGTCTGCCTTGGTCTGCAGGTAGATAAAATTTAAATATCTGTGAAAATTTTGATAGGACCTTTTCTTATTTACCTATTCTGTTAGCAAAGAAAACGAACAATCTGTTCTTATTTCAGCAAAACCCTAACTTTGCTGGCTCTTTATGTCGCCATTGGAAAACTAAGATATGATATTAATTTCAGGCAAATCAAATATGAAGCTAATAAAGAAAAGGAACCATACAAAACATGATGCCCGAAATTTCCAAATAATCGCAATGACCAATATAGTTAACTTTTGTTTCCAGAAAAGTTTACATCTTTAGTTTACTTTTAAGTTTTATTCAATCATACTACTACACCGACGTATCTACTCAAGCCATTGTGTTATTACAGCGTAACGAAAACGGTATATGGAGGGGGATTTTACACAGCAAAAAAAGATGACTATTTATTTAGGTTTAACAATTACAAGATCATCGTTAGTTGTTTAATTTGCATGACAGGTGAAACAACATGAAGCATTTTGACTTAACCAGTGTAGGAATAATGTCTATTTAATATTGGAAATATTTGATCGGCTAAACGCACTATTAACATCTAATAGTTTATTCCGACTAAATCTTTGACTATATGTAGAGTACAAAACCCATGACCTTACTAAAAGAAGAACCACCAGTCAAACCGTAGCTAATGATAAGTTCGCCTCAGTTGGATGGCCATAAGGCGTAATCAATTTGATTTATGTACGACCAGGCACGTGGCTTTAATAATTAATACTGTGTCTTATTAATATTTAGTTATATGATTTAGTTTTTTGTCAGATGATGGATTTCAAATCGAAGTATAAATGCAGAATTACAACATAAATTATTGGTAAAATCCATTTTTTATTCTAGTTAAAGTACATTTAATAAGGACGAACAACAAAAATAATTATCTTACTCTCATGACATAATTTAAATATAAATACTTCGGACATAAGACTTTAAGTATACGTAGCGTGCAAACGTGATTAACGATATCTTACAAAGATATAGTAAAGACGTGGCCTCTTAAGTGAGACTGATATTGAAGAGTGACACGCTATAATTGAGAGAGGAAAGATACACGGCTCTGAATGACAGTTATTCATGGAACACCATTTGTCACTGTACTCCTCTGCTAGACATGCCGAATAGCTTAGTTATACAATTTGTATACTGGATAACCTCCTTAGTAGATTCTTCCTTAAAACACTCTTACAGATAATGAACACACGTATCATATCTCGTCAACATATTTCATAAAAGAGATTCCTTTTATGATTTTGAAAGGATAAACGTAACATGATAGAGAGCTGAAAGGAGGACTTTACAGAAATGACCAAATTAGATTCACTGTACAATCAGTCTCCTGCATTTCTTCTATGCCTCTTCCCTGAATCTCTTTGTCACTTAGCATCACTCTTCTTTCCATTTATTATGGTCATGTTGGCGAAGTCCAGGACATTTTAGTGGAGTAAAACCCCAGATATATGGTTGACTAGAACCACAGCGACATGCTGTTTCAATGACCATCACTTCACAAATGTTAAAAACAAGAAGTACACATTCAGATATCTAATTATGTATTTTTTGCTTTTTAATTTTGTTTTGAATGTCGTATAACAGCATAAGCAGAAATGGAGTCGGAGGAGAGAATATGCACAACTCCAGTATAAACTGAAAGTACACTTGAACATTAAACAATTATTGACTTTGTTTCCATTGATAATCGAAGTTATATTGATATAAACGTTTGCATTATTAGTAAAACATGAAATGTATCTATCGCACAATGCAATTTCTTTGACATTTTTGTCAATTAAGTCCTCAGACTAACATTGCTCCATATTTTCTAAACAAATGCGAACTTACTACATACATTTGTATCATTTTCAATAGTTAATAAATTTACTAAATCAGTGAGCTTAGTATAGTTAATTAAAAGAAAACTTAAAGTCAATTGTATGGCGCATATTGTGTTTCGAAATGTTGAAGAGAAGTGAAACATAGAGAGAAACTTTTATAAAAGAGATTGAAAGCATGCTGCAGGTTATAATTTTGGTTTGAAAATTCTCGGATAAAGGTCTACAGGCTTAGTCGCAATTGCCACATTTGTGTATCTCAATGTAAGCAAGTCACAATATCTTAAGAAGATAGTACAGGACAACGACTTAGTACCTGTTTTTAAATATACATATTGTTGTTATTTTTAATTATTTTACCTGATTATGTGCATCTGTATTTTTTGGAATGTTAAATGTATATACCTATGTACATATTGTTCATTAATGTTTATATGCCAGAGGATAACACTAATTGCCAATAGAAATTGTTATATTCACTTGCATGGTTCTTCTTGATAATCCATTAAATACCCCCCTCGTAATCAGTACAAACCAACAAGAACACGAACACTTCTGAGCATCGAACAAGCAAGCAGGTGCTTCCTAAAGGCGAACGTCATGATATTCTTATATTAGAACAACCCAGAATTGTACACGTATTCTGCACACAGAAAAGATAAAAATTGTGGATTTGCGTTTTCTTATACTATTTTTGTCGCAAATTGTATATGAATTAAACATATGTCAAAGTGTACGTAAATGCAAAAGCAACGGTAACATCTCCTGCTGGTTTTACTGTTTTAACGTTACTGCATTAGCATCTCATCTCTAACAGTAAATGATGTTAAAATAAGTTATTATTATGGCTTTATGTCAAGTGCGTTTTTAGTATAACGTCTTCGATGACAATTATTCATTTTCTTTTACAATGCGTGACACATAAAGAATAAGTAAACAAGTTCAATATACTTACGAATGAATATGCCATAGCCTAGGTTTATAATGTAGCCTTACATCATCATTAAGACTTTAGTTGACAGCCTCTTTGAATAGACCTCAAAAGTATTTGAACGAATAATTGTTCGCATGGATAATAAATAACGATCAAGAAAATACTTTTGTTTGTGATAACTGATGAGCAGGATTAAAACGATTGCAAAAATACATCAAGAATATTTGCAGAACTGTCTCTTATATTTATAAAGTTGGATGTCAAATGGAAAAAAGCGAACTGAAAATTTATCAAGCATTAATAACAATGCGTTGACAAATATATTTTGCAACAAGGCAAGATGCAATAGCACTGAATACTAACTGGTTAAAAGAAAGCAATCAAGATAATTAACCAAAAACAAAGTAAACAAATTTCTTCGATCAGCTTTCTGACACTGTTATGCGAAATTAAATAACTAATACAAAAATAACAAAAACCTAGTTAAAAAGAAGAGAAAACAAGATCAAAACAAAAGAGATTAATTGTTAAAGAAATATGATCGAATACACTACGATTACACGAATTGACGAAGGGAGATAACTATATTTTCTGCCATGTAAATCGATAATATAAGAGAGAACAAAAAGTTATGCAACAATTTCATTCCAAAATGTTTACATATTTAAATCTTTATTCATCCAACAAGTCGTGTTATTTTAATGGTACTCATTTACTAGCAATGTCAGAGAAAAGTGCTACAGAGAAACCATATAGAGTCATCTTGATATAATGGTTTTGTACATATGGGAAGGGACATGACATTAGTAATATATTTCGTAAAGAGATACTCCGTCTTCCATAGAATAAACGTGTATATAGTAAATTCAGTTTCATCAGTTGAGTAAGCTTGTAGGATCTTAATGGTGTCACGCACAGCAATGGCGAACTGGATATTAACTAAATGAAAAATGACTTGTTACGTTAACTCAACATAAAATAACATAAAAAATGAAGAGGGAATCGATTCGATGAACGGTTTGATTTGTTTAAGTAATTACACGAAGACATGTCCAGAACGGATACGATCTCCTTTGTTACAAAAATACGGGTGAAAAGGTTAAAAAGTTATGTAGTGACGCCAAATCATGTTAAAAGAAAAAGGGAAGCTAAACTATATTGTTGATTACTGCCTAATGATATCAGGCTTGTTATGAAAGACATTATTTTATAAAGTTGAAGTCAAAAGTTTTTAGCCAATATCTTATTCCCGAAAATTCATAAATTTAAAAGTCAGTTTCACTTATTGTTGTCCAATTGTATGAATAATTTACTGTTTATGGCGTTGCGTGATAGATAAGATTGCTTTTTAATTTAGTATTTTGTATACAAGTTGTTCATAAATACTACGAAAAAATAATTATTGGACTTTTAATTTTCATTTTCCAAAACTTCTAGAAGAAACGCAAGTTGTATCAATGCAGACATCTCAGTTTCCTTAATTCATTACTGAAGCAGAAATACAGTATAGATAGATTGATATTCAGATATTCAACTCATAACTAAATAGCGACTTAGGCATTTTTGTTATGTTTCTAATGTATATTGTAGTTAGAGCCATGGTACAGAGTGCTTATTGTGTGTTTTAATATAGATAGAAAATATCCGTCACATTCTTATAAACCCTAACCATTCAAAACCATCGATAGGCCAGACGCTTGTAACGAAGTAAACTCAATTACGGCAACATAGAGGAATGGGCATCATCACAACATTAACTCTATGACTCACATGGGAAAGTTGGACGTCTTCCTAATAAGATTTCGTCGTGCGTTCAAAATCATTACTTAATTAATTAGATGAAGTTGAGAAGCATCACATAACGAATGCCTTGACATATACATGTAACAAAGAAAACAACTCTTGTTACAAGAATTCATTTCAAGATGTCTCTAAACAATGGCTGATTTGTGTAAAGGGTCAGACAATTTAACTAGAATACTAGAATAACTAATATCATTTTATTCTTGCTTAAAGTTCTACGTTGTGTCTAAATATGACTACCCACTTTTCATAGTAATAATTTAATGGACATGCATATGTTTAAAACTAGTATTGGTTAAATTATCACCTTTTTGCAAATATATAGACGCTGTTCGGTTTACCAAGAACGTATGTACTAATTAATATAAGTGCTAAATACACTTAATTTTTATTTACTGGCACTTGCATATAAACGATTTATATCTTTTTAAAAGATCAAATATCCGTTATTTGAACATACTTGTGCTAGCACGTATTTCTATTTTTTTTTTGTATATACTGTAGACATTTATGGCAATTCGAACTAAGTTAAAAAAAAGAAGCAATAATTTGTAGGTTAACCGATAGCAAGACATATTGGACTGATTGAAAATTTTCGTATTGACTGGAACAATTTTCTGAACATTTTTAACTAAACTATACCGGGAAGAAAGGGCTTCGGAAGATGGATTCAAATAGATGACACAATATATATATTAATGGATACAGTAGAATATTTGTATGCTTATTTATGTCAGTAATTCTCTGTGTCATTGATGTTGTTGTTCTTTTAAAGGTCACGCCGTTTTAGAAAAGATAATATGTATGTACAGTCCCAGGAAAAATGTATAAACTTGTATACGCAAGTGACACGTCATGAAATATAATACAATCTATCTTTGGAAAGTCGTTTATTTCTTCTGGATTTGCTTTAACAATGTGTGATACGTAGTTTATAGACATAATGGGTGTTCGAACTGATTTTGAAACGATTAATCGTATATATTTCGAAAACAATTTTAGAAGTTTATGTTCCAAGAAATACAAATAGAAGCATATTATTAATTATGTAATTATATTATAACTAAAGAAACTGTGGTTCAAATGGCAAGGGAAATATCTCGCAAACTAAGTTAAATAATGCTGATGTACAATGTTAGACGGTCGCTACAGTTCCCTTCAATTAAATAGGTGTGTTTGCTCATTAAACCACAATTGCGAATCGCTTTTTAGGTTATAAGAATTCCAGAACGATTACTAAACCGCCATGACAGATAAATATGATTGTCAAACATAATGTACACAGCCATCTAAAATTGTTTTTACATGTTAACTTGTGACAGAGAGGCACTTTATCATTATGTATCCAAGTTTTCTTAAATGAGACGGCCTTTAAAGAACTTGACATAATAAGTTTTGCATGAGAATGATTTTTCTTCTAGAATAATTTGAAACAGAGATCTCTTACACGATTTGATGAGGTAGAGAAACACCATTGTGTGTGTTGGAAGAACGTTATATGTAATTAACATGTTTATAAAATAATAGTAATGCATTATTCTCACGAAATTGTAAGTGTAAGTTTTAGAGTGAGCAAGACATTATCGAAAAGAGGATAGACAACAATTACCGGTCTTGAACAGCCATTCGGTACAGACCGAAGTTTGTTTATAAACCGGTTTTCAAAGCTTAAACCTCGTAACAATTATTTGTAAGCGCACGTATTTGTAAGAAAATAAAATTAAATCAATATGAAATTAAACGACCCAAGAGATTGCATTTACCTATAATGATAAAATATTGTTGAATGACAAAAAATGAAGTAGTTAAATTATTGAAAGTAAAGATTGTAACCTCCATTGTGGGATTACTTTTTAGGGGTTATTTAGAAGGACCATCTCTTGTGAAATAACTGTGATAAATGGGACAATAATGCAGCAAGCAATAACAGGAATTCGCACTGTTTTGAGAGGTTATTATCCAAGAGAATTACCGTATATACTGAAGTAAATAGTGCAGCTTGCAGTTATAAATGTAGCAGAAAGTGAGAAAGAACGGAAAGTAGCAGATTGTCTGTATAATGTCTAATAGACATGCACTCTGTTCTCGTTCTTAGAAAATATGTACCTAGTAATCAGACGTTGATATTACCTACATATCTGTGTCATATATTTCTGAGACTTGCGTTATATTAAATATAGTAAAGATAATGAGTATGCTTCTAAAATAACCATTACCAAGGCAGGTGAAAAAACTTTTTTGCCTAAAAGAAAATCCAGCAGAAAACGCTCCAAGGTACAACAAGTTTATCGGCATCGTCCCATGTTATAATTAGTAATCGCTTACTCATTGTAAGTTTCGTGTTAGTGAGCATTAATCACTCGTATATTTTACGATCTCCGAGATCGCGTGAGCAATTATACAAGTAACAGCGTTTGATTAACAAAATCACGACAAAGGGCAAACCAAGACATTTCTATAATTAATCTGGCGACAGTTGTGTTGAATTAATGACAAAACAAAAAGGTATACATAAGTGGAATGTTTTGTAAGCATAATTGATGTTGAAAAAAATGTAAGAATTCGGAAAGCAGTAAGCGAGAAAGTAGCATAAGCTTTTCAATGAGATTAAAAAACTGGAGTAAATCATAGAAAACACGCTTCCCTTTGGTATTGATTGGGTGACGTTTCAAGTTCAGAATCACAACTTTTTTCCAATTAAAATAAAAAATAGGTTAACTGCGATAATAATTTTGTCGCTGCCAATAACAATAAACAATATAGAATACAATTAAATAAAAAGATTTTGATTACATGTCTTAATTGTTTTTGGCGTATTATTTAAGCAACAAAATATATCACAAACTGTGATAATGCCCTTCTGCAACGGTATGAATGTAAAAAGACAGATTATGACTATCTACTTGTATATACCATCAGCTAAAAGGTCGATAAAATGTAACATTTTCCTAAATTTCCATTGCCAGGGGGCTTCAATCATGCAATAGAAACAGCATCAAGATCAATTATGTTCTGTTAAAGCACGTGCACGAAAGTGACGAGTTTTTTTTAATTTTTAATTTTCGCCTTACCTTATCTTGTACTGAAGACCAAGACGTGCGTAACGTATCCCACAGCGCATGTATTAGATTACACAATCAACGTTAATAAATCAGACATGGTTTTCATTAGGTGTCACAGAATAATAAAGCAGCCTCAGAAGCAAAATATGAACTTGCTAGTTTATATTCTGTATCGCGCCCCTTGTAAATTAACGCATGTATAGTCATCACGCAGCTATGGTTTTTATTACATCAGTACTACATTTGTGGAAATTAATGTCAGTAGAGTTGCAAAATTATTGTAGAATTTCTTATATTTCAAACACTTTTATAATCTCATTTCCTCTCATAAGGCAAATATTAAAGTAGATCTACTACTATGATGAAAAAATTTGTCTTATATTAAGGCATGTTATACACAGGCGAGGTAACAATACATATGCAAGGCGACTTCGTCTTCGCATAATTGCAAGATTATTGCCGAGGCCATAAGCACCAGAAACATTTTTTCTTTTATATTTGTTCTTATGTATTTATTGAAAAACCGTGGGTATAATAGTTGTGATATCAAAACAATATCTTCCCATTATATGAAAGCATTCTTGTTAATGACGGTGCAAAGCAATAATCAGATGTAATGCATCAATTAAACACGAACCGTTGTTCTTTTTCCATACAGTTTGGTTATTTTCTTTAATAATATTGTTGAATCTTTGGAATTTAAAATGTATGTTGCATTATGTTATGATAAGTGTTTTATTCACTAAGGCATTTTATATTAGTTATTCATTATTAGTCTTTATTAAAAATCGATACTTCACAGAACAGATACTAGTTAATTTTTATAATATTCATAAGAACACCGTTTAGTATGCAAAACCCAAAATATTTTGACTTTTCAAACAAAACCCCATAAAAGACTGAAATTAATTCAGTGTATGTACAAGATATTATATGAAGTTCATTTCTTCATTATCAACATAGGCAGCTAGTATAATTTCTTTTCTATTCCTGAAGAATTTTTTTTTAAGTCACAGAAAATAATATGTATTAAATGCCATATGGAGACAATAATTTTCGATGATAGCATAAGACAAATCCATTCGTCGAATGTACCAGTTGTTTTGAGTTTTGTTTGGTTCCTGAGGAAAAAAATGGACAAAAGCAAAGATTTCTTGATTTTGGGTTTGTTAACCTGTTTTAATGCTGTTTGCACATTGCACGTGAGAATGAGAAAGTTTTCGGTCCAAATGTTTTCTGATGGCTTTATTGCATTTTGTCGAATCACACATACCCAGGTTGAAATGCTCAATAATTATTTATGCATGTGACTCAACGTGAGGTTATGACAAGATCATTGATTATTATTTTTAATTACAATTCTAGGCTTTGGGTTAGGCCTCAATTTAATAACTTGGCAAAGTTTCTGGTTTTCATCTGTAAAAATATTTTTCTTTTGAAGGGAATAGTAACAAACGTCGAAACTTGTTTTTTCACCTTGCAGAAGAAAAAAGCTCTTAATATTGCGTGGAAAGGTGGAGTTATATTGAAAATATATATTGTATATGTGCCTTTTGCTAAAGTGATAACATGGAAAATATATATCTAATAGGCTTTTTAACGCGGAAAGGGGTCCTCAGTCACTGAAGGTACTTCTAAACAGCTTGATTTACCTTGTTTACTCTGAAATGTTCGCTGTCGTGTATAGCACGTTTAATATATGTTTTCGCACTCGATAACATTTTATAAAATGGTCTTAAGTGACATAAATTGTTGCTAGGTATATAAGTATGTTTTGCAAAAAAGAGTTAAATTTTAGAGGTTAACATTTATGCTTAGTATGATTACTGTGAAATGTATATTCATTATCTAATTAGGTTTGTTACTATTTGTTACCATACACTTCTTCACCTTTCCTGTTGAGTCTTTACTTTGAATGTGTTATAAACAACATTTTGTGGCTGGATGTAACGTACATTTTATTAAGACAGACATAGATAAGTGTGGTGTTACATGTTGTTCTGTTACTGCATTGCAGAAGAACAAGCAAAATAAATAAAAAGATGGTTCAGAATTAAAATAGCAACGAAGAGACAATTCAGGAAACAACTTTTCATATTTCGACTGACTAACTGTAACTGTTCGATTAATGTATTTATTATACTGGTAAAATCCAAATGATTTTAAACATGCTATCTGTTTTTGTTTGTTTATGAGAAAGCTTTTAATCAAATAAAGTCAAGTTCTTGTATAGATATATATTGGTTTTAATCAAACATAAGATTAAAATGAGTAAGGAAGTAACAAAATAACAGAAATATTCTACATTTGCTTGTGCTGTATTTCAATTTTTATTTAAGAAGGACTTTTAAAAGCATACCGAATAAATAACCTATGTTTAACTGAAGATGTCAGGAAGTCGTTTAAGAAAAATGGTAGCAAGATAATAGTTTACTTTCTATAGCATGATTAAACGCAATTTAGCTATTATTATGAAAATTTTATCCTATTATCCTATTAGCTGCCAGGGTTACAATAACCTTGCTGAACTTGACGTCGGTGTAGATTCCGTGCCACTTTTAAAAGCTGTCAGGACAGGCCATCTCGCACAGTTACTAAAGTAAAGTAAACAACATCGTTGCATGCGAGCAACACTACAATGTGTAACTATCGAATATTTCAATAAAATGAACAAATTAAGTTGTTATGGCAGTTAATGTATTAGATTAATGTTGGATTAATATCTGCTTCTATCAAAAACTTTGCATGGTTTGTTAAGAACAACCTAACTTCTGATGGAAGGGAGAGTAGATAAGCGTGTTACGAAGAATCTGATAAATCTAAGATAATATTGACACCAAAAGTCTCTCAATTTTGATTGCTAAAGGTTCCCAATTTGGAGACATTTAATTCAGTTTATTAACTAGATTCAATGTGATTGTTTTAAAAGTGCTAAAAGTGTCAACAACACCTGAATGAACTTAGGGTATTGATCCAATCTTGCTTTTAGTCGACATTTATTTTTTATGTTACAAATGAGATAAATTGCTCCAGAAGTATAATGATGCCATTAAAAAAAACGACATATATTATCATTAAATGTAACGTTACATATTCAATGCTGTCCGAGTTTGTACGATATGTTCGAAACCTTTTTGCACGCAAATTGAAAGACTACTGTGCCAGCAACAGCATGACAAAAATACATTTTACAAAAAGAACTTGATTGCAGATTAATAACATCTTGTTTTGATGTAGACAATACAGTCTTTTAGTTAGCATCAGTTTAAAACAAACACGTTCCTCCCTCTTACTGGCTTTAGTATTTGATGTTCTGGTTACTTAAGGACCTGCTGTAAAATTTACTATGCTGTTGTCATATCCAATGGCTCAAAGCAAATGAAATTATAAAAGAAAGAATCTTACCGTTTACCACAAAATATATTTTATTTAACAACAATGTCTTGTTTTTGTTTTATTTACTACAAGAACGATTTATCTATGTAAAGATTACAAAAGTAACGTGAGCAAGTTCTCTTGTAAATATAATGTTTTTTGAGGGCTATATTGTATTTTTCGAATCACGCATAACCACGTCGAAATGCTGATGAATGTAGTGTAGTTTTTCCATGTGGGAGCGTTCAATATGGTCGCCGAAATTTGTGTGACCCAACACATGTAAAAATTATTGCACCGACAAAGGGAGTAAAAAGCTTAAAATAGAATTATTATTTTTTTTTACTGTCTTTAAAATTCTAAAATAATGTCCCAGTTTATATGGCACTGTCGACATAGAGTGAAAAAAATAAGTAAATTGTGAAAAGTATGGAGTTTATGGTAATGAAAGTATATAGGAATAAAAATGGCATTGAAGGTTTATAATAAAAAAAATGTTGTGCTAAATGCGAATGTAGAGACATGACGTTTTATTTTCGTAAAATGCGGGGTTGTCATCGTATTTATTCGCAAACATATGTAAATAATTTATCGGACCAAAATATGTTTCAATCTCCTCACAGCGATTACGTCACGCGTTGCTACTTAAATCTCTGCCCCCAGCAAGGAGCAAGGATCACGTGACGATAGGGTATCACGTGAAGTAAACATGGCGGCCTCCGTAAACACGCCACGAAAGAAAGTGTGTCAAAATTGTTTTTTATGTAACGAGAAAAAGCGGCATTTTAATGAAGCTGATTACAAAGACGGGATTTTAATAAATAAAATTAGTTGTATTCTGTACAGTACGGTGAAATATGACTTTCATAATTTCATACAAACTCCCCGCAGTGATTACTTCCCTTGACAGTACATTATATTATTATTTAAGTAGCATGACGTAATCGATGTGAGGAGATTGAATTTCATATTTTTTCATATTTTAAGTTACTTTTTATTTTTAATATGATAAATTAATATTTTTAAAGGAAAGATACTATTTTTTGAGGAGATAAGTCCAGAAAAAAACACAACAACAAACAAACAAACTATCCGCCTGTATTTGGGCGAATGACTTGCTGGTGGCAGTGATATAATGTACTGTCAAGGGAAGTAATCACTGCGGGGAGTTTGAATATGTTTAGGTTTTGAGGATTATCAAAAAAAAGTATATTAGATCTTAAAAGTTGAAATGTAAGAAAAGACAAAAATGTGAATAATGGTATAGGTGTGTAGAAGGTACAGGACGTAATGACGTGGTATTTTTGGGAAAATAGGTAAGGATATTTTATTTGCAGCTACAGAAAGTACAAGTACGTTTTGTTGAGATGTAAGGAAAACAAAAAAGGAAGATGTCAGTTAATATTTTATTTGCAACGATAAACAGAGCGTTGAAAATTTTACATTTTAACACTCTTTGAATACAATTATTAAAATCCAACTGTCAACACAAAGACTGTTCTTTCTTCAATGTTTTACGTTTCTTGGCTGGCAGTTTAGCGGTTTTCTCAGGGCATACGTCGATCGTTTTACCATCCGTTTACGTTTCTTTGGTGTAGGTTTATTTTCTCATAAGCTCCAGAATATGTACAATGAGTGCACCTTGTTAATTTTCACTCTTTGTTTACGTTACTTTGGTGTAGGTTTTTTCTCAATAATTTTTAGATCATTGTCTATCTGTGGTTCTGTGTTGCTCACATTCAACTGTACATCGCATGAGGTAAAGTACTCTCTACTATTTTCTTCAGACAAAGTGATGATATTTGGCCACGTTCAGGACAGCTGTAGCACAAATTCGGGACAGGGGAAAGAACAGTGTGCCCCTGTCATCATTGAACAATTCTGCTTCTATCGAATTTGTGATTCATGCTCAAACAGAAAAGTAGAATTCCAGAGCTATCTGTACTGAAAGTAGCAATGTTGATGTCGATGAGCATAGCCTGGAAAACGCCACAGAGACATCTATCGTGAACAATTTTTTTCACAGCATGTGGAACAGCATTGATCTGTATCTGAACAACGAACTGACCACCAACAACGATGACACGTATGCCTACCGCGTCTACCTGAAGAATCTACTCTCTTTTTCAACAGACATTAAAAGTACACAGCTCAGTGTTTTAGAAGAATAGTACGTATACAAGACTATGAAACATGTGAAAACAACGACGGTTACAAGGAGAGGCTAAAGAGGGTCGAGTCTTGGACATGTGTGGTCCTTTGCATTTAGATCTGTTTCTTCAAGACAAGTATCTTAAAAACGGTATCGAAATGCGACTCAGACTTCACATATCTTCGGCCAGCTTTTGTCTGTTTGGGGAAGAAGGATAGCTGGAAATCTATGTAGGATTCAATGTTCGAATCGTAGACCTGTTACCAGTCGTGGCCAATACATTGAATCAGACCATAGCTCAACACGGTTTGAAAATGTCGATGTTGTTTTCCCTTAATACCTTTAGTACTATACTATAAGTTTACAACTTCAAGCTTTTTACATACATATTTCATAAACATTGTTGCCTTAATTTATTTCCTATGTACCTTTGGTCCCATCAAGTTTACATCTTCACCTGTTTTACAATTAACCTTTTTCCCACTATTTGTGTACAGTGTTGTATCACTTAGTACATACTTTTACAATTTAACACACAGAAAACAATCAAAAATTCTTTTTTTCAGCTTTTTCTCTGGTTCCATACTCCCATTATTGTGCCATATATGTTTCCTATGTCTTCGGTCCCATACATTTCGTCGCCCAAATGGGAAATCCCATATGAGCACCAAATACACCATATAAACTCCTGATGCCTTAATTATGCATGCGACCCCAACGTGGGAGGTCATCAGATAAGTTCATATATTCTGTGTTATTACAATTTTCGCTTTGGAATGAGCCGCAAGTCAACAACTTTTGGTCCTTGTCTGTAAACAATAACTTTTCTTTTAAAGATGATGGCTGCAAAAACTTAAGTCCGTATGCTATTACACAAACTTAATAAAAGTTAAACATGCCAATATTACCTAATCAAAGTCAAAATTCAAACAAACTAATAGCAACCCAATGGAATACTCACATTGTTCTGTATTTTAAATAACATTTAATATTTATTTCATTTGTTTGATGATCTTCATAAATGATTGGATGAAATATTGCAATTAAATCTTAAATTATACAAGAAAAAGTTACATTGAAATTTAAAAGTTTAACCTTCCAGCTCATACAAATTAAGGCATTTGACAAAATTAATAAACAAGGTAATGAGAAAGTTCTGGTTGCTGTAAACAGAGAGTCTTATTTTAATGCAGCCACAAGCAGATCATCTGTGAAGGTATTACTTAATATTATTAATCTAATTAGTTTTGAAATGTCAAACCAGGCTTAAGTTTGAGCACTTGTGCTTATTACTAAAACTTCAATATAAAAATATAACTCTATATCAGGAAACAAAATAAACAGAATACCTAATCATCCGAAAGTGCAAAATATTACATGTAGCACAGAATTTATACGAAATGTTAATGTGGGAATTGATAAAACCAAAGAAGCACGACAAAATATCACCAGCGCAATGAATCTTGTATATCTTTTTAAATCTAAACTGCCATTCTAAAATAAAGTTCTTGCTTTTCAGAACATTGAATTCAGTGTTGTTTCCACTGGAATTCCAGGTTTCTATACAGAATGAATGCTTGCAGCTTGAAGTCATAATGCAATATTTTTTAGAAGAACGTACTAATAAACGCGTGCTCGATTCAATATGATGCGTTATTAAGTATCTTATTACCTTTATTGCAATAGTATCAATGCTAAAAAACATAAGTTTATGTGTTTATATACACAAGATTAATTTTGCCGTGCTACATTCCCATTTCCTATTGGCGTATTTAAATACATCAAGATCAAATTGCATTGTATTAGAATAGGCACACGCGAGGTTAACGTTGTTTTTTCCATTTACCAAATTTTACGTAAAAGAATATTCACGGTGTTGCCATATACATATATAACCCGAAATAAAGCTTTGTCGCCAAAATATGCGGCAATATAGGAAAATATCAACTGGATGAGAATTCACTTTAAGCATAAAGACATTTACTGACTGTAAAGCATTGTCAATTATGAGTAAATGTGTATCAAAGATGTTCAACGTTCGTTTAGCCACAACGCCAATACAAAATTCACTCCATTTTTGTTCTTTTGTATGATGGTTATTTGTCATGTCTTCACACATGAATGAGGTATGCTTGCTGTAAATTATTTTATAAAGATTCGATATCAATTATGATCCGAAAAAAGTAATGCTTAAAGAATTAAAACTTAAAGCACCGCATAACTTCATCAAAGAAAAAAAAAACATCTTGCGTGTGCCTTCTGCTATTTTCTATATCATTTGTTTGTAACTTCAACAACTCATCTAGAAACAATTGCTTAGTAGTACTAACCACTTTTCAACGTTTAGATTATGTTAAACGAAAAAGATATAATAAACCCCTAAAGGTTCTATCACTTTAACTCAGAATATTCAACAATTGATGGTTAACAGTACTAAAACCAGAAAAAGAAAATTTCACTTAATGGTGTTGGCCTGTCTGAAGCAGAGCATATCCTTCAGGTACAGTAGGTACAGGAGCTCACTTGCTTTCATTGCTCAACTCCAAAACAAATAACCCCTTTATATAAACCACAAATAATGAACAATATCTTTGTTCTTAACAAGGGCGAAAACAAAACTTGACAAAAATATATAATATTGTATGCGTTGATTTTAATTATTATGACATTGTCCCAAAATCTTTGGACAATGTCTATGAATTTTTCTACGGAGTAAAATTTTAAGTATCTTGAGGAAACGACGTTTTCATTTCAATTAATATAAAAACTGCAGTCGTGTGCAACTTTTTCAGTAATATAATATACTAATAAAGACTACGTTCGCCCCCAACCTAAAGGAAGAAAAATGTAATTATGTTAAAATGTAAACGAGGTGCGTTAGCCTCATAAGACATGCTACCTCAAAACACTGGATATAAGAATGTTGCTACCTTCCAAACATGTATAAATGCACATAACCATATCAGTGATTTCTTTCTATTACATAAGATTTTAATTATGTACAGTCACCTTTACTTCTGCGAAAGCGTACGATTCACATTTTGTTCTAGTATTGCTAAAAAGCCAAAATGCCAAAATGCCACAACAACGTCATCAAACGACTGTTTTTCAAGTTGATTTCTTTCGCTACAAAAAAGATGTAAAAATATAAGATATCATTAAACATTAGGTACTGGACTTCTCCTAGAATTAATGATCATAAAGTTAAAAATCACCAAGAATGACAGCAGAATCAAACTTAAACTTTTCTTTGATTCGAGCTTGCTTTTTTTTAAATATTAAGTTTAAGTGTAAAATAAAAAGGTAGCTTGAATCTAGTTAATCTAACTGTTCTGTTGGTTGTTTCAATTTTTGACATCTTGCAAATCACTTACATTAGAAATATAAAACAAAACGGAACAATTTTATTCATTAAACTGTAAAACACATTTTAAACAGTACAACAATTAATCATAAAACATGTTAAGCATTGGAGTGATAGTTCCAGACAAGTAAATTCCAACTTAGACCAATACAATCGCTTTAACGTCTAGCAAAAAACCGAAGATAATACTACCGATTTGTTTCATAATACTTTCAACATTAACTGAACTATATACCTTGCATATGTTTAAACTATCACTGCTGAAAGAAGTGAAGAAACAGAGGACAGTAGAGAACAATAAACCAACTTTAAAGCGTGTTATAACCTTGCATAGGGATTGATTTTAAAATAAAAAATGCACGAAAACTTATGCAAACACCAAAATATGAAAAAAGGAAAAAACACAGAATGAGAATATTTAAAGATTTAACTTTTGATGATATTAATAGTTGACTTACAAGTGTTCCATTTTATGTGGTTAAGCACACTTTTTGTTGTATATATATATATATATATATATATCTCTCAAATATATAACCAGATCAATGGATCATTACATGGCAACTTTAGTCTGCATTGAAAATTATCTTGTTAATATGGAATCTTATCCAAAAATAAAGATACTCTTAGAACGCACGAGTGCAACATTTTCTTTGCTCAACGATATGTTTATTTTAAACAGTGTGAGAGTATAAGCTGAACGTAAAGTTCATTGATTTCAATTACCAATCTCTTCATTGTTGTCTTCGTGTTAGAGATCACCATTCACTGGAATTTTACGACTGTGGAGATCATGGGAGGCAGGCAGTGCCTCGATGATAGGTACACAAGACGCAAGGATGAATAAAAAGTCGTGACTTGAGAGCCAAACTCCTATTTACCATTGAAGCGATTCAGTTAATTCATATGAAAAGTGTTTGGTCGGTAATTGATTTTGGCCATTTGATTAAGGCATCTTCTAGGTAATCTTTGCGCGCATACAATGTTAATATGAGTACAAGGTCATCATGGCTTTTGAGGGTTCTCTTTTGAGACATTTATAATATAAATTATCAACTGTGCAGTGTTGCTTAATTATGAAATAATGTTCGGGGTCAGTGTGTTGTTTACAACTATACTATGATTGGGAGAGTTAGCATTTTTTGCACTAATTACCAACACTTGTATATTTGTCACCCAAGGACGACCAAACATTATCTCCGTCCTTACACGACCATCCGATGTCCTCACAGAAACGTTAGAAATTCTTAATGGGCTTAATGTCACTTAGCATCACACTTCTTTCCATTTATTATGGTCATGTTGGCGAAGTCCAGGACATTTTAGTGGAGTAAAACCCCAGATATATGGTTGACTAGAACCACATCGACATGCTGTTTCAATGACCATCACTTCACAAATGTTAAAAACAAGAAGTACACATTCAGATATATAATTATGTATTTTTTGTTTTTAACTTTGTTTTGAATGTCGTATAGCAGCATAAGCAGAAATGGAGTCGGAGGAGAGAATATGCACAACTCCAGTATAAACTGAAAGTACACTCGAACATTAAACAATTATTGACTTTGTTTCCATTGATAATCGAAGTTATATTGATATAAACGTTTGCATTATTAGTAAAACATGAAATGTATCTATCGCACAATGCAATTTCTTTGACATTTTTGTCAATTAAGTCCTCAGACTAACATTGCTCCATATTTTCTAAAAAAATTGCGAACTTACTAAATACATTTGTATCATTTTCAATAGTTAATAAATTTACTAAATCAGTGAGCTTAGTATAGTTAATTAAAAGAAAAACTTTAAGTCAATTGTATGGCGCATATTGTGTTTCGAAATGTTGAAGAGAAGTGAAACATAGAGAGAAACTTTTATAAAAGAGATTGAAAGCATGCTGCAGGTTATAATTTTGGTTTGTCGGATAAAGGTCTACAGGCTTAGTCGCTAATATCTTAAGAAGATAGTACAGGACAACGACTTAGTACCTGTTTTTATATATACATACTTTTGTTATTTTTAATTATTTTACACTTATTATGTGCATCTGCATTTTTTGGAATGTTAAATGTATATACCTATGTACATATTGATTATTAATGTTTATATGCCAGAGGATAACACTAATTACCAATCGGATTTTTTATATTCACTTGCATGGTTCTTTTTGATAATCCATTAAATACCCCCCTCGTAATCAGTGCAAACCAACAAGAACACGAACACTTCTCAGCATCGAACAAGCAAGCAGGTGCTTCCTAAAGGCAAACGTCATGAAATTCTTATATTAGAACAACCCAGAATTGTACACGTATTCTGCACACAGAAAAGATAAAAATTGTGGATTTGGGTTTTCTTATACTATTTTTGTCGCAAATTGTATATGAATTAAACATATGTCAAAGTGTACGTAAAAGCAAAAGCAACGGTAACATCTCCTGCTGGTTTTACTGTTTTAACGTTACTGCATTAGCATTTTCTCATCTCATCTCTAACAGTAAATGATGTTGAAAGTTATTATTATGGCTTAATGTCAAGTGCGGTTTTAGTATAACGTCTTCGATAACAATTATTCATTTTCTTTTACAATGCGTGACATATAAAGAATAAGTAAACAAGTTCAATATTCTTACGAATGAATATGCCATAGCCTAGGTTTTTAATGTAGCCTTACAAAATCATTAAGACTTTAGTTGACAGCCTCTTTGAATAGACCTCAAAAGTATTTGAACGAATAATTGTTCGCATGGATAATAGATAACGATCAAGAAAATACTTTTGTTTGTGATAACTGATGAGCAAGATTGATGTTTAAACGATTGCAAAAATACATCAAGAATATTTGCAGAACTTTCTCTTATATTCATAAAGTTGGATGTCAAATGGAAAAAAGCGAACTGAAAATTTATCAAGCATTAAAAACAAGGCGTTTACAAATATATTTTGCAACAAGGCAAGATTCAATAGCACTGAATACTAACTGGTTAACAAAAAACAAGATAATTAACCAAAAACAAAGTAAACAAATTTCTACGATCAGCTTTCTGACACTGTTATGCGAAATTAAATAACTAATACAAAAATAACAAAAACCTAGTTAAGAAGAAGAGCAAACAAGATCAAAACAAAAGAGATTAATTGGTGAAGAAATATGATCAAGTACACTACGATTAAACGAATTGACGAAGGGAGATAACTATATTTTCTGCCATGTAAATCGATAATATAAGAGAGAACAAAAAGTTAAGCAACAATTTCATTCCAAAATGTTTACATATTTAAATCTTTATTCATCCAGTAAGACGTGTTTTTTAATAGTACACATTTACTAGCAATTTCAGAGAAAAGTGCTACAGAGAAACCATATAGAGTCATCTTGATATAATGGTTTTGTACATATGGGAAGGGACATGACATTAGTAATCTATTTCGTAAAGAGATACTCCGTCTTCCATAGAATAAACGTGTATATAGTAAATTCAGTTTCATCAGTTGAGTAAGCTTGTACGATCTTAATGGTGTCACGCACAGCAATGGCGAACTGGATGTTAACTAAATGAAAAATGACTTGTTACGTTAACTCAACATAAAATAACATAAAAGATGAAGAGGGAATCGATTCGATGAATGGTTTGATTTGTTTAAGTAGTTACACGAAGACATGTGCAGAACGGATACGCTCTCCTTTGTTACAAAAATACGGGTGAAAAGGTTAAAAAGTTAAGTAGTGACGCCAAATCATGTTAAAAGAAATAGGGAAGCTAAACTATATTGTTGATTACTGCCTAATGATATCAGGCTTGTTATGAAAGACATTATTTTATAAAGTTGAAGTCAAAAGTTTTTAGCCAATATCTTATTCCCGAAAATTCATAAATTAAAAAGTCAGTTTCAATTATTGTTGTCCAATTGTATGAATAATTTACTTTTTTATGGCGTTGCGTGATAAATAAGATTGCTTTTTAATTTAGTATTTTGTATATAAGTTATTCATAAATACTACGAAATTTTCAAAACTTCTAGAAGAAACGCAAGTTGTATCCATGCAGACATCTCAGTTTCATTAATTCATTACAGAAGCAGAAATACTGTATAGATAGATTGATATTCAGATATTCAACTCATAACTAAATAGTAACTTAGGCATTTTTGTTATGTTTCTAATGTATATTGTAATTCGAGCCATGGTGCAGAGTGCTTATTGTGTGTTTTACTATAGATAGAAAATATCCGTCACATTCTTATAAACCCTAACCATTCAAAACCATCGATAAGGCCAGACGCTTGTAACGAAGTAAACTCAATAACGGCAACATAGAGGAATGGGCTTCATCACAACATTAACTCTATGACTCACATAGGAAAGTTGGACGTCTTCTTAATAAGATTTCGTCGTGCGTTCAAAATCAAGTTCAAAATCATTAACTTAATTAATTAGATGAAGTTGAGAAGCATCACATAACCATCGCCTTGACATATACATGTAATAAGGAAAACAACTCTCCTTGCAAGAATTCATTTCAAGATGTCTCTATACAATGGCTGATTTGTGTAAAGGGTCAGTCAATTTAACTAGAATACTAGAATAACTAATATCATTTTATTCTTGCTTAAAGTTCTACGTTGTGTCTAAATATGACTACATACTTTTCATAATAATAATTTAATGGACATGCATATATTTAAAACTAGTATTGGTTAAATTATCACCTTTTTGCAAATATATAGACGATGTTCGGTTCATCAAGAACGTATGTATTAATTAATATAAGTGCTAAATACACTTACTTTTTATTTACTGGCACTTGCATATAAACGATTTATATCTTTTCAAAAGATCAAATATCCGTTATTTGAACATACTTGTGCTAACACGTATTTCTATTTTTTTGTATATATTGTAGACACACATTGCAATTTGAACTAAGTTGAAAAGAAGCAATAATTTGTATGTTAACCGATTGCAAGACATATTGGACTTATTGAAATTTTTCGTATTGACTGGAACAATTTTCTAAACATTTTTAACTAAAGAATTAATTGGTTTTAAAGATATACCGGGAAGAAAGGGCTTCGGAAGATGGATTCAAATAGATGACACAATATATATATTAATGGATACAGTAGAATATTTGTATGCTTATTTATGTCAGTAATTCTCTGTGTCATTGATGTTGTTGTTCTTTTAAAGGTCATGCCGTTTTAGAAAAGATAATATGTATGTACAGTCCCAGGAAAAATGTATAAACTTTTTATACGAAAGTGACACGTCATGAAATATGATAAAATCTATCTTTGAAAAGTCGTTTATTTCTTCTGGATTTGCTTTAACAATGCTTGATACGTAGTTTATAGACATAATGGGTGTTCGAACTGATTTTGAAACGATTAATCGTATATATATTGAAAGCAATATTAGAAGTTTGTGTTCCAAGAAATACAAATAGAAGCATATTATTAATTATGTAATTATATTATAACTAAAGAAACTGTGGTTCAAGTGGCAAGGGAAATATCTCGCAAACTAAGTTAAATAATGCTTTACTGATGTACAATGTTAGACGGTCGCTACAGTTCCCTTCAATTAAATAGGTGTGTTTGCTCATTAAACCACAATTGCGAATCGCTTTTTAGGTTATAAAAATTCCAGAACGATTACTAAACCGCCATGACAGATAAACATGATTGTAAACATAATGTACACATCCATCTAAAATTGTTTTTACATGTTAACTTGTGACAGAGAGGCACTTTATCATTATGTATCCAAGTTTTCTTAAATGAGACGGCCTTTAAAGAACTTGACATAATAAGTTTTGCATGAGAATGATTTTTCTTGTAGAATAATTTGAAACAGAGATCTCTTACACGATTTGATGAGGTAGAGAAACACCATTGTGTGTGTTGGAAGAACGTTATATGTAATTAACACGTTTATAAAATAATAGTAATGCATTATTCTCACGGAATTGTAAGTGTAAGTCATAGAGTGAGCAAGACATTATCGAAAAGAGGATAGTCAACAATTACCGGTCTTGAACAGCCATTCGGTACAGACCGAAGTTTGTTTATAAACCGGTTTTCAAAGCTTAAACCTCGCACAATCATTTGTAAGCGTACGTATTTGTAAGAAAATTAAATAAATATAAAATTAAACGATCCAAGAGATTGCATTTACCTATAATGATAAAATTATGTTGATTGACAAAAATTGAAGTAGTTAAATTATTGAAAGTAAAGATTGTAACCTGCATTGTGGGATTACTTTTTAGGGGTTATTTAGAAGGACCATCTCTTGTGAAATAACTATGATAAATGGGACAATAATGCAGCAAGCAATAACAGGAATTCGCACTGTTTTGAGAGGTTATTATCCAAGAGAATTACCGTATATACTGAAGTAAATAGTGCAGCTTGCAGTTATAAATGTAGCAGAAAGTGAGAAAGAACGGGAAATAGCAGATTGTTTGTAAAATATCTAATAGGCATGCACTCTGTTCTCGTTTTTAGAAAATATGTACCTAGTGATCAGACGTTGATATTACCTACATGTCTGTGTCATATATTTCTGAGACTTGCGTTATATTAAATATAGTAAATATAATGAGTATGCTTCTAAAATAACCATTACCAAGGCAGGTGAAAAAAAACTTTTTTGCTTAAAAGAAAATCCAGCAGAAAACGCTCCAAGGTACAACAAGTTTATCGGCATCGTCCCATGTTATAATTAGTAATCGCTTACTTGTTGTAAGTTTCGTGTTAGTGAGCATTAATCAGTCGTATATTTTACGATCTCCGAGATCGCGGGAGGCAATATCGCAATTATACAAGTAACAGCGTTTGATTAACAACATTACGACAAAGGGCAAACCAAGACATTACTATAAATAATCTGACAGTTGTGTTGAATTAATGACAAAACAAAAAGGTACACATAAGTGGAATGTTTTGTGAGCATAATTGATGTTGAAAAAAATGTAAGAATTCGGAAAGCAGTAAGGGAGAAAGTAGCAAAAGCTTTTCAATGAGATATAAAAAACTGGAGTAAATCATAGAAAACACGCTTCCCTTTGGTATTGATTGGGTGAGGTTTCAAGTTCAGAATTACAACTTTTTTTCAATTAAAATAAAAAATAGGTTAACTGCGATAATAATTTTGTCGCTGCCAATAACAATAAACAATATAGAATACAATTAAAAAATAGGTTTTGATTACATGTCTTAATTGTTTTGGCGTATTATTTTAGCAACAAAATTTATCACAAACTGTAATAATGCCCTTCTGCAACGGTATGAATGTAAAAAGACAGATTATTACTATCTACTTGTATATACCATCAGCTAAAAGTTCGATAAAATGTAACATTTCCCTAAATTTCCATTGCCAGGGGGCTTCAATATTGCAATAGAAACGGCATCAAGATCAATTATGTTCTGTTAAAGCACGTGCACGAAAGTGACGAGTTTTTTTTTCATTTTTAATTTTCGCCTTACCTTATCTTGTGCTGAAGACCAAGACGTGCGTAACGTATCCCAGAGCGCAGGTATGAGATTACACAATCAACGTTAATAAATCAGACATGGTTTTCATTAGGTGTCACAGAATAATAAAGCAGCCTCAGAAGCAAAATATGAACTTGCTAGTTTATATTCTGTATCGCGCCCCTTGTAAATTAACGCATGTATAGTCATCACGCAGCTATGGTTTTTATTACATCAGTACTACATTTGTGGAAATTAATGTCAGTAGAGTTGCAAAATTATTGTAGAATTTCTTATATTTCAAACACTTTTATAATCTCATTTGCTCTCATAAGGCAAATATTAAAGTAGATCTACTACTATGATGAAAAAAATTGTCTTATATTAAGGCATGTTATACACAGGCGAGGTAACAATACATCTGCAAGGCGACTTCGTCTTCGCATAATTGCAAGATTATTGTCGAGGCCATAAGCACCAGAAACATTTTTTTCTTTTATATTTGTTTTTATGTATTTATTGAAAAACTGTGGGTATAATAGTTGTGATATCAAAACAATATCTTCCCATTATATGAAAGCATTCTTGTTAATGACGGTGCAAAGCAATAATCAGATGTAATGCATCAATTAAACACGAACCGTTGTTCTTTTTCCATACAGTTATTTTCTTTGATAATATTGTTGAATCTTTGGAATTTAAAATGTATGTTGCATTGTGTTATGATAAGTGTTTTATTCACTAAGGCATTTTATATTAGTTATTCATTATTAGTCTTTATTAGAAATCGTTACTTCACAGAACAGCTACTAGTTAATTTTTATAATATTCATAAGAACACCGTTTAGTATGCAAAACCCAAAATATTTTGACTTTTCAAACAAAACCCCATAAAAGACTGAAATTAATTCAGTGTATGTACAAGATATTATATGAAGTTCATTTCTTCATTATCAACATAGGCAGCTAGTATAATTTCTTTTCTATTGCTGGAGAATTTTTTTTTTAAGTCACAGAAAATAATATGTATTAAATGCCATATGGAGACAATAATTTTCGATGATAGCATAAGACAAATCCATTCGTCGAATGTACCAGTTGTTTTGAGTTTTGTTTGGTTCCTGAGGGAAAAAATGGACAAAAGCAAAGATTTCTTGATTTTGGTTTGTTAACCTGTATTAATGCTGTTTGCACATTGCACGTGAGAATGAGAAAGTTTTCGGTCAAAATGTTTTCTGATGGCTTTATTGCATTTTGTCGAATCACACATACCCAGGTTGAAATGCTCAATAATTATTTATGCATGTGACTCAACGTGAGGTTATGATAAAATCATTGATAATTTATTTTTAATTACAATTCTAGGCTTTGGGTTAGGCCTCAATTTAATAACTTGGCAAAGTTTCTGGTTTTTATCTGTAAAAATATTTTTCTTTTGAAGGGAATAGTAACAAACGTCGAAACATGTTTTTCCACCTTGCAGAAGAAAAAAGCTCTTAATATTGCGTGGAAAGGTGGAGTTATATTGAAAATATATATTGTATATGTGCCTTTTGCTAAAGTGATAACATGGAAAATATATATCTAATAGGCTTTTTAACGCGGAAAGGGGTCCTCAGTCACTGAAGGTACTTCTAAACAGCTTGATTTACCTTGTTTACTCTGAAATGTTCGCTGTCGTGTATAGCACGTTTAATATATGTTTTCGCACTCGATAACATTTTATAAAATGGTCTTAAGTGACATAAATTGTTGCTAGGTATATCAGTATGTTTTGCAAAAAAGAGTTAAACTTTAGAGGTTAACATTTATGCTTAGTATGATTACTGTGAAATGTATATTCATTATCTAATTAGGTTTGTTACTATTTGTAACCATACACTTGTTCACCTTTCCTGTTGAGTCTTTACTTTGAATGTGTTATAAACAACATTTTGTAGCTGGATGTAATGTACATTTTATTAAGACAGACATAGATAAGTGTGGTGTTACATGTTGTTCTGTTACTGCATTGCAGAAGAACAAGCAAAATAAATAAAAAAGATGGTTCAGAATTAAAATAGCAACGAAGAGACAATTCAGGAAACAACTTTTCATATTTCGACTGACTAACTGTAACTGTTCGATTAATGTATTAATTATACTGGTAAAATCCAAATGATTTTAAACATGCTATCTGTTTTTGTTTGTTTATGAGAAAGCTTTTAATCAAATAAAGTCAAGTTCTAGTATAGATATATATTGGTTTTAATCAAACATAAGATTAAAATGAGTAAGGAAGTAACACAATAACAGAAATATTCTACATTTGCTTGTGCTGTATTTCAATTTTTATTTAAGAAGGACTTTTAAAAGCATACCGAATAAATAACCTATGTTTAACTGAAGATGTCAGGAAGTCGTTTAAGAAAAATGGTAGCAAGATAATAGTTTACTTTCTATAGCATGATTAAACGCAATTTAGCTATTATTATGAAAATTTTATCCTATTATCCTATTAGCTGCCAGCGTAACAATAACCTTGCTGAACTTTACGTCGGTGTAGATTCCATGCCACTTTTAAAAGCTGTCAGGACAGGCCATCTTGCACAGTTACTAAAGTAAAATAAACAACATCGTTGCATGCGAGCAACACTACAATATGTAACTATCGAATAGTTCAATAAAATGAACAAATTAAGTTGTTATGGCAGTTAATGTATTAGATTATTGTTGGATTAATTGCTTTAAGTCGACATTTATATTTAATGTTACAAATGAGATAAATTGCTCCAGAAGAATAATGATGCCATTGAAAAGAAGTCGACATATATCATCATTATATGTAACGTTACAGATTCAATGCTGTCCGAGTTTGTACGATATATTCGCAACCTTTTTTCATGCAAATTGAAAGACTACTGTGCCAGCAACAGCATGACAAAATTACATTTTTACATAAAAAAATCCAGATTAATAACATCTTGTTTTGTTGTAGACTATACAGTCTTTAAGTTAGTCATACCATTCGGTTTAAAAGAAAACAAACACTTTCCTCTCTCTTACTGGCTTTAGTATTTGATGTTCTGGTTACTTAAGGACATGCTGTAAAATTTACTATGCTGTTGTCATATCCAATGGCTCAAAGCAAATGAAATTATAAAAGAGAGAATCTTCCCATTTACTACAAAATATATTTTATTTAACAACAATGCCTTGTTTTTGTTTTATTTACTACAAGAACGATTTATCTTTTTTAAAAATTACAAAACTAACGTGAGCAAGTTCTCTTGTCAATATAATGTTTTCTGAGGGCTACATTGCATTTTTCGAATCACACATAACCACGTCGAAATGCTGATGAAAGTAGTGTAGTTTTTCCATGTGGGAGCGACCTACATGGTCGCCGAAATTTGTGTGACCCAACACATGTAAGAAAAAATTATTTTATTGCACCGAAAATGGGAATATGGGACCAGGGAAATATCTTAAAATAGAATTTTTTAATTGATTTTTTTACTGTGTTTAAAATTCTTAAATAATGTCCCAGATAATATAGCACTGTCGACTTATAGTGGAAAAAATAAGTAAATTGTAAAAAGTATGGAATGTATGGTAACGAAGGTATATAGGAATAAAATGGCACTGAATGTTTATATAAATTAAAATTGTGGTGCTAAATGCGAAAGTAGAGACATTTCGTTTTATTTTCTGAAAATGCGGGGTTGTCATCGTATTTATTCGCATAGATATGTAAATTATTTATAATACCAAAATATGTTTACGTTTTGAGGATTATCAAAATAAAGTATATTAGATCTTAAAAGTTGAAATGTAAGAAAAGACAAAAATGTGAATAATGGTATAGGTGTGTAGAAAGTACAGGACGTAATGACGTGGTATTTTCGGGAACATATGTAAGGATATTGTGTTTTATTTGCAGCTACTGAAAGTACAAGTACGTTTAGTTGAGATGTATGGAAAACAAAAAAGGAAGATGTCAGTTAATATTTTACTTGCAACAATAAACAGAATGTTGATAATTTTAAATTTTAACACACTTTGAATACAATTGTTAAAATCCAGCTGTCAATACACAAAGACTGTTCTTTCTTCAATGTTCTACGTTTCTTGGCTAGCAGTTTAGCGGTCTTCTTAGGGCATACGTCGTTCGTTTTACCATCCGTTTACGTTACTTTAGTGTAGGTTTCAACAATTTGTAGATCATTGTCTATCTGTGGTTCTGTGTTGCTCACATTCAACTGTACATCGCATGTGGTCTCAGGTAAAGTACTCTCTACTATTTTCTTCAGACAAAGTGATGATATTTGGCCACGTTCAGGACAGCTGTAGCACAAATTCGGGACAGGGGAAAGAACATTGTTCCCCTGTCATCATTGAACAATTCTGCTTCTATCGAATTTGTGATTCATGCTCAAACAGAAAAGTAGACTTGCAGAGCTATCTGTACCGAAAGAAGCAATGTTGATGTCGATGGGCATAGCCTGGAAAACGCCACAGAGACATCCATCGTGAACAATTTCTTTCACAGCATGTGGAACAGCATTGATCTGTATCTGAACAACAAACTGACCACCAACAACGATGACAGGTATGCCTACCGCGTCTACCTGGAGAATCTACTCTCTTTTTTCAACAGCCATTAAAAGTACACAGCTCAGTGCTTTAGAAGAATGGTACGTATACAAGACTATGAAACGTGTGAAAACAACGACGGTAACAAGGAGAGGCGAAAGAGGGTCGAGTCTTGGACATGTGTGGTCGGTTGCATTTAGACCTGTTTCTTCAAGACAAGTATCTTAAAAACGGTATCGAAATGCGACTCAGACTTCACATATCTTCGGCCAGCTTTTGTCTGTTTGGGGAAGAAGGTAGCTGGAAATCTATGTAGGATTCAATGTTCGAACCGTAGACCTGTTACCAGTCGTGGCCAATACACTGAACCAGACCATAGCTGAACACGGTTTGAAAATGTCTATTCGTCGATTTTGTTTTTCCCTAAATACCTTAAGTACTACGAAATTTACAACTTCAAGCTTTTTACATACATATTTCATAAACATTGTTGCCTTAATTTCTTTCCTATGTACCTTTGGTCCCATCAATTTTACATCTTCACCTGTTTTACAATTAACATATTTTCCCACTATTTGTCTACAGTGTCGTATCTCTTAGTACATACTTTTACAATTTAACACACAGAAAAAAATCAATAATTCTTTTTTTAGCTTTTTCCCTGGTTCCATACTCCCATTTTGGTGCCATATATGTTTCCTATGTCTTCGGTCCCATTCATTTCGTCGCCCAAATGGGAAATCCCATATGGGCACCATATACACCATATAAACTACTGATGACTTAATTAGGCATGCGACCCCAACGCGGGAGGTTATCAGATAAGTTCGTATATTCTGTGTTATTACAATTTTCGTTTTGGAATGAGCCGCAAATCAACAACTTTCTGGTCCTTGTCTGTAAACAATAACTTTTCTTTTAAAGATAATGGCTGCAAAAAACTTAAGACCGTATGCTATTACACAAACTTAATAAAAGTTAAACATGCCAATATTACCTAATCAAAGTCAAAATTCAAACAAACTAATAGCAACTAAATGGAATACTCACATTGTTCTGTATTTTAGATAACATTTAATATTTATTTCATTTGTTTGATGATCCTGATAAGTGATCGGATAAAATATTGCAATTAAATCTTAAATTATACAAGAAAAAGTTACATTAAAATTTAAAAGTTTAACCTTCCAGCTCATACAAACTAAGGCATTTGACAAAATTAATAAACAAGGTAATGAGAAAGTTCTGGTTGCTGTAAACAGAGAGTCTTGTTTTAATGCAGTCACAAGCAGATCATCTGTGAAGGTATTACTTAATATTATTAGGTAATCTAATTAGTTTTGAAATGTCAAACCAGGCTTAAGTTTGAGCACTTGTGCTTATTACTAAAACTTTAATATAAAAATATAACTCTACATCGGGAAACAAAATAAACAGAATACATAATCATCCGAAAGTGCAAAATATTACATGTAGCACAGAATTTATACGAAATGTTAATGTGGGAATTGATAAAACCAAAGAAGCACGACAAAATATCACCAGCACAATGAATCTTGTATATCTTTTTAAATCTAAACTGCCATTCAAAAATAAAGTTCTTGCTTTTCAGAACATTTAATTCAGTGTGGTTTCCACGGGAATTCCAGGTTTCTATACAGAATGAAACGCGTGCACGATTCAATATGATGCGTTATTAAGTATCTTATTACCTTTATTGCAATAGTATCAATGCTAAAAAACATGAGTTTATGTGTTTATATACACAAGATAGAATTTGCCGTGCTACATTCCCATTTCCTAATGGCGTATATAAATACATCAAGATCAAATTGCATTGTATTAGAATAGGCACACGCGAGGTTAACGTTGTTTTTTCCATTTACCAAATTTTACGTAAAAGAATATTCACGGTGTTGCCATATACATATATAACCCGAAATAAAGCTTTGTCGCCAAAAATATGCGGCAATATAGGAAAATATCAACTGGATGAGAATTCACTTTAAGCATAAAGACATTTACTGACTGTTAAGCATTTTCAATTATGAGTAAATGTGTATCATAGATGTTCAACGTTCGTTTAGTCACAACGCCAATACAAAATTCACTCCATTTTTTGTTCTTTTGTATGATGGTTATTTGTCATGTCTTCACACATGAATGAGGTATGCTTGCTGTAAATTATTTTATAAAGATTCGATATCAATTATGATCCTAAAAAAGTAATGCTTAAAGAATTAAAACTTAAAGCACCATATAACTTCATCAAAGAAAAAAAAAACATCTTGCGTGTGCCTTCTGCTCTTTTCCATTTCATTTGTTTGTAACTTCAATAACTCATCTAGAAACAATTGCTTAGTAGTACTAATCACATTTCAACGTTTAGATTATGTTGAACGAAAAAGATGTAATAAACTCCCAAAGGTTCTATCACTTTAACTTAGAATATTCAACAATTGATGGTTAACAGTACTAAAACCAGAAAAAGAAAATTTCACTTAATGGTGTTGGCCTGTCTGAAGCAGAGCATATCCTTCAGGTACAGTAGGTACAGGAGCTCACTTGCTTTCATTGCTCAACTCCCAAACAAATAACCCCTTTATATAAACCACAAATAATGAACAATATCTTTGTTCTTAACAAGGGCGAAAACAAAACTTGACAAAAATATATAATATTGTATGCGTTGATTTTAATTATTATGACATTGTCCCAAAATCGCCCCCAACCTAAAGGAAGAAAATGTAATTATGTTAAAATGTAAACGAGGTGCGTTAGCCTCATAAGACATGCTACCTCAAAATACTGGATATAAGAATGTTGCTACCTTCCAAACATGTATAAATGCACATAACCATAACAGTGATTTCTTTCTATTACATAAGATTTTAATTATGTACAGTCACCTTTACTTCTGCGAAAGCGTACGATTCACATTTTGTTCTAGTATTGCTAAAAAGCCAAAAATGCCACAACAACGTCATCAAACGCCTGTTTTTCAAGTTGATTTCTTTCGCTACAAAAAAGATGTAATAATATAAGATATCATCAAACATTAGGTACTGGACTTCTAGAATTAATGATCATAAAGTTAAAAATCACCAAGAATGACAGCAGAATCAAACTTAAACTTTTCTTTGATTCGAGCTTGCTTTTTTAAAATATTAAGTTTAAGTGTAATTTGTTCAATCGTTTCCTCCAGTGTCAGAATCGAAATTAGCCTTTTTAAATATATACAGTAAAATAAAAAAGGTAGCTTGAATCTAGTTAATCTAACTGTTCTGTTGGTTGTTTCAATTTTGGACATCTTGCAAATCACTTACATTAGAAATATAAAACAAAACGGAACAATTTTATTTATTAAACTGTAAAACACATTTTAAACAGTACAACAATTAATCATAAAACATGTTAAGCATTGGAGTGATAGTTCCAGACAAGTAAATTCCAACTTAGACCAATACAATCGCTTTAACGTCTAGCCAAAACCGAAGATAATACTACCGATTTGTTTCATAATACTTTCAACATTAACTGAACTATATACCTTGCATATGTTTAAACTATCACTGTTGAAAGAAGTGAAGAAACAGAGGACAGTAGAGAACAATAAACCAACTTTAAAGCGTGTTATAACCTTGCATAGGGATTGATTTTAAAATAAAAAAATGCACGAAAACTTATGCAAACACCAAAATATGAAAAATGGAAAAACATAGAATGAGAATATTTAAAGATTTAACTTTTGATAATATTAATAGTTGACTTACAAGTGTTCCATTTTATGTGGTTAAGCACACTTTTTGTTGTATATATATATATATATATATATATATATATATATATATATATATATATATATATATATATATATATATATATATATATATATCTCAAATATATAACCAGATCAATGGATCATTAGGCAACTTTAGTCTGCATTGAAAATTATCTTGTTAATATGGAAACTTATCCAAAAATAAAGATACTCTTAAAACGCACGAGTGCAACATTTTCTTTGTTCAACGATATGTTTATTTCAAACAGTGTGAGAGTATAAGCTGGACGTAAAGTTCATTGATTTCAATTACCAATCTCTTCATTGTTGTCTTCGTGTTAGAGATCACCATTCACTGGAATTTTACGACTGTGGAGATCATGGGAGGCAGGCAGTGCCTCGATGAAAGGTACACAAGACGCAAGGATGAATAAAAAGTCGTGACTTGAGAGCCAAACTCCTATTTACCATTGAAGCGATTCAGTTAATTCATATGAAAAATGTTTGGTCGGTAATTGATTTTGGCCATTTGATTAAGGCATCTTCTAGGTAATCTTTGCGCGCATACAATTTTAAAACGAGTACAAGGTCATCATGGCTTTTGAGGGTTCTCTTTTGAGACATTTATAATATAAATTATCAACTGTGCAGTGTTGCTTAATTATGAAATAATGTTCGGGGTCAGTGTGTTGTTTACAACTATACTATGATTGGGAGAGTTAGCATTTTTTGCACTAATTACCAACACTTGTATATTTGTCACCCAAGGACGACCAAACATTATCTCCGTCCTTACACGACCATCCGATGTCCTCACAGAAACGTTAGAAATTCTTAATGGGCTTAATGTCACTTAGCATCACTCTTCTTTCCATTTATTATGGTCATGTTGGCGAAGTCCAGGACATTTTAGTGGAGTAAAACCCCAGATATATGGTTGACTAGAACCACAGCGACATGCTGTTTCAATGACCATCACTTCACAAATGTTAAAAACAAGAAGTACACATTCAGATATCTAATTAAGTTTTTTTTATAGTTTTTAACTTTGTTTTGAATGTCGTATAGAAGCATAAGCAGAAAAGGAGTCGGAGGAGAGAATATGCACGACTCCAGTATAAACTGAAAGAACACTTGAACATTAAACAATTATTGACTTTGTTTCCATTGATAATCGAAGTTATATTGATATAAACGTTTGCATTATTAGTAAAACATGAAATGTATCTATCGCACAATGCAATTTCTTTGACATTTTTGTCAATTAAGTCCTCAGACTAACATTGCTCCATATTTTCTAAAAAAAAAATTGCGAACTTACTAAATACATTTGTATCATTTTCAATAGTTAATAAATTTACTAAATCAGTGAGCTTAGTATAGTTAATTAAAAGAAAACTTAAAGTCAATTGTATGGCGCATATTGTGTTTCGAAATGTTGAAGAGAAGTGAAACATAGAGAGAAACTTTTATAAAAGAGATTGAAAGCATGCTGCAGGTTATAATTTTGGTTTGAAAATTCTCGGATAAAGGTCTACAGGCTTAGTCGCAATTGCCACATTTGTGTATCTCAATGTAAGCAAGTCACAATATCTTAAGAAGATAGTACAGGACAACGACTTAGTACCTGTTTTTATATATACATATTGTTGTTATTTTTAATTATTTTACACTGATTATGTGCATCTGTTTTTTTGGAATGTTAAATGTATATACCTATGTACATATTGTTCATTAATGTTTATATGCCAGAGGATAACACTAATTGCCAATAGAAATTATTATATTCACTTGCATGGTTCTTCTTGATAATCCAATAAATACCCCCCTCGTAATCAGTACAAACTAACAAGAACACGAACACTTCTGAGCATCGAACAAGCAAGCAGGTGCTTCCTAAAGGCGAACGGCATGATATTCTTATATTAGAACAACCCAGAATTGTACACGTATTCTGCACACAGAAAAGATAAAAATTGTGGATTTGCGTTTTCTTATACTATTTTTGTCGCAAATTGTATATGAATTAAACATATGTCAAAGTGTACGTAAATGCAAAAGCAACGGTAACATCTCCTGCTGGTTTTACTGTTTTAACGTTACTGCATTAGCATTTTCTCATCTCATCTCTAACAGTAAATGATGTTAAAATAAGTTATTATTATGGCTTTATGTCAAGTGCGTTTTTAGTATAACGTCTTCGATGACAATTATTCATTTTCTTTTACAATGCGTGACACATAAAGAATAAGTAAACAAGTTCAATATACTTACGAATGAATATGCCATAGCCTAGGTTTATAATGTAGCCTTACATCATCATTAAGACTTTAGTTGACAGCCTCTTTGAATAGACCTCAAAAGTATTTGAACGAATAATTGTTCGCATGGATAATAAATAACGATCAAGAAAATACTTTTGTTTGTGATAACTGATGAGCAGGATTAAAACGATTGCAAAAATACATCAAGAATATTTGCAGAACTGTCTCTTATATTTATAAAGTTGGATGTCAAATGGAAAAAAGCGAACTGAAAATTTATCAAGCATTAATAACAATGCGTTGACAAATATATTTTGCAACAAGGCAAGATGCAATAGCACTGAATACTAACTGGTTAAAAGAAAGCAATCAAGATAATTAACCAAAAACAAAGTAAACAAATTTCTACGATCAGCTTTCTGACACTGTTATGCGAAATTAAATAACTAATACAAAAATAACAAAAACCTAGTTAAAAAGAAGAGAAAACAAGATCAAAACAAAAGAGATTAATTGTTGAAGAAATATGATCGAATACACTACGATTACACGAATTGACGAAGGGAGATAACTATATTTTCTGCCATGTAAATCGATAATATAAGAGAGAACAAAAAGTTATGCAACAATTTCATTCCAAAATGTTTACATATTTAAATCTTTATTCATCCAACAAGACGTGTTATTTTAATGGTACTCATTTACTAGCAATGTCAGAGAAAAGTGCTACAGAGAAACCATATAGAATCATCTTAATATAAACTCTGTGAGTATTTGCAAACGTTTTGTCATCAAATTTAGAAAAGTAATCGCAGGCACAAAAGAAGACATTATGTATTATAACTATAGTACAATAGTTTTTTCATAAAAACCTGTGTCAAAATGTTATTGTTATCATTTCTTGTCTTAAACGACATTTCCTTTTCTTGTCGCATGCGATCTCTTAATGCCTCATTTGTATTGCCGATAGTTTATGATATCTGTATAAAGATTCGAATGACAAGTTATAAATTACCACCATTGTGTCGCCTGACGTTTGGGATAAATTAATACGAAAGGCCGTTATCATAAAGTAAGGAGGCTGATGGTTTTGTACTTGTGGGAAGGGACATGACATTAGTAATCTATTTCGTAAAGAGATACTCCGTCTTCCATAGAATAAACGTGTATATAGTAAATTCAGTTTCGTCAGTTGAGTAAGCTGGTAGGATCTTAATGGTGTCACGCACAGCAATGGCGAACTGGATGTTAACTAAATAAAAAATGACTTGTTACGTTAACTCAACATAAAATAACATAAAGGATGAAGAGGGAATCGATTCGATAAACGGTTTGATTTGTTTAAGTAATTACACGAAGACATGTGCAGAACGGATACGCTCTCCTTTGTTACAAAAATACGGGTGAAAAGGTTAAAAAATTAAGTAGTGACGCCAAATCATGTTAAAAGAAATAGGGAAGCTAAACTTTATTGCTGATTACTGCCTAATGATATCAGGCTTGTTATGAAGTTTTTAGCCAATATCTTATTCCCGAAAATTCATAAATGAAAAAGTCAGTTAGATTTATTGTTGTCCAATTGTATGAATAATTTACTTTTCATGGCATTGCGTGATAAATAAGATTGCTTTTAATTAAGTATTTTGTATATTCATAAATACTACGAAAATAATTATTGGAGTTTTAATTTTAATTTCTAAAATTTCTAGAAGAAACGTAAGTTGTATCCATGCAGACATCTCAGTTTCCTTAATTCATTACAGAAGCAGAAATACTGTACAGATAGGTTGATATTTAGATATTTAACTCATAACTAAATAGCAACTTAGGCATTTGTGTTATGTTTCTATTGTATATTGTAACTAGAGCCATTTTGTATAGTGCTTATTGTGTGTTTTACTACAAATAAAAAATATCCGTCAGATTCTTTTAAACCGTAACCATTCAAAACCATCGATAGGCCAGACGCTTGTAACGAAGTAAACTTAATTACGGCAACATAGAGGAATGGGCTTCATCACAACATTAACTCTATGACTCACATGGGAAAGTTGGACGTCTTCCTAATAAGATTTCGTCGTGCGTTCAAAATCATTAACTTAATTAATTAGATGAATTTGAGAAGCATCACATATCCATCGCCTTGACATATACATGTAATAAAGAAAACAGCTCTCGTTACAAGAATCCATTTCAAGATGTCTCTAAACAATGGCTGATTTGTGTAAAGGGTCAGACAATTTAACTAGAATACTAGAATAACTAATATCATTTTATTCTTGCTTAAAGTTTTACGTTGTGTCTAAATATGACTACCCACTTTTCATAATAATAATTTAATGGACATGCATATGTTTAAACTAGTATTGGTTAAATTATCACGTATGTATTTATTAATATAAGTGCTAAATACACTTAGTTTTTATTTACTGGCACTTGCATATAAACGATTTATATCTTTTCAAAAGATCAAATATCCGTTATTTGAACATACTTGTGCTAACACGTATTTCTATTTTTTTGTATAAACTGTAGACACAAATGGCAATTCGAACTAAGTTGAAAAGAAGCAATAATTTGTAGGTTAACCGATTGCAAGACATATTGGACTGATTGAAATTTTTCGTATTGACTGGAAAAATTTTCTGAACATTTTTAACTAAAGAATTAATTGGTTTTAAAGATATACCGGGAAGACAGGGCTTCGGAAGATGGATTCAAATAGATGACAATATATATATATATTAATGGATACAGTAGAATATTTGTATGCTTATTTATGTCAGTAATTCTCTTTGTCATTGATGTTGTTGTTCTTTTTAAAGGTCATGCCGTTTTAGAAAAGATAATATGTATGTACAGTCCCAGGAAAAATGTATAAACTTGTATACGCAAGTGACACGTCATGAAATATGATAAAATCTATCTTTGAAAAAGTCGTTTATTTCTTCTGAATTTGCTTTAACAATGCGTGATACGTAGTTTATAGACATAATGGGTGTTCGAACTGATTTTGAAACGATTAATCGTATATATTTCGAAAGCAATTTTAGAAGTTTATGTTCCAAGAAATACAAATAGAAGCATATTATTAATTATGTAATTATATTATAACTAAAGAAACTGTGGTTCAAATGGCAAGGGAAATATCTCGCAAACTAAGTTAAATAATGCTTTACTGATGTACAATGTTAGACGGTCGCTACAGTTCCCTTCAATTAAATAGGTGTGTTTGCTCATTAAACCACAATTGCGAATCGCTTTTTAGGTTATAAAAATTCCAGAACGATTACTAAACCGCCATGACAGATAAACATGATTGTCAAACATAATGTACACAGCCATCTAAAATTGTTTTTACATGTTAACTTGTGACAGAGAGGCACTCTATCATTATGTATCCAAGTTTTCTTAAATGAGACGGCCTTTAAAGAACTTGACATAATAAGTTTTGCATGAGAATGATTTTTCTTCTAGAATAATTTGAAACAGAGATCTCTTACACGATTTGATGAGGTAGAAAAACACCATTGTGTGTGTTGGAAGAACGTTATATGTAATTAACACGTTTATAAAATAATAGTAATGCATTATTCTCACGGAATTGTAAGTGCAAGTCTTAGAATGACAGCTAAGCAGGGCCACATCAAATGTTACAATTTCCAACTCACATTTCATAGCTGGCATTATTAACAGTAAAAATGGTCAATAAGTTAAAATAAAATTACGATTTAAAATAAAATTGTTAATTTAAAGCCCAACCATTTTTCGCCACTAAAACGGCAACTCAAAACTAGTGATTTTTTTACCCTGACGAGCGAAGCACAAATGCATGGGTCCATATAAAATGGAGGTGGTGAGGAATTCTTAAGCAGGTTGAACTATGAAGGGACAATGATAATAATAAAGTACAAAAACAATCGTAACAGGTTGACAATTTGAAAAGTGCTTTGTTGATTAAAAAACACTCAGTTCAGTTTATTTTGAAAAATTACAGAATGGACTTTTAAGCTTGAAAATGAATTACGTTTCGTTAAAATGTTCGCATTTCATTTGGTTTCGAAAGAACTTATCAGTATATTTATGAAAAATTATAAAACCTTATATGAAACTGTACTGCCTGTTTAATTAAGTTTTGTTGTGTAGTTTTGTTGTGTATTAAATTTTGATAAATACTGTTTTCTTATAAAGAAGACAGAAGTTTCAACTACATTTTTTATTGACGATGAGCATGAATATAATGTTTCAGTATTCTTATATTTATTCTTATGGACGTACTTTATGGAATGTCAACGTTTACAACTTATTATAAACGACATCAACAACAATAATAAATCTACATTTTAATAAAACAGTACATCATATTCATTCTTGATACTTCAACGTTAATCGCTTGTTCGTGCAATGCTTCACTGAGTTGCAACAGTCTGAACACGCTATAATGAGTCTCAATGGCAGTGTATAAATGTTTCTTTTGTCAAAGGTGATAAAAGTGAGCAAGGCATTATCGAAAAGAGGATAGTCAACAATTACCGGTCTTGAACAGCCATTCGGTGCAGACCGAAGTTTGTTTATAAACCGGTTATCAAAGCTTAAACCTCGCACAATCATTTGTAAGCGCACGTATTTGTAAGAAAATTAAATCAATATGAAAAGAAACGATCCAAGAGATTGCATTTACCTATAATGATAAAATTATGTTGAATGACAAAAATTGAAGTAGTTAAATTATTGAAAGTAAAGATTGTAACCTCCCTTGTGGGATTACTTTTTAGGGGTTATTTATAAGGATCACCTCTTGTGAAATAACTTTGATAAATGGGACAATAATGCAGCAAGCAATAACAGGAATTCGCACTGTTTTGAGAGGTTATTATCCAATGGGAATTACCGTATATACTGAAGTAAACAGTGCAGCTTGCAATAACAGGAATTCGCATTGTTTTGAGAGGTTATTATCCAATGGGAATTACCGTATATACTGAAGTAAACAGTGCAGCTTGCAATAACAGGAATTCGCACTGTTTTGAGAGGTTATTATCCAATGGGAATTACCGTATATACTGAAGTAAACAGTGCAGCTTGCAATTATGAATGTCGCAGAAAGTGAGAAATAACGGAAAGTAGCAAATTGTCTGTATAATGTCTAATAGGCACTCGTTCTTAGAAAATATGTACCTAGTGATCAGACGTTGATATTACCTACATATCTGTGTCATATAATTCTGAGACTTGCGTTATATCAAATATAGTAAAGATAATGAGTATGCTTCTAAAATAACCATTACCAAGGCAGGTGAAAAAACTTTTTTGCTTAAAAGAAAATCCAGCAGAAAAGGCTCCAAGGTACAACAAGTTTATCGGCATCGTCCCATGTTATAATTAGTAATCGCTTACTCGTTGTAAGTTTCGTGTTAGTGAGCATTAATCAGTCGTATATTTTACGATCTCCGAGATCGCGGGAGGCAATATCGCGATTATACAAGTAACAGCGTTTTATTAACAAAATCACGACAAAGGACACACCAAGACATTTCTATAATTAATCTGACAGTTGTGTTGAAATAATGACAAAACAAAAAGGTACACATAAGTGGAATGTTTTGTGAGCATAATTGATGTTGAAAAAAATGTAAGAATTCGGAAAGAAGTAAGCGAGAAAGTAGCAAAAGCTTTTCAATGAGATATAAAAAAACTGGAGTAAATCATAGAAAACACGCTTCCCTTTGGTATTGATTGGGTGACGTTTTAAGTTCAGAATCACAACTTTTTTCCAATTAAAATAAAAAATAGGTTAACTGCGATAATAATTTTGTCGCTGCCAATAACAATAAACAATATAGAATTCAATTAAATAAATAGGTTTTGATTACATGTCTTAATTGTTTTTGGCGTATTATTTTAGCAACAAAATATATCACAAACTGTGATAATGCCTTTCTGCAACGGTATGAATGTAAAAAGACAGATTATGACTATCTACTTGTATATACCATCAGCTGAAAGGTCGATAAAATGTAACATTTCCCTAAATTTCCATTGCCAGGGGGCTTCAATAATGCAATAGAAACAGCATCAAGATCAATTATGTTCTGTTAAAGCACGTGCACAAAAGTGACGAGTTTTTTTTTCATTTTTAATTTTCGTCTTACCTTATCTTGTACTGAAGACCAAGACGTGCGTAACGTATCCCAGAGCGCATGTATTAGATTACACAATCAACGTTAATAAAACAGACATGGTTTTCATTAGGTGTCACAGAATAATAAAGCAGCCTCAGAAGCATAATATGAACTTGCTAGTTTATATTCTGTATCGCGCCCCTTGTAAATTAACGCATGTATAGTCATCACACAGCTATGTTTTTTATTACATCAGTACTACATTTGTGGAAATTAATGTCAGTAGAGTTGCAAAATTATTGTAGAATTTCTTATATTTCAAACTCTTTTATAATCTCATTTGCTCTCATAAGGCAAATATTAAGGTAGATCTACTACTATGATGAAAAAATTTGTCTTATATTAAGGCATGTTATACACAGGCGAGGTAACAATACATCTGCTAGGCGACTTCGTCTTCGCATAATTGCAAGATTATTGTCGAGGCCATAAGCACCAGAAACATTTTTTCTTTTATATTTGTTCTTATGTATTTATTGAAAAACTGTGGGTATAATAGTTGTGATATCAAAACAATATCTTCCCATTATATGAAAGCATTCTTGTTAATGACGATGCAAAGCAATAATCAGATGTAATGCATCAATTAAACACGAACCGTTGTTCTTTTTCCATACAGTTTGGTTATTTTCTTTGATAATATTGTTGAATCTTTGGAATTTAAAATGTATGTTGCATTATGTTATGATAAGTGTTTTATTCACTAAGGCATTTTATATTAGTTATTCATTATTAGTCTTTATTAGAAATCGATACTTCACAGAACAGATACTAGTTAATTTTTATAATATTCATAAGAACACCGTTTAGTATGCAAAACCCAAAATATTTTGACTTTTCAAACAAAACCCCATAAAAGACTGAAATTAATTCAGTGTATGTACAAGATATTACATGAAGTTCATTTCTTCATTATCAACATAGGCAGCTAGTATAATTTCTTTTCTATTGCTGGAGAATTTTTTTTTAAGTCACAGAAAATAATATGTATTAAATGCCATATGGAGACAATAATTTTCGATTATAGCATAAGACAAATCCATTCGTCGAATGTACCAGTTGTTTTGAGTTTCGTTTGGTTCCTGAGGAAAAGAATGGACAAAAGCAAAGATTTCTTGATTTTGGGTTTGTTAACCTGTTTTAATGCTGTTTGCACATTGCACGTGAGAATGAGAAAGTTTTCGGTCAAAATGTTTTCTGATGGCTTTATTGCATTTTGTCGAATCACACATACCCAGGTTGAAATGGTCAATAATTATTTATGCATGTGACTCAACGTGAGGTTATGACAAGATCATTGATTATTATTTTTAATTACAATTCTAGGCTTTGGGTTAGGCCTCAATTTAATAACTTGGCAAAGTTTCTGGTTTTCATCTGTAAAAATATTTTTCTTTTGAAGGGAATAGTAACAAACGTCGAAACATGTTTTTCCACCTTGCAGAAGAAAAAAGCTCTTAATATTGCGTGGAAAGGTGGAGTTATATTGAAAATATATATTGTATATGTGCCTTTTGCTAAAGTGATAACATGGAAAATATATATCTAATAGGTTTTTTAACGCGGAAAGGGGTCCTCAGTCACTGAAGGTACTTCTAAACAGCTTGATTTACCTTGTTTACTCTGAAATGTTCGCTGTCGTGTATAGCACGTTTAATATATGTTTTCGCACTCGATAACATTTTATAAAATGGTCTTAAGTGACATAAATTGTTGCTAGGTATATCAGTATGTTTTGCAAAAAAGAGTTAAACTTTAGAGGTTAACATTTATGCTTAGTATGATTACTGTGAAATGTATATTCATTATCTAATTAGGTTTGTTACTATTTGTTACCATACACTTGTTCACCTTTCCTGTTGAGTCTTTACTTTGAATGTGTTATAAACAACATTTTGTAGCTGGATGTAATGTACATTTTATTAAGACAGACATAGATAAGTGTGGTGTTACATGTTGTTCTGTTACTGCATTGCAGAAGAACAAGCAAAATAAATAAAAAAGATGGTTCAGAATTAAAATAGCAACGAAGAGACAATTCAGGAAACAACTTTTCATATTTCGACTGACTAACTGTAACTGTTCGATTAATGTATTAATTATACTGGTAAAATCCAAATGATTTTAAACATGCTATCTGTTTTTGTTTGTTTATGAGAAAGCTTTTAATCAAATAAAGTCAAGTTCTAGTATAGATATATATTGGTTTTAATCAAACATAAGATTAAAATGAGTAAGGAAGTAACAAAATAACAGAAATATTCTACATTTGCTTGTGCTGTATTTCAATTTTTATTTAAGAAGGACTTTTAAAAGCATACCGAATAAATAACCTATGTTTAATTGAAGATGTCAGGAAGTCGTTTAAGAAAAATGGTAGCAAGATAATAGTTTACTTTCTATAGCATGATTAAACGCAATTTAGCTATTATTATGAAAATTTTATCCTATTATCCTATTAGCTGCCAGGGTTACAATAACCTTGCTGAACTTGACGTCGGTGTAGATTCCGTGCCACTTTTAAAAGCTGTCAGGAAAGGCCATCTCGCACAGTTACTAAAGTAAAATAAACAACATCGTTGCATGCGAGCAACACTACAATATGTAACTATCGAATAGTTAAATAAAATGAACAAATTAAGTTGTTATGGCAGTTAATGTATTAGATTAATGTTGGATTAATATCTTCTTCTATCAAATACTTTGCATGGTTTGTTAAGCACAACCTAACTTCTGATGGAAGGGAGAGTAGATAAGCGTGTTACGAAGAATCTGATAAATCTAAGATAATATTGACACCAAAAGTCTCTCAATTTTGATTGCTAAAGGGTCCCAATTTGGAGACATTTCGTTCAAGTTATTAACTAGATTCAATGTGATTGTTTTAAAAGTGCTAAAAGTGTCAACAACACCTGAATGAACTTAGGGTATTGATCCAATCTTGCTTTTAGTCGACATTTTTTTTTATGTTACAAATGAGATAAATTGCTCCAGAAGTATAATGATGCCATTAAAAAAAACGACATATATTATCATTAAATGTAACGTTACATATTCAATGCTGTCCGAGTTTGTACTATATATTCGAAACCTTTTTGCACGCAAATTGAAAGACTACTGTGCCAGCAACAGCATGACAAAAATACATTTTACAAAAAGAACTTGATTGCAGATTAATAACATCTTGTTTTGATGTAGACAATACAGTCTTTTAGTTAGCATCAGTTTAAAACAAACACTTTCCTCCCTCTTAGTGGCTTTAGTATTTGATGTTCTGGTTACTTAAGGACCTGCTGTAAAATTTACTATGCTGTTGTCATATCCAATGGCTCAAAGCAAATGAAATTATAAAAGAAAGAATCTTACCGTTTACCACAAAATATATTTTATTTAACAACAATGTCTTGTTTTTGTTTTATTTACTACAAGAACGATTTATCTATGTAAAGATTACAAAAGTAACGTGAGCAAGTTCTCTTGTAAATATAATGTTTTTTTGAGGGCTATATTGTATTTTTCGAATCACGCATAACCACGTCGAAATGCTGATGAATGTAGTGTAGTTTTTCCATGTGGGAGCGTTCAATATGGTCGCCGAAATTTGTGTGACCCAACACATGGAAGAAAAAATTATTGCACCGACAAAGGGAGTAAAAAGCTTAAAATAGAATTATTATTTTTTTACTGTGTTTAAAATTCTAAAATAATGTCCCAGTTTATATGGCACTGTCGACATAGAGTGAAAAAAATAAGTAAATTGTGAAAAGTATGGAGTTTATGGTAATAAAAGTATATAGGAATAAAAATTGCATTGAAGGTTTATAATAAAAAAAAATGTGGTGCTAAATGCGAATGTAGAGACATGACGTTATATTTTCGTAAAATGCGGGGTTGTCATCGTATTTATTCGCAAAGATATGTAAATAATTTATAGGACCAAAATATGTTTAGGTTTTGAGGATTATCAAAAAAAAGTATATTAGATCTTAAAAGTTGAAATGTAAGAAAAGACAAAAATGTGAATAATGGTATAGGTGTGTAGAAAGTACAGGAAGTAATGACGTGGTATTTTTGGGAAAATAGGTAAGGCTATTTTATTTTCAGCTGCAGAAAGTACAAGTACGTTTAGTTAAGATGTAAGGAAAACAAAAAAGGAAGATGTCAGTTACTATTTTATTTGCAACGATAAACAGAGCGTTGATAATTTTAAATTTTAACACTCTTTGAATACAATTATTAAAATCCAACTGTCAACACAAAGACTGTTCTTTCTTCAATGTTTTACGTTTCTTGGCTGGCAGTTTAGCGGTCTTCTCAGGGCATACGTCGTTCGTTTTACCATTCGTTTACGTTTCTTTGGTGTAGGTTTATTTTCTCATAAGCTCCAGAATATGTACAATGAGTGCACCTTGTTAATTTTCAATCTTTGTTTACGTTACGTTGGTGTAGGTTTTTTCTCAACAATTTGTGGATCATTGTCCATCTGTGGTTCCGTGTTGCTCACATTCAACTGTACATCGCATGTGATCTCAGGTAAAGTACTCTCTACTATTTTCTTCAGACAAAGTGATGATATTTAGCCACGTTCAGGACAGCTGTAGCACAAATTCGGGACAGTGGAAAGAACATTGTGCCCCTGTCATCACTGAACAATTCTGCTTCTATCGAATTTGTGATTCATGCTCAAACAGAAAAGTAGACTTCCAGAGCTATCTGTACCGAAAGTAGCAATGTTGATGTCGATGGGCATAGCCTGGAAAACGCCACAGAGACATCCATCGTAAACAATTTCTTTCACAGCATGTGGAACAGCATTGATCTGTATCTGAACAACAAACTGACCACCAACAATGATGACACGTATGCCTACCGCGTCTACCTGGAGAATCTACACTCTTTTTCAACAGACATTAAAAGTACACAGCTCAGTGCTTTAGAAGAATGGTACGTATACAAGACTATGAAACGTGTGAAAACAACGACGGTAACAAGGAGAGGCGAAAGAGGGTCGTGTGGTCGGTTTAGACCTGTTTCTTCAAGACAAGTATCTTAAAAACGGTATCGAAATGCGACTCAGACTTCACATATTTTCGGCCAGCTTTTGTCTGTTTGGGGAAAAAGGATAGCTGGAAATCTATGTAGGATTCAATGTTCGAAACGTAGACCTGTTACCAGTCGTGGCCAATACATTGAATCAGACTATAGCTCAACACGGTTTGAAAATGTCTATTCGTCGATGTTGTTTTCCCTAAATACCTTTAATACTATAAAGTTTACAACTTCAAGCTTTTTACATACATATTTCATAAACATTGTTGCAATAATTTCTTTCCTATGTACCTTTGGTCCCATCAATTTTACATTTTCACCTGTTTTACAATTAACCTTTTTTCCCGCTATTTGTCTAAAGTGATGTATCTCTTAGTACATACTTTTACAATTTAACACACAGAAAAAAAATCAATAATTCTTTTTTAGCTTTTTCTCTGGTTCCATACTCCCATTTATGTGCCATATATGTTTATTATGTCTTCGGTCCCATACATTTCGTCGCCCAAATGGGAAATCCCATATGGGCACTAAATACACCATATAAAATACTAATGCTTTAATTATGCATGCGACCCCAACGTAGGAGGTCATCAGATAAGTTCGTATATTCTTTGTTATTACAATTTTCGCTTTGGAATGAGCTGCAAGTCAACAACTTTCTGATCCTTGTCTGTAAACAATAACTTTTCTTTTAAAGATGATGGCTGCGAAAACTTAAGTCCGTATGCTATTACACAAACTTAATAAAAGTTAAACATGCCAATATTACCTAATCAAAGTCAAAATTCAAACAAACTAATAACAACTCAATGGAATACTCACATTGTTCTGTGTTTTACATAACATTTAATATTTATTTCATTTGTTTGATGATCTTGATAAGTGATCGGATAAAATATTGCAATTAAATCTTAAATTATACAAGAAAAAGTTACATTAAAATTTAAAAGTTTAACCTTCCAGCTCATACAAACTAAGGCATTTGACAAAATTAATAAACAAGGTAATGAGAAAGTTCTGGTTGCTGTAAACAGAGAGTCTTGTTTTAATGCAGTCACAAGCAGATCATCTGTGAAGGTATTACTTAATATTATTAGGTAATCTAATTAGTTTTGAAATGTCAAACCAGGCTTAAGTTTGAGCACTTGTGCTTATTACTAAAACTTTAATATAAAAATATAACTCTATATCGGGAACAAAATAAACAGAGTACATAATCATCCGAAAGTGCAAAATATTACATGTAGCACAGAATTTATACAAAATGTTAATGTGGGAATTGATAAAACCAAAGAAGCACGACAAAATATCACCAGCGCAATGAATCTTGTATATCTTTTTAAATCTAAACTGCCATTCTAAAATAAAGTTCTTACTTTTTATATCTCCGTGTTGTTTCCACGGGAATTCCAGGTTTCTATACAGAATGAATGCTTGCAGCTTGAAAAGTCATAATGCAATATTTTTTTAGAAGAACGTACGAATAAACGCGTGCTCGATTCAATTTGATGCGTTATTAAGTATATTATTACCTTTATTGCAATAGTATTAATACTAAAAACCATGAGTTTATGTGTTTATATACCCAAGATAGAATTTGCCGTGCTACATTCCCATTTCCTAATGGCGTATATAAATACATCAAGATCAAATTACATTGTATTAGAATACGCACACGCGAGGTTAACGTTGTTTTTTCCATTTACCAAATTTTACGTGAAATAATATTTACGGTGTTGCAATACACATATATAACCCGAAATAAAGCTTTGTCGTCAAAAATATGCGGCAATATAGAAAAAAATATCAACTGGATGAGAATTCACTTTAAGCATAAAGACATTTACTGACTGGTAAGCATTTTCAATTATGAGTAAATGTGTATCAAAGATATTCGACGTTCGTTTAGTCACAACGCCAATACAAAATTCACTCCATTTTTATTGTTCTTTTGTATGATGGTTATTTGTCATGTCTTCACACACGAAGAAGGTATGCTTGCTGTAAATTATTTTATCAAGATTTGATATCAATTATGATCTGAAAAAAGTAATGCTTAAAGAATCAAAACTTAAAGCACCACATAACTTCATCAAAGAAAAAAAACATCTTGCGTGTGCCTTCTGCTCTTTTCCATTTCATTTGTTTGTAACTTCAACAAACATCTAGAAACAATTGTTTAGCAGTACTAACCACATTTCAACGTTTAGATTACGTAGAACGAAAAAGATATAATAAACCCCCAAAGGTTCTATCACTATAACTCAGGATATTCAACAATTGATGGTTAACAGTACTAAAACCAAAAAAAGAAAATTTCACTTAATGGTGTTGGCCTGTCTGAAGCGGAGCATATCCTTCAGATACAGTAGGTACAGGAGCTCACTTGCTTTCATTGCTCAACTCCAAAACAAATACCCCCTTTATATAAACCAACAATGATTAACAATATCTTGTTCTTAACAAGGGCGAAAACAAAACTTGACAAAAATATATAATATTGTATGCGTTGATTTTAATTATTATGACATTGTTCCAAAATCTTTGGACAATGTCTATGAATTTTTCTACAGAATAAAATTTTAAGTTATCTTGAGGAAACGACGTTTTCAGTTCTAATTATAAAAACTGCAGTCGTGTGCAACTTTTCAGTAATATAATATACTAATAAAGACTACGTTCGTCCCCAACCTAAAGGAAGAAAAATGTTATTATGTTAAAATGTAAACGAGGTGCGTTAGCCTCATAAGACATGCTACCTCAAAATACTGGATATAAGAATGATGCTACCTTCCAAACATGTATAAATGCACATAACCATATCAGTGATTTCTTTCTATTACATAAGATTTTAATTATGTACAGTCACCTTTACTTCTGCTAAAGCGTACGATTCACATTTTGTTCTAGTATTGCTAAAAAGCCAAAAAGCCAAAATGCCACAACAACGTCATCAAACGACTGTTTTTCAAGTTGATTTCTTTCGCTTCAAAAAGATATAAAAATATAAGATATCATTAAACATTAGGTACTGGACTTCTCCTAGAATTAATGATAATGAAGTAAAAAAAATCACCAAGAATCATACTTAAACTTTTCTTTGATTCAGGCTTGCTTGTTTTTAATATTAAATAAAAGTGTAATTTGTTCAATCATTTCCTCCAGTGTCAGAATCGAAATAAGCCTTTTTAAAAGTATGCAATAAAATAAAAAAAGGTTGCTTTAATCTACTTAATTTAACTGTTTTGTTGGTTGTTTCAATTTTTGACATCTTGCAAATCACTTACATTAGAAATATAAAACAAAACGGAACGATTTTATTCATTAAACTGTGAAACACATTTTAAACAGTACAACAATTAATCATAAAACATGTTAAGCATTGGAGTGATAATTCCAGACAAGTAAATTCCAACTAAGACCAATACAATCGCTTTAACGTCTAGCCAAAACCGAAGATAATACTAGCGATTTGTTTCATAAAGTTGACACTAAACGTCCTTTAATTTGTCACAGATTGTCGAGATCATATAACGGATAAGATGGTTTACTAATGCAAATATTATGGTAAGTCAACAACTCAGTCAACAAGGGACTATTGAGGAAGAAAATGTAGCTTCTTTTGTTTTTGTCAAACTTAAACCACCCAAACCATTTCTTCTGGGATGAATTTAGTAACTCCGACAAGAATTAAACCATACCAGAAAATAGCATACAGCACTTTATAAAATTTCGTCGGAATTTTCAGCCCTTTGTTCTTCTTAAAAAAGTTGGATTAACTCTATGGTGACAATGTTAGTGTCAGCACCCGCACACATTTCAACTGGCACTTAACATGACGTGAATTGTAACTCAAAACATTGTGAAACAAAAATAAAAATCGGACTCGTTTAGTATTTCAACTGGAAGAAACACTTTTTCTTACATTTTAATTTGGTATAATACTATTAACATGGTGGAAATATAGATTCTAATACTTTCAACATTAACTGAACAATATACCTTGCATATGTTTAAACTATCATTGTTGAAATAAGTGAAGAAACAGAGGACAGTGGAGAACAATAAACCAACTTTAAAGCGTGTTATAACCTATCATAGGGATTGATTTTAAAATAAAAAATGCACGAAAACTTATGCAAACACCAAAATATGAAAAAAGGAAAAACACAGAATGAGAATATTTAAAGATTTAACTTTTGATGATATTAATAGTTGACTTACAAATGTTCCATTTTATGTGGTTAAGCACACTTTTTGTTGTATATATATATATATTTTAAATATATAACCAGATCAATGAATCATTACATGGCAACTTTAGACTGCATTGAAAATTATCTTGTTAATATAGAAACTTATCCAAAAATAAAGATACTCTTAGAACGCACGAGTGCAACATTTTCTTTGTTCAACGATATGTTTATTTTAAACAGTGTGAGAGTATAAGCTGGACGTAAAGTTCTCTGATTTCAATTACCAATCTCTTCATTGTTGTCTTCGTGTTAGAGATCACCATTCACTGGAATTTTCCGACTGTGGAGATTATGGGAGGCAGGCAGTGCCTCGATGATATGTACACAAGACGCAAGGATGAATAAAAAGTCGTGACTCGAGAATCAAACTCCTATTTTCCATTGAAGCGATTCAGTTAATTCATATGAAAAATGTTTGGTCGGTAATTGATTTTGGCCATTTGATTAAGGCATCTCTCTTCAAGGTAATCTTTGCGCGCATACAAGTTTAATACGAGTACAAGGTCATCATGGCTTTTGAGGGTTCTCTTTGAGACATTTATAATATAAATTATCAACTGTGCAGTGTTGCTTAATTATGAAATAATGTTCGTGGTCAGTGTGTTGTTTACAACTATACTATGATTGGGAGAGTTAGCATTTTTTGCACTAATTACCAACACTTGTATATTTGTCATCCAAGGACGACCAAACATAATCTCCGTCCTTACACGACCATCCGATGTTCTCACAGAAACGTTAGTAATTCTTAATGGGTTTAATGTCACTCGTTCCTCTAACACCTTCCGGAAATCGGTAAGGTCATATATAATTTACAGTTAACAATTTACACAATGATCAACGTTTCATTTACAAAACCGCGACCTTAAGACACATAAGACACAATAAACAAAAGTAAGATTAATCAACAGTTGCTCTTTTTCAAAATTACTTCTTAACATTTGTTTTCATGTCTAAAATCGGGTTTTCGGCATAGAAAAGTCTTGGATTGATTAACTACTTACATTTCTTGGTTTTGTAGGGATTAAACTGATTTAAATTGATTGGTGTTGCCTTCTGAAATAAGATTTTACGTGAATGTAGGTCGTGGCAGAAAACAACAACAAAAACAAAGCCCATCGTTTTCCAAAACCATAAATATTATTTTTTACTTCACCATTTGAATTCAGTTGAGAAGGTCGAGTCAATGTTGGTTTATATCATGCATGGTTCTTTCTCATCTTTTTTTTTTTTAAATTGGGATAACATACTTTCTTTAATATAAATTTATTCATGCAAACAAGAAATAAACAGATGCATTTTGGTTATTATTTCTAAGTTTATTTTTTGCCCTTACTTTGCTTAGTAAAATGTCAGACAATATCACCTATGCGCTTTTCCTTGTATATCGAAGCCAATTCGAATGAAGTTCTTTACCAACTTACAATTTCTTTTTATTATAGCTTTCACTTATATGGTGTTATATTTTCATTAAAACATACAATATTTCAATAAAAGTATTGCATGTTAACAAAATGATGTTTGCAAACAGGACAATTTGTATATGTTATGAGCTTTTTTACACTGCAAATCAATATAAAATAAAACAAACGTTGTTACTTTTTATCTTTTTGCAAGTAGGAATTTTCAGCCCTTTGTTTTTCTTAAAAAAGTTGGATTAACTCTATGGTGACAATGTTAGTGTCAGCACCCGCACACATTTCAACTGGCACTTAACATGACGTGAATTGTAACTCAAAACATTGTGAAACAAAAATAAAAATCGGACTCGTTTAGTATTTCAACTGGAAGAAACACTTCTTCTTACATTTTAATTTGTTATAATAATATTAAGATGGTTGAAATATAGATTCTAATACTTTCAACATTAACTGAACTATATACCTTGCATATGTTTAAACTATCATTGTTGAAATAAGTGAAGAAACAGAGGACAGTGGAGAACAATAAACCAACTTTAAAGCGTGTTATAACCTATCATAGGGATTGATTTTAAAATAAAAAATGCACGAAAACTTATGCAAACACCAAAATATGAAAAAAGGAAAAACACAGAATTAGAATATTTAAAGATTTAACTTTTGATGATATTAATAGTTGACTTACAAATGTTCCATTTTATGTGGTTAAGCACACTTTTTGTTGTATATATATATATATTTTAAATATATAACCAGATCAATGAATCATTAAATGGCAACTTTAGTCTGCATTGAAAATTATCTTGTTAATATAGAAACTTATCCAAAAATAAAGATACTCTTAGAACGCACGAGTGCAACATTTTCTTTGTTCAACGATATGTTTATTTTAAACAGTGTGAGAGTATAAGCTGGACGTAAAGTTCTCTGATTTCAATTACCAATCTCTTCATTGTTGTCTTCGTGTTAGAGATCACCATTCACTGGAATTTTCCGACTGTGGAGATTATGGGAGGCAGGCAGTGCCTCGATGATATGTACACAAGACGCAAGGATGAATAAAAAGTCGTGACTCGAGAGCCAAACTCCTATTTTCCATTGAAGCGATTCAGTTAATTCATATGAAAAATGTTTGGTCGGTAATTGATTTTGGCCATTTGATTAAGGCATCTCTCTTCAAGGTAATCTTTGCGCGCATACAAGTTTAATACGAGTACAAGGTCATCATGGCTTTTGAGGGTTCTCTTTGAGACATTTATAATATAAATTATCAACTGTGCAGTGTTGCTTAATTATGAAATAATGTTCGTGGTCAGTGTGTTGTTTACAACTATACTATGATTGGGAGAGTTAGCATTTTTTGCACTAATTACCAACACTTGTATATTTGTCATCCAAGGACGACCAAACATAATCTCCGTCCTTACACGACCATCCGATGTTCTCACAGAAACGTTAGTAATTCTTAATGGGTTTAATGTCACTCGTTCCTCTAACACCTTCCGGAAATCGGTAAGGTCATATATAATTTACAGTTAACAATTTACACAATGATCAACGTTTCATTTACAAAACCGCGACCTTAAGACACATAAGACACAATAAACAAAAGTAAGATTAATCAACAGTTGCTCTTTTTCAAAATTACTTCTTAACATTTGTTTTCATGTCTAAAATCGGGTTTTCGGCATAGAAAAGTCTTGGATTGATTAACTACTTACATTTCTTGGTTTTGTAGGGATTAAACTGATTTAAATTGATTGGTGTTGCCTTCTGAAATAAGATTTTACGTGAATGTAGGTCGTGGCAGAAAACAACAACAAAAACAAAGCCCATCGTTTTCCAAAACCATAAATATTATTTTTTACTTCACCATTTGAATTCAGTTGAGAAGGTCGAGTCAATGTTGGTTTATATCATGCATGGTTCTTTCTCATCTTTTTTTTTAAATTGGGATAACATACTTTCTTTAATATAAATTTATTCATGCAAACAAGAAATAAACAAATGCATTTTGGTTATTATTTCTAAGTTTATTTTTTGCCCTTACTTTGCTTAGTAAAATGTCAGACAATATCACCTATGCGCTTTTCCTTGTATATCGAAGCCAATTCGAATGAAGTTCTTTACCAACTTACAATTTCTTTTTATTATAGCTTTCACTTATATGGTGTTATATTTTCATTAAAACATACAATATTTCAATAAAAGTATTGCATGTTAACAAAATGATGTTTGCAAACAGGACAATTTGTATATGTTATGAGCTTTTTTACACTGCAAATCAATATAAAAGAAAACAAACGTTGTTACTTTTTATCTTTTTGCAAGTAGGAATTTTCAGCCCTTTGTTCTTCTTAAAAAAGTTGGATTAACTCTATGGTGACAATGTTAGTGTCAGCACCCGCACACATTTCAACTGGCACTAAACATGACGTGAATTGTAACTCAAAACATTGTGAAACAAAAATAAAAATCGGACTCGTTTAGTATTTCAACTGGAAGAAACACTTTTTCTTACATTTTAATTTGTTATAATAATATTAAGATGGTGGAAATATAGATTCTAATACTTTCAACATTAACTGAACTATATACCTTGCATATGTTTAAACTATCATTGTTGAAATAAGTGAAGAAACAGAGGACAGTAGATAACAATAAACCAACTTTAAAGCGTGTTATAACCTTACATAGGGATTGATTTTAAAATAAAAAAATGCACGAAAACTTATGCAAACACCAAAATATGAAAAAAGGAAAAACACAGAATGGGAATATTTAAAGATTTAACTTTTGATGATATTTTAATTTAATTTAGTTGACTTACAAGTGTTCCATTTTATGTGGTTAAAATGTGTTTTTGTTATATATATATATATATATATATATATATATATATATATATATATATATATATATATATATATATATATATATATATATACTCAATAAAATTTTAGGCTCTAGCACATATTCAATAAATAGAGTTTCAAATTTGCTGTGATGACTATAGGAAATGTCGTATTATAATAACAATCAACTTCAATTAAACTCTGATCTTAATAACAACTTAAATTGCCTAAGTGACCAAATAAAGCTACTAATTCTAATCTCATACAATTCTATCAATTTTTAGGTCTGTACCACGCACCACACATGGTAAAAGACCCAAAATTAACATCACTCACATAAACAAAAATATATCTGCTGGTATTTCGCTTACTATCTGAAAATAAAATGAAAGAATGAGTGAATTTATGTTCTATTATCTTATGCTAACGACAGCGTTACGGCAAAAAAACATAAAATAACAAGTCCATTTTTCGACACTGGTATCAACGTTATATCCTATTTCAAGTTCTTTTTTATTAAATGACAGACAATGAATTGGTAATTAAAAACTGATTCTGAATGTAATTTCTCGTATTACAATAAAGTATGTTTAATCCTGATTAATCAAAACTCATGGCAATAATATCTCAAATATATAACCAAATCAATGAATCATTCCATGGCAACTTTAGTCTGCATTGAAAACTATCTTGTTAATATAGAAACTTATCCAAAAATAAAGATACTCTTAGAACGCACGAGTACAACATTTTCTTTGTTCAACGATATGTTTATTTCAAACAATGTGAGAGTATAAGCTGGACGTAAAGTTCTCTGATTTCAATTACCAATCTCTTCATTGTTGTCTTTGTGTTAGAGATCACCATTCACTGGAATTTTCCGACTGTGGAGATTATGGGAGGCAGGCAGTGCCTCGATGATATGTACACAAGACGCAAGGATGAATAAAAAGTCGTGACTTGAGAGCCAAACTCCTATTCACCATTGAAGCGATTCAGTTAATTCATATAAAAAATGTTTGGTCAGTAATTGATTTTGGCCATTTGATTAAGGCATCTCTCTTCTAAGTAATCTTTGTTCGCATACAATTTTAATACGAGTACAAGGTCATCATGGTTTTTGAGGGTTCTCTTTTGAGACATTTATTATATAAATTATCAATTAGTACAGTGTTGCTTAATTATGAAATAATGGTCGTGGTCAATGTGTTGTTTACAACTATGCTATGATTGGGAGAGTTAGCATTTTTTGCACTAATTACCAACACTTGTATAGTTGTCTCCGTCCTTACACGACCATCCGATGTCCTCACAGAAACGTTAGAAATTCTTAATGGGTTTAATGTCACTCGTTCCTCTAACACCTTCCGGAAAACGGTAAGGTCATATATAATTTACACAGTTAACAATTTACACAATGATCAACGTTTCATTTACAAAACCGCGACCTTAAGACACATAATAAGAATATATGACAAAGTCCTATGAGTATTGCAACATATACCAAACTCCGAAAAGGCACAGAACAAAGGTATTTCACATGCAAGCCAAGCGGAAAGTAAGAACAAATTTGTGATGAGTCATTTAAGGAAAAGAGCAAACCCGACAGTTACCGCCTTGGAACGGTCAGTCGGCAATATGGACCGACTGGGGTGCTTAAACCGGTTTTACAGTGCTCTAACCTCGCACTTCCTGACGAGTTTCTCGAATGCAAATAACGAAAAGAAAAACGATCTATTTGAAAACAAAATGTCCATGCGCTGATACTTCCTATACGTTATGACGAAAGTAGTGACGTCATCGAGAAATAATGTCCACATAGTGTTCAGAAAAGGAATATGGTATTATTTCGATTTGAAAAACAACACAAAAATGGTTGACCACAAATAAAATTAACTTTCTGAATCATGAACAAACATGACCAGAGACGAATAAATGATTGAAGCATCCTGTTCATGTGAAGATGGAATTTAAGAACCAAAGTTCAGTGTCCATCAAAGGAAATACACCTAACAATCCTTATAGGATGAATTAAATGACAACATAGATTACATGCACGGGGAGATTTTTTACGACCGCCACACTGCACAAGTAACATTGTTGTGATCATGAATAAGAATATATGACAAAGTCCTATGAGTATTGCAACATATACCAAACTCCGAAAAGGCACAGAACAAAGGTATTTCACATGCAAGCCAAGCGGAAAGTAAGAACAAATTTGTGATGAGTCATTTAAGGAAAAGAGCAAACCCGACAGTTACCGCCTTGGAACGGTCAGTCGGCAATATGGACCGACTGGGGTGTTTAAACCGGTTTTACAGTGCTCTAACCTCGCACTTCCTGACGAGTTTCTCGAATGCAAATAACGAAAAGAAAAACGATCTATTTGAAAACAAAATGTCCATGCGCTGATACTTCCTATACGTTATGACGAAAGTATTGACGTCATCGAGAAATAATGTCCACATAGTGTTCAGAAAAGGAATATGGTATTATTTCGATTTGAAAAACAACACAAAAATGGTTGACCACAAATAAAATTAACTTTCTGAATCATGAACAAACATGACCAGAGACGAATAAATGATTGAAGCATCCTGTTCATGTGAAGATGGAATTTAAGAACCAAAGTTCAGTGTCCATCAAAGGAAATACACCTAACAATCCTTATAGGATGAATTAAATGACAACATAGACACAATAAACAAATGTAAGATTAATCAACAGTTGCTCTTTTTCAAAATTACTTCTTAACATTTGTTTTCATGTCTAAAATCGGGTTTTCGGCATAGAAAAGTCTTGGATTGATTAACTACTTACATTTCTTGGTTTTGTAAGGATTAAACTGATTTAAATTGATTGGTGTTGCCTTCTGAAATAAGACTTTACGTGAATGTAGGTCGTGGCAGAAAACAACAACAAAAACAAAGCCAATCGTTTTCCAAAACCATAAATATTATTTTTTACTTCACCATTTGAATTCAGTTGAGAAGGTCGAGTCAATGTTGGTTTATATCAAGCATGGTTCTTTCTCATCTTTTTTTTTTAGATTGGGATAACATACTTTCTTTAATATAAATGTATTCATGCAAACAAGAAATAAACAGATGCATTTTGGTTATTATTTCTAAGTTTATTTTTTGCCCTTACTTTGCTTAGTAAAATGTCAGACAATATTACCTATGCGCTTTTCCTTGTATATCGAAGCCAATTCGAATGAAGTTCTTTACCAACTTACAATTTCTTTTTATTATAGCTTTCACTTATATGGTGTTATATTTTCATTAAAACATACAATATTTCAATAAAAGTATTGCATGTTAACAAAATGATGTTTGCAAACAGGACAATTTGTATATGTTATGAGCTTTTTTACACTGCAAATCAATATAAAATAAAACAAACGTTGTTACTTTTTATCTTTTTGCAAGCACAAATAAACTCTTTTTCAAACTTGGATGACAATGAATGACAAAGTTTTGTCTGAAGTTTCGATTTTTTCCTCTTGTGCTGTATTTATTTTCTTTAAATCTAAATCTGATATATCGACTTGACCTTCATATTTCTATGTCATCGTTCTACTTGGTGTCATTTTTGATTGACGTCATTTCTAGGCTCAATTTATTTACACAATCATTTGAGCTTTTAAATCTTAAACTGATTGTTTTGTTCATTTTAGGTTTTAGCGGGCATTGTGATTGTGAGACGCTTGCCAAAAATGTTGATATACAATAATATTAATGTTAGAAATGGCTAAAACTTATGAAAATACAGTGAACATAAAACATCTGTAATGGAATATGTCATTATTTATTAGACGTGCTGGCGGAAACTTGTTGGTATCATGTATTCATTATATACGTACGTTTGTTTCTAAGAAAACACATTAAAAAGACAAGGAATAATCTTCAAGGATAGTAACAAAATTAAATACCAGCAATGGAAGAGACGAGTAATAAATACTTATTTGTTGTACTTCCTTCGACTAGTCGTGTCGGCGTTACGGACATGGGCATGTAATTATATGCTTCTTTAACAAGGAATGACGAAACAACATTCTCCTTATCTGGTATAAACAATATAATAATTATTAAAACGATATTATTTCCGGTGTCGATATGATTATCAATAGCTGCATTTATAAGATGCTTATCAGTTGCATGAAATCTGAAAATGTTATCATGAAAGACTTGATTTCAACTCTTATGCTGTGTTTTACCCCCCGCCCCCCATCTAAATTCAGATATGTAAGCTTGCAAGTTCTGGAATAAAATATGTGCTGACAAAGTGGAACAACAAACAGCAAACACGTTAAGTAAAACTCCCACATCTTCAACGTCTTCCTGTAGATAAAGGTAAACGTATTAAAAAATACGTATACCGTATTTTTTACGAGATATATAAATCAAATTTCCGATATACCTTTTAGTAATTACAACATAAATATATCCTTATTAGGAGATATGTACTTGTATAACGAGACACACTCTACATACAGATATGAAATGAGTTACTCTCCGCGTTGTTATGAGATTTTTTTCCATAATAACAAGATGCTATCTGATAAACAAGTTTTCATCTAACCGTTAAATGGAAATAAAACCCGAGAAAACTACATCTCAAGTTCTCATGATAATAAATTCTATAGATTTATGTTAACTATTAGTGAAATAAACATTGATTCACCATGAACGTATCCAATAATTCAATTTGACGGATAACATGAGTAATGATATATCATCAACTTGTTTGCCTACACATCAATGAAGATGCGATTTTGCTTCAGTGGATTTTATGACAGGACGATAGGCATCGATACATACTATACAATTTCTTTGGATATTTATCAAATTTCGTATTCTTGTTAGGTAATCTTCTTTTTAAAAGCAGAAGAATTTCATTATGATAAAACGACATTTTTATGACACTTACTTATAGGTAACTCTTAAATATACTAATAATTATTAAAATCAACAGAAATACACAAAATTGAATAGAATCGGTGATAATGACGCCCCAAATTAACCAAAACTAAAACAGTAAGTAATGTTATCTATTCGGGACATTTCTTTATTAATGAAGAGTAAAAAGTTAATAAAGATGGGATTTGTGAGATGTTTATTTTCAAACAATAGCATGTTCAAAAATATCTTCTTTATAAAGAACCAGAATCAGAATTAAATAAAGAGTTTACAGGTAAGATAGCTTCATCTAGTTTTAATGAAAATGAGAAGAGCCACAAATAAGACAACAATGATAGGAACATGTTGGTGAAAAAGACTTTAGTAGCAAGGTTAATTAGTGTTATGATCAATTGCGCAAGTGAAGAAAACAGACAGCAACAAGCTTTATAATACACAATATTTTATTAAACAAACAAGTTATAAAATATTAAAATAAATAATATCCAAAATAATACATGCCCTACTACTAAAGTACCCATTTACTAGATGATAGAAGTCCAAATTCCTATAAAAAATTCAAAATCATCTACAGTAATTCAGAAGATGACGATATTATCATTAGTTTTTGGAATATTCAACTTTTCTTTTAAAGATGATGGCTGCAAAAAACTTAAGTCCGTATGCTATTACACAAACTTAATAAAGGTTAAACATGCCAATATTACTTAATCAAAGTCAAAATTCAAACAAACTAATAACAACTCAATGGAATACTCACATTGTTCTGTGTTTTAGATAACATTTAATATTTATTTCATTTGTTTGATGATCTTGATAAGTGATCGGATAAAATATTGCAATTAAATCTTAAATTATACAAGAAACAGTTACATTAAAATTTAAAAGTTTAACCTTCCAGCTCATACAAACTAAGGCATTTGACAAAATTAATAAACAAGGTAATGAGAAAGTTCTGGTTGCTGTAAACAGAGAGTCTTATTTTAATGCAGTCACAAGCAGATCATCTGTGAAGGTATTACTTAATATTATTAGGTAATCTAATTAGTTTTGAAATGTCAAACCAGGCTTAAGTTTGAGCACTTGTGCTTATTACTAAAACTTCAATATAAAATATAACTCTATATCGGGAACAAAATAAACGGAATACATAATCATCCGAAAGTGCAAAATATTACATGTAGCACAGAATTTATACAAAATGTTAATGTGGGAATTGATAAAACCAAAGAAGCACGACAAAATATCACCAGCGCAATGAATCTTGTATATCATTTTAAATCTAAACTGCCATTCTGAAATAAAGTTCTTGCTTTTCAGTGAATTCGGTGTTGTTTCCACGGGAATTCCAGGTTTCTATACAGAATGAATGCTTGCAGCTTGTAAAGTCATAATGCAATATTTTCAGAAGAACGTACGAATAAACGCGTGCTCGATTCAATTTGATGCGTTATTAAGTATCTTATTACCTTTATTGCAATAGTATCAATGCTAAAAACCACGAGTTTATGTGTTTATATACACAAGATAGATTTTGGCGTGCTACATTCCCATTTCCTAATGGCGTATATAAATACATCAAGATCAAATTGCATTGTATTAGAATACGCACACGCGAGGTTAACGTTGTTTTTTCCATTTAACAAATTTTACGTGAAAGAATATTCACGGTGTTGTCATACACATATATAACCCGAAATAAATGTCGCCAAAAATATGAGGCAATAAAGAAAAATATCAACTGGATGAGAATTTACCTTAAGCATAAAGACATTTACTGACTGTTAAGCATTTTTTTATTATGAGTAAATGTGTATCAAAGATGTTCAACGTTCGTTTAGTCACAACGCCAATACAAAATTCACTCCATTTTTTGTTCTTTTGTATGATGGTTATTTGTCATGTCTTCACACATGAATGAGGTATGCTTGCTGTAAATTATTTTATAAAGATTCGATATCAATTATGATCCGAAAAAAGTAATGCTTAAAGAATTAAAACTTAAAGCACCACATAACTTTCTCAAAGAAAAAAACATCTTGCGTGTGCCTTCTGCTCTTTTTCATTTCATTTGTTTGTAACTTCAACATCTCATCTAGAAACAATTGCTTAGTAGTACTAACCACATTTCAACGTTTAGATTATGTTGAACGAATAAGATATAATAAACCCCCAAAGGTTCTATCACTATAACTCAGAATATTTAACAATTGATGGTTAGGGTGGCTCTTAAAATGGTGATTTTTCAAAAATCAATATATTTAAAAGTCTTACCCCTCAAATGTGTTCCATTTGATGAGAAAACACTTTGTGGAAAGTTTAAACAATATATTTTAATATTTAGAGGTAGCTCAATGACCTTGAAAATCAGAAAAATAGTAAAAAATTCAACAAAATGTCTATATTTTATATATATAATTTATTTTCAACTGTACATCACTTTTTGTTCAAACAATTTACAATACTTTAGTCTAAAAGTTTCCACCAAAACTAAACAGAGTTTTAGGGAATATTAGTGTTTGTTTCCTGCTATCCGGATATAATCTCCGGTGTTCCTCAATGACTTGCAGTAGGAACTGCAGTTGAGTTTCATTTTTGGTTAACAGTCCACTATACTCCTGAATCAGAGCAACACCACGCTCAGCTTGATCATTTACAACTCTTAGAGACTTAAGAGACTCCAGTGCTTCACTTGCTTGTTTGTAATCGTCTCTATCATGCCACGCATCTGGATTAACATCGAGAAAGTCATGCGGAATATCCATCATTTGAAACAGTTACACAGACCTTGGTGTAAGTCATGTATGTTGTTGCCTGGGGGTGATTTAAGATCAACTGATGCTTTCTTGGAATGGCCATGTTGTTCATCTTGGTCAACGTCCATCCTTAACGCCTCAATCATACTGCGTTTTGTTGCGGAGCTGACATTACAATAAAAAAACACCAGGTCGACAAGTTCTGGAGACAGGTACCATAAGTGGTTGGATAATTTCAGTGCTGTTGCCTTCAAGATGTTTTCATGAATTGATTTGTACACAAGAAGTGACATCAATAATTGTAAGTCATTAGAAGGTGCACATACCGCCTGAGGTGATGGCAACTGCGCTTTCAAGTAGACACGAACTACAAACACACACACGTCACGCAATCCTTGTTCTTCTGCAGTGGTAAGCTTGAACTGAGCCTTGAACATGCAGATTTTGAGACTGTATATAACCCCTTAGACATCCAACGTGCATGGTGCATTGCACCTGGTGACATGAATGACACTCCACATGCAGGAGCTAAACCAAGAAGCACGATCACAAGTTCCTGGAATTCTTTACAATCGTCTCTTGGCAGCTTCTGTTCAAGAAACGTGCTGGTATAATGTATGGTGCTTTGTCGTATGTCTTCCACAAGACTTGCCACATCAGAACACAGGCACCAGCACGTCTACCAGTGTTGGAGCTAGCGGTCTCGAAACACATGGCTTGAACCCTGTTGCCAATTTCTCAGTCTTCAATTGCCTCAAATACAGCAGCAGCCTCGGCTGCACCAGTCGCAGATTCAAGCTTAGCAACTGTCAGTAGTTGTGAAACATTTTTTCCTGTCACTAACACTGGGAGGCTGTCAACCTTTTCCTTTCCATTCAAATCTTTTATAAGCTTTCCATCCCAGTGAACTAAAGAGGAACATTACTCTGATTTTTTTCCTTTATTAATGCAGCTCTCTTTTGTCGGAATTCCGATCAGTTTCTTCTTATTGTGAATCTGTTAATAGCAAGTTCATTAACATTTTGGCCCAAGCTTTTTGCTGTTTCGGTAATGACCATTGTAGCCTGTCGGTCTGATACTTTAGTACTATCTAGAGTCATTGCAAGTTATTGTGTAATAACACTTTTTCGCCCTCGTTTTCTTTTAACTCCACGAGTAACATCACCCCCAACAGCACCTACACATTTTTCATACAATTTGTCACCGTCTTCTGCTGAGCTGGTATCTATTGTATGAGAACTTGAAGAAATTAGCTCAGCTGTTGAACAACTTGCTTACTGACTATCTGCCATTTTGCGTCTTCTTGTCTGCATTCCTATTGTTCTTTGTGTTGCCCTTTTCTCCCTATCAGCTAGCGCTTGATCTACTCCGACCATTGATCCTTTTTTTCCTTTTCTCACGCTGGGCTAGCAAAAAATCCTTATCTTCTTGTAATACTGATGGACTGGTCAGAGCGTTGGCATGAGCAACGCCAAAAAGATCATCAAGCTTGGAAACAAAGTCTGCCTCCTTTGCAAGTTGAGGTGGTGAATTGGTTCGACCTTTGTTTTTCTTTAAAAGTTTCCACTCTTCAAACACTTTCTCAAGCTTAGTTTGACAGTTCAGATGATCCTTTATTGGAAGTCTAGCTTTCAACCAAAACCTTGCTATTTCTGTAACTGCTGCTGATGATTGTACTGATTGTCTAATTGTTTGTTTTAGTTCAATATGGTGATGTAGAAAAAGTCCAAGAGTCATACGCAATGATGGTAGCTTGCTGCCCGTTAAAACGGTTACTGGTTCTCCTAGAAGATACAACTTAGTTTTGGATCTTGTTGCCTTTGCCATTGTTTATGTCTGAAAGTAATGTACATTACAGATACAAGTTCTTTATTCTGAATATTTTATTGACACTTAACTGTGTGTATTATTATTATTATTATTATTATCATTATTATTATTAAATAATCATCATTAAAATATTGTTATCTGAAACTTTTAATATACTGTTTTGTTCAACATTCAAGTTTACTTGTCAAAAGAAGTGTGTTTACATTAAGAAGTAAATTACATTATACTTGCTTGGTAAGCATCAGCTTGAATCCACATTCCTTTCCTGATCATTCAAAAAGCATCATTTCGCCATAATTTTAAATCATTTTTAATTTGTTCATATGATATTTTTTTTATATTTATAGCTGATTAAAGATAGCTCATGTATAATCTTTGCTTTCAGTGCTCTGTTGCTATTCTGTTCTGAATCATCACTGGAACTGGTGTTGTTTGTAACTTGATTTCTCTCATTGTCTGTCGTCAAACCATAATTGAGTAATAACAATGTGTGTTATTCAAGTTGTAGGAAATGTCAATTCTGCAAGCAGTTTGTAATATAAACAAAATCTAAACCACTGAAGCTTCACATAATAATATCCTGATTTTTCAACTAAAAACCAGAAAACCTTAAATTTCAATGTCATTGAGCTACCTCTAAATATTGTTTAATTGTGCTTAAATTTGGCCAAATATGTTTTTTTACATAAAGGAACACAATTAGAGGGTAAGAAACGAAAAAATCAAAAGTCGCAAAATAAGGACCACCCTATTGATGGTTAACAGTACTAAAACCACAAAAAGAAAATTTCACTTAATGGTGTTGGCCTGTCTGAAGCAGAGCATATCCTTCAGGTACAGTAGGTACAGGAGCTAACTTGCTTTCATTGCTCAACTCCCAAACAAATACCCCCTTTATATAAACTAAAAATGATTAACAATATCTTGTTCTTAACAAGGGCGAAAACAAAACTTGACAAAAATATATAATATTTTATGCGTTGATTTTAATTATTATGACATTGTCCCAAAATCTTTGGACAATGTCTATGAATTTTTCTACAGAGTAAAATTTTAAGTTATCTTGAGGAAACGACGTTTTCAGTTCTAATAACAAAAACTGCAGTTGTGTGCAACTTTTCAGTAATATAATATACTAATAAAGACTACGTTCGCCCCAACCTAATGGAAGAAAATTGTAATTATGTTAATATGTAAACGAGGTGCGTTAGCCTCATAAGACATGCTACCTCAAAACACTGGATATAAGAATTTTGCTACCTTCTAAACATGTATAAATGCACATAACCATATCCGTGATTTCTTTCTATTACATAAGATTTTAATTATGTACAGTCACCTTTACTTCTGCTAAAGCGTACGATTCACATTTTGTTCTAGTATTGCTAAAAAGCCAAAATGCCGCAACAACGTCATCAAACGACTTTTTTTTCAAGTTGATTTCTTTCGCTTACAAAAAGATGTAAAAATATAAGATATCATTTAACATTAGGTACTGGACTTCTCATAGAATTAATAATAATGAAGTAAAACCAAGAATGACATTTAATATTAAGTTAAAGTGTAATTTGTTCAATCATTTTCTCCAGTGCCAGAATCGAAATAAGCCTTTTTGAAAGTATGCAGTAAAATAAAAAAGGTAGCTTGAATCTACTTAATCTAACTGTTCTGTTGGTTGTTTCAATTTTTGACATCTTGCAAATCACTTTCATTAGAAATATAAAACAAAACGGAACGATTTTATTCATTAAACTGTAAAACACATTTTAAACAGTACAACAATTAATCATAAAACATGTTAAGCATTAGAGTGATAATTCCAGACAAGTAAATTCCAACTAAGACCAATACAATCGCTTTAACGTCTGGCCAAAACCGAAGATAATACTAGCGATTTGTTTCATAAAGTTGACACTAAACGTCCTTTAATCTTTCACAGATTGTCGAGATCATATAACGGATAAGATACGGTTACTAATGCAAATATTATGGTAAGTCAACAACTCAGTCAACAAGGGACTATTGAGAAAGAAAATGTAGCTTCTTTTGTTTTTGTCAAACTTAAACCACCCAAACCATTTCTTCTGGGATGAATTTAGTAACTCCGACAAGAATTAAAACATACCAGAAAATAGCATAAAGCACTTTATAAACTTTCGTCGGAATTTTCAGCCCTTTGTTCTTCTTAAAAAAGTTGGATTAACTCTATGGTGACAATGTTAGTGTCAGCACCCGCACACATTTCAACTGGCACTAAACATGACGTGAATTGTAACTCAAAACATTGTGAAACAAAAATAAAAATCGGACTCGTTTAGTATTTCAACTGGAAGAAACACTTCTTCTTACATTTTAATTTGGTATAATAATATTAAGATGGTTGAAATATAGATTCTAATACTTTCAACATTAACTGAACTATATACCTTGCATATGTTTAAACTATCATTGTTGAAATAAGTGAAGAAACAGAGGACAGTAGATAACAATAAACCAACTTTAAAGCGTGTTATAACCTTGCATGGGGATTGATTTTAAAATAAAAAAATGCACGAAAACTTATGCAAACACCAAAATATGAAAAAAGGAAAAACACAGAATGGGAATATTTAAAGATTTAACTTTTGATGATATTTTAATTTAATTTAGTTGACTTACAAGTGTTTCATTTTATGTGGTTAAAATGTGTTTTTGTTGTATATATATATATATATAACAAAAACACATTTTAACCACATAAAATGGAATATATATATTGTAATTGTATATCATCTATAGACACGTAGCAACAGTCATGAACTATTAGAAGCCTTTGTGCAGAGAAATACTTAAGATAAATTTTAGAAAGAATGATACCCTTATCTCAATAAAATTTTAGGCTCTAGCACATATTCAATAAATAGAGTTTCAAATTTGCTGTGATGACTATAGGAAATGTCGTATTATAATAACAATCAACTTCAATTAAACTCTGATCTTAATAACAACTTAAATTGCCTAAGTGACCAAATAAAGCTACTAATTCTAATCTCATACAATTCTATCAATTTTTAGGTCTGTACCACGCACCACACATGGTAAAAGACCCAAAATTAACATCACTCACATAAACAAAAATATATCTGCTGGTATTTCGCTTACTATCTGTAAATAAAATGAAAGAATGAGTGAATTTATGTTCTATTATCTTATGCTAACGACAGCGTTACGGCAAAAAAAAACATAAAATAACAAGTCCATTTTTCGACACTGGTATCAACGTTATATCCTATTTCAAGTTCTTTTTTATTAAATGACAGACAATTAATTGGTAATTAAAAACTGATTCTGAATGTAATTTCACGTATTACAATAAAGTATGTTTAATCCTGATTAATCAAAACTCATGGCAATAATATCTCAAATATATAACCAAATCAATGAATCATTCCATGGCAACTTTAGTCTGCATTGAAAACTATCTTGTTAATATAGAAACTTATCCAAAAATAAAGATACTCTTAGAACGCACGAGTACAACATTTTCTTTGTTCAACGATATGTTTATTTCAAACAATGTGAGAGTATAAGCTGGACGTAAAGTTCTCTGATTTCAATTACCAATCTCTTCATTGTTGTCTTTGTGTTAGAGATCACCATTCACTGGAATTTTCCGACTGTGGAGATTATGGGAGGCAGGCAGTGCCTCGATGATATGTACACAAGACGCAAGGATGAATAAAAAGTCGTGACTTGAGAGCCAAACTCCTATTCACCATTGAAGCGATTCAGTTAATTCATATAAAAAATGTTTGGTCAGTAATTGATTTTGGCCATTTGATTAAGGCATCTCTCTTCTAAGTAATCTTTATTCGCATACAATTTTAATACGAGTACAAGGTCATCATGGTTTTTGAGGGTTTTCTCTTTTGAGACATTTATAATATAAATTATCAATTAGTACAGTGTTGCTTAATTATGAAATAATGGTCGTGGTCAATGTGTTGTTTACAACTATGCTATGATTGGGAGAGTTAGCATTTTTTGCACTAATTACCAACACTTGTATATTTGTCTCCGTCCTTACACGACCATCCGATGTCCTCACAGAAACGTTAGAAATTCTTAATGGGTTTAATGTCACTCGTTCCTCTAACACCTTCCGGAAAACGGTAAGGTCATATATAATTTACACAGTTAACAATTTACACAATGATCAACGTTTCATTTACAAAACCGCGACCTTAAGACACATAATAAGAATATATGACAAAGTCCTATGAGTATTGCAACATATACCAAACTCCGAAAAGGCACAGAACAAAGGTATTTGCATGGTTCTTTCTCATCTTTTTTTTTTTAGATTGGGATAACATACTTTCTTTAATATAAATGTATTCATGCAAACAAGAAATAAACAGATGCATTTTGGTTATTATTTCTAAGTTTATTTTTTGCCCTTACTTTGCTTAGTAAAATGTCAGACAATATCACCTATGCGCTTTTCCTTGTATATCGAAGCCAATTCGAATGAAGTTCTTTACCAACTTACAATTTCTTTTTATTATAGCTTTCACTTATATGGTGTTATATTTTCATTAAAACATACAATATTTCAATAAAAGTATTGCATGTTAACAAAATGATGTTTGCAAACAGGACAATTTGTATATGTTATGAGCTTTTTTACACTGCAAATCAATATAAAATAAAACAAACGTTGTTACTTTTTATCTTTTTGCAAGCACAAATAAACTCTTTTTCAAACTTGGATGACAATGAATGACAAAGATTTGTCTGAAGTTTCGATTTTTTCCTCTTGTGCTGTATTTATTTTCTTTAAATCTAAATCTGATATATCGACTTGACCTTCATATTTCTATGTCATCGTTCTACTTGGTGTCATTTTTGATTGACGTCATTTCTAGGCTCAATTTATTTACACAATCATTTGAGCTTTTAAATCTTAAACTGATTGTTTTGTTCATTTTAGGTTTTAGCGGGCATTGTGATTGTGAGACGCTTGCCAAAAATGTTGATATACAATAATATTAATGTTAGAAATGGCTAAAACTTATGAAAATACAGTGAACATAAAACATCTGTAATGGAATATGTCATTATTTATTAGACGTGCTGGCGGAAACTTGTTGGTATCATGTATTCATTATATACGTACGGAAAACACATTAAAAAGACAAGGAATAATCTCCAAGGATAGTAACAAAATTAAATACCAGCAATGGAAGAGACGAGTAATAAATACTTATTTGTTGTACTTCCTTCGACTAGTCGTGTCGGCGTTACGGACATGGGCATGTAATTATATGCTTCTTTAACAAGGAATGACGAAACAACATTCTCCTTATCTGGTATAAACAATATAATAATTATTAAAACGATATTATTTCCGGTGTCGATATGATTATCAATAGCTGCATTTATAAGATGCTTATCAGTTGCATGAAATCTGAAAATGTTATCATGAAAGACTTGATTTCAACTGTTATGCTGTGTTTTAACCCCCGCCCCCATCTAAATTCAGATATGTAAGAGTGTAAGTTCTGGAATAAAATATGTGCTGACAAAGTGGAACAACTAACAGCAAACACGTTAAGTGAAACTCCCACATCTTCAACGTCTTCCTGTAGATAAAGGCAAACGTATTAAAAATACGTATACCGTATTTTTTATATAAATCAAATTTCCGATATACCTTTTAGTAATTACAACATAAATATATCCTTATTAGGAGATATGTACTTGTATAACGAGACACACTCTACATGCAGATATGAAATGAGTTACTCTTCGCGTTGTTATGAGATTTTTTTCCATAATAACAAGATGCTATCTGATAAACAAGTTTTCATCTAACCGTTAAATGGAAATAAAACCCGAGAAAACTACATCTCAAGTTCTCATGATAATAAATTCTATAGATTTATGTTAACTATTAGTGAAATAAACATTGATTCACCATGAACGTATCCAATAATTCAATTTGACGGATAACATGAGTAATGATATATCATCAACTTGTTTGCCTACACATCAATGAAGATGCGATTTTGCTTCAGTGGATTATATGACAGGACGATAGGCATCGATATATACTATATAATTTCTTTGGATATTTATCAAATTTCGTATTCTTGTTAGGTAATCTTCTTTTTAAAAGCAGAAGAATTTCATTATGATAAAACGACATTTTTATGACACTTACTTTTAGGTAACTCTTAAATATACTAATAATTATTAAAATCAACAGAAATACACAAAATTGAATAGAATCGGTGATAATGACGCCCCAAATTAACCAAAACTAAAACAGTAAGTAATGTTATCTATTCGGGACATTTTGTTATTAATGAAGAGTAAAAAGTTAATAAAGATGGGATTTGTGAGATGTTTATTTTCAAACAATAGCATGTTCAAAAATATTTTCTTTATAAAGAACCAGAATCAGAATAAAATAAAGAGTTTACAGGTAAGATCGCTTCATCTAGTTTTAATGAAAATGACAAGAGCCACAAATAAGACAACAATGATAGGAACATGTTGGTGAAAAAGACTTTAGTAGCAAGGTTAATTAGTATTATGATCAATTGCGCAAGTGAAGGAAACAGACAGCAACAAGCTTTATAATACACAATATTTTATTAAACAAACAAATTATAAGATATTAAAATAAATAATATCCAAAATAATACATGCCCTACTACTAAAGTGCCCACTTACTTGATGATAGGAGTCCAAATTCCTCTAAAAATTCAAACTCATCTACAGAAAATGACGATATTATCATTAGTTTAAGGAATATTCAAACACTTCGGTTATTGTGTTGTCTTCACAGATAGTCTTTTAAGCCTTGAAGGTCTAAACAGGTCTTACTAAGGTCTTACGTAACACAACAAGAACAAAACAAATAAAGAAACCCCAGCTATTTAATAGATAAGAATGTTCGAGAATGAACATGTTGAAAACACAATAATACATTCCAGAATCATCTAGAGCTTATACAAATCAATACACGTGACGTAGATGTTTTATGACGTAGCTGTGACATAGAAGTGTCCTAGGATGTAAACGTCACGAGGTCACATGCAAGGGGAGACTCTTATATAACAAAGGTTTCATATTTTCAAATTATTGCCATCATACACACTACTTTATTAGTTAATAATATAATTTCAACAAGGCTAAATGACCATTCCTATGATAGTTTCATCTAGTTCATTTAAAGGATCAAAAATGAAACATGAAACCTTGTTATTGAAATATAAAAATGATAATCCTTAAAACATCCTGTAAAAGTATAATATTCTAGACATTTGTATTGGGCCGAATCATCATTTCTTTATAATGTCTCCATAGGTTAACTACACATGCAGAAACGCAGCCAATCATAAGTGCAAAAGGTAGTTTGTGACCACAAATGCAGAACACAACAACTCATAATGTTGTTTGTGGTAGTTTGTGTCTACAAATTCAGAAATACAACAAATCATAAAGAAACACATCAGCTAATTTATGACCACTTCCAACCATGAAGTGACAAATCAGGTGGTTAGTGATTACAAATGCAGAAACGCGACTTATTAAGAAGTAACAAATCTGGTAGGTTTAAGCACCCCGGTCGGTCCTTTTGCCGAGTAGTTGTTCTAAGGCGGTAACTGCTGACTTTTCTTTTTGTGTGTTATGTCTCGTCCCTGTGTTTTTGTCTTACTTACATTTACATCGTTTGCCGTTGTCTAGGGGTAGTTTAGATTTAGATGTATGTGGCAATTCTGATAGGACCTTTTCTAATTTACTTTTACGTGAGGACATGCGTCTCATTTGCACATTTATATATCGATGCAGTTGAAGATGATAGGATCAAAATTTTGCCCAATGCACCAAACTGGCACAATGTTCTTCAGATCAAAGTATCAATTAATTATAAACATGAAAAGGTTGGTCACCATTAAAATAAGGTTTTGCCACGAGTTCAAAGCCCTTACATTGTTCATCGTATTCCATTTAGCAGACCCATACCATTGCCATTTTTGAAAGAACGAACGAAATGGTAGGAAGTTTCTATTTTTTAAAGCCGATTCCAATTGCTCTTGCAAATAAATTATATGAAAAGATATTTTGACAAGCATAGTGTCTGTAGTCAAAATACTGTCGACAAAGAGATAACGTTTATTTTGGAAAAGTTATGGCTGTGGTTTTGTTGTTGTAATAGTTAACAACAAAGCCCCTTTCTATGAACACATTGGCCTTCTGCAATTTTAATGAAGTAAAAAAGCGCCCGGGATAGGTGTTTATACATAAATAAATAAATGAAAAGCAACTTTGCTGTGTTTCATTAAAGATTTCAGACCTTATATGCATATAAAAATATATCAAATATATGTTGGTAAATACACTTGTAACTTTTCCACATTTCTGGTTGTTAATGGAAGTGTTAGACAAGCAAGAAGTTTACTTTTGCAAATGTTACTTAATATTCTTAAAATCATTTGTTTTCTTTATTGTTACTACAAGTGGAACATACACACTAATAAGATGTTTCGCTTAAAAATCACACACATTTTGTATTATGTTATGGAAACATATTTCAACTCGGTGCGAAATTCACTTAAGTATTTGTTCTATGCTCTTTTAAAACGACAGCGTAACGACAGGAATAAAATAGCAAACATGTTTTTTATGATTCATTCTGACCGTGTCTTTATAAAACCTCATCATAACCGTAGATTAATGTTGATTAGAAAAAGCGAATCTTTTCAAATTTTATAACCTCTCAGCAAATACATAATAATAATTCACTGGTGCTCACTTCAAAGACGGGAGGCAGTGATTTAATAACATGAGCACAAGAAGCAAAGTTTTATCAGCATATTTCAACATAAGAATAATACAATTAAACATTGCGATGATACATTCAATATATTTGCAAAAGATAAATATATTATATCTTCTTTAGGAGAAATGTTTTGCTATTGAGTATTGTTTGGAAACAAAATAAAGCATAAGACAAACCCAAACATATGACTTGATTGGTTTGACTCAAACTATCCCAAGTATGTAATTAGTTTACAAACCCAAAACCTTTATTACAGATTTTCCATTTTGCCTGCTTACTGTGCTTTAATAAAAAAAATCCCCGAACAGTTTATTTCGGAATTGCTCTAAATGTTCTATAAATGGATGTGGTTGATGCTGCAAAAAAACAAACAAAAACACACCACATGGTTTTGATTTGTTCGGACTTTTAATGTAACAGGTATCGAATTTAGCACAAGTCATACAATTGACATTCATTTCAAAAATAGAAAAAAACATACCTGTTTCCTTCATAATCTGATAGAGTGACGCAGACATAATTGCCAAAGCAAAACAGTAGAAATCAGAAAGTATTACTTGTGTCTAAGTATAATTTATTTCTGAACGCTTTTAATTACGCGATATCCTCCCGAGACCGAAGTATTTAGCAAACAAGTCATTATATTCAAATGTACTGTGGCAGCTTTGTATACGTCTGTTTAAATATTAGCACTGAAAGCTAAAGATGACACTGTGTAAAATAAAAACAATGCGTGAGTCCATTTACTATCGCCTGCTAAAAGAATAATCTGAAATATAAACAATAGTATAGAAAAGCTTATAACCCATCTTGCCGATGCCTTCCGTGTCTACTTACTACCAACGGGCCATTACATTTATTGATTTCAACGAAACAACACTTGAATGGTTGTCACATAATAGTCTCGATAATTGACATTTCGGACAATGATCCTTAACGTCTATCATAATTCTTGATTTTACGTCATTGAGTCTGTTTCATCGGCAGTACGATAGTCTCCAAAAACGGCACAATTACAACCAGTGTAGTTTATAATTGTTAAGGAAGCTAGTTGCTGTGTGCAGTCTGTTAAATAATAGGCCTGCATTTGATACAGATGTGAGAAATGTTTCCGATTGAAATAACGAAAGTGAGCTACATGTACTTTGTTTGCATAAGTGGTATGAAATGGTTAAGGGAACTTGAAAGTCGGTTAGTCGGAGGAAGAAACGTATGTTAAGAAAACCTTAACCGCTATTTATTATTTTCAACATACTTCTGTGTTTATTGATTGTTTCAAGTTTGCCTTCTTAATATAACTTGATCGTCCCTTTTCCGAAATTCGCAGAGATATAATTGGTCTACTTTCACGGCCTCTTAATGCTAGGATCGAGTATCGAGCAAAATCTATTATGTTGGATGGTCTAGCAGCAGGACTGCGGTGCACCAGTTGTCCTACAAAGTCAAATCTCTGGAGTATTTCCCAATAATAGCTATTATGGCGTTCCTTGTATTGCTGAGCTGTATTTCTAACAAAAACAGTTAAGAAAGAACAATTTTATAATTGATTGACATTTCCAATTAAGGCGTCCTTCACTTTAAAATAAGGGTAGCCATCTATAACGCAACAAAATGCCAGCTTTTTTATAGATAGCCTATACATTTTGGAGATAAGTTCTTCTCAGTTATTACGTACTATTCCCTTTTATCTCTAGGACGAGACATTGAGTCTGTGTAGTGTCTTTATAAGGCATCTCCATCAACATTTTCTGTACATATGCACACATTACTCGCATCAAATACAATATTATTTAAGCATTTTAATTTAAAAGATACCATCTTTTCACACAGCACTTCATTTGCGATTCTTTGGATGCGTGAAAATCAAAATCGAGTAATAAGCTATTCAACTGCGATGAGACTCAGTGACAAATGTGACAAAAAGAGCAGACAATAAAACCTTAGTCGTCAGCAACTGTCAACAGTATAATATACGGCATAACAACAATGGTTTTCTAACATTTATGAGTAAATTGGTAAAGTCAAATAAGCTATCAATCCAAATACAGTACAATCTAAAGGCATCGACACAACGAAGCATCCTGCGTTCTATTATAGTTTATAACTATGATATAATTATGATATAATTGTGGATTTTAGCATCTTTCAAGAAGATACTATAAGACTAATGTTTTGCTAACGTTAACTCAAAATTGATAATTTCTGTTATAAAACAGTATAAAATGTGTTAAACCTTTCCTTTTTGGGGCTTTAAACCTAAATAGTTTCGTAATAACAGTTTAACCTACATACAATAAAATCTCCATCTTTCCAAACACGCGAAAGATAGGGAAATGTGTTTTCACTTTACCAAGAACATAATGGATTACTTATAGTTTCGTATTACGTTTTTCATATATACAACCTATGCGCACGCAAACTAAGTTTGGAATAGAACGCAGTTACTATATAGTAAACAAAGACACATTACATGTTAACACAACCGATATAGCGGAATGCATTAAAACTAACACCATTAACATATTCTTTTCTTATTTTGTAGTCCCCATATGATCGGGTTCATTGAAAATTAATACATTATATATATATATCTACGAACATTTTAATGTAAATTATTGTACTTTTATTCCATATCCATTAATTGCGGTAATCGCTATTTTGTTTCTGTTAAGATTTTCATGAAATATGTTTGATGGTTTCATGAGGAAAAAGTTTATATGTGCTTTTCCGACAACATTTGAAAGTGACCTATCCGATGCAGTTACTTATTTACAGAAAGTTACATCGAAGAAAAGACATGATGCTATAGAAACTATCTTCTCATGTTACAATTACTGTAGTCTAATTAAGTAAAGCTAACGTGACAAGGAGCACTAATAACTCGCATGATTCACAGTTGCTTGGAATAAAGGGGCCATCTCCCAAAGACACTGAACAACGATATAATCACGGTCTAATTTAAGTAGTATCTAGTTTACAAGTACACATTTTGTTTTTTCATAGTGGTTTTGAAATCGGACCGTTCGAAGCTTTAATTCATTTGTTATCATTCAGCAGTCATAACTCCTCTACTTGCAATAGGTAAATAAGAAAAGGTCCTATCAAAACTCCAACAGATATTAAAATTTTATCCATCAGTAGACAAAGGCAAACAAGGTAAATGCAAATGTGAAAAACAAACAAACACAGAGACGAGACATAACACACATAAAGTAAAACCATCAGTTACCGCCTTGGAACGGTCAGTCGGCAAAAGGGCCAACTGGGGTGCTTAAACCTGGTTTGTGGAGCGCTCAAACCCCGCATTTCCTGAAGGTTTTTCTAGCAAACAAACAGTGTAAATAACAACATCCCGTCGGCAACGTAAAAACAAAAATCCCAAACGAGAGATCAGTTTGAAATAAAACAGCTCATGCGCTGATATATTGTAAGATATTATAGGAAAAAAAACAGCACAAGCGCTGATACATTATAAGATATTTTAAGAACAAATAAAACAGCCCAATCGCTGATATATTATAAGATATATTAAGAACAAAAAAAAAAAAAAAAAAAAAAAAAAAAACAGCCCAAGCGCTGATATATTATAAGAACAAATAAATAAAACAGCCCACGCGCTGATATATAACAAGATCAATTTAAATATGGCATATAATGCCATGACATCATGTTCTAAAAGTGTCAAAAGTGAAATGTAAAAAATACGAAAGAAAACAACGAAATTTAGAAAACAACCTACTAACAAAATAAAACGTAGTATTGTTAAGAGCTAATAAGTTAAAAAAAAACAGTTCATGAAAAGCCGAGGATTTATCCGCAGTTGGCATATTATATGTAAGAAAGGTACTAAAATCCCGATGTTATACCTACTGTGCAATCTCACGTAAGGGGTATGGAGACTGCTCAGTACAACGTAAAATTCCCGGGTTGTAACAAAGTCTCTCACCGCCTTGATTAAAATCCCGTTTGAGGCGAAATATTTTTTTATGAATGAAGGTCTAACTCCGCTGCACCGCTGGCCTTGTGTACTCTATTTCACATTAACAGATGGACATCCCTTAAATAATCATAGCAATGTCCCTGCGATGTACCTCGGAATAAAAATAATCCTTACATGCATATGTGCAAATTTAAAACCCAATTCTAACACATTTACTGATTACTATTTTTTTAAATTTCAAATTAATTAAACCCAAAATAAGAATTAGGAAATCAATTAACGAGGGAAAATGTAAAACAATCAGATCAACTTAACATAAAATTATAAACCAAACATATTTGTATTCTTTGAAAAGGATATACAACTTCCTTTGTTGGAAATAAGATACTGAAATATAAAAACGTGGGGCATTTAATGTAACGAAGGACTAAAATTTAATCTAAGATTACACGTTGGTACTGCCTAACGTTACGTCCATGTTATTTTTGTCATGTGCTGTTCCAAGTAAAAATGCTATTCGTATGATTGTAAAAATGGAAAACACTCACAAATTCCACGTATATCCCAGAGAAAACGTGTATTCACAAAATGCCACGTCATGATAGCACGCTTACTGACTAGCAATATGTTGGTCAATGTGTGTTATCAGTTACGAGAAATTGTCAGAATAAGGTGTTCCTTGGCAGTTTATGGTTATCTTTGTACGTATACATGTACAAAGGCAATAAAAAAATAACACAGTTTTATTCGAAAAACAGAAAATATTATTATGTTTATCAAAGGATAGATTAAACATGTGTAATAATTTGGGATTAATTGAAAATGTCATGCCGATGCCAGCTCGGTTGCATGAAATCAAGGTATTTAAAATAACTTAATTTGTATATTTAAGGTGAATTTGTTTACATGAGAAAGAAACAACTGATTCTATAATTTCATTTGTTAAAAAGAAAGACCCATTTGGAAATCTTCATGAAAACTCCAAATGTTATCCTTAAGTTTACACTGGTTTTCTTCTCTGCCAAATAAATAATCAAATTTAATGAGTTATTTTTATTAATAAAGCATCGTGTGTTATTTCTGTTTACTGATATAAGAGCAGTAAATAAAAATAGAGAAAATATATTAAGGCAATATTTACAAGCACTTTATTAGTACTGTCGATGATTTGCTCGTGTAACGAATGCCGGCGATCTCGAACGGTCACCTATCCATACACTAGCCCCATTAACCATCCAACTTTGGAAGATGCTTACACCGCGTCGCAGAAGAGTTAACCCAGCACCGAGGCTGGTTTGTAGTGCATATATTTCAACCACTGCGGTCGTTACATTACTCCGAGAAGTCTCGTACCTAGACTTGGCCTGGAACGTTCCGTGAGCAACCAGATTCAGTCTGGCAGTTAAAACTTGTGGCTTGCTTGTGGCACCATTAATGGCTTCAGAAAGGCATCATTTTTAGAATTCCTTATATATAACTAATCGTGGACTAACATATGGTTATAATAGCGACAAGCGTATGCAGCTCAAGCTGTGCGCGACCTATCACGAAACGTTTTTGCGGGGTCCAGGCTTCGTACCAATACAAACTTATCCCATGCCCATGATTTATTTTCTAAGCAATCGTGAAAAAGCAAATGATGACAAATACAAATTTTCTCCCATAGACTTATAAAAGGAACTGGAGATTTTTCACAAAAGCGCCTTTTTTCATAGGCCTACATGCGGACGATATAAAAGCAGACACCCAAAAGATGTATGTTGGGTTGCTTGGAGGACTTTGATACATAATTTGAAAACTTCTCGTGTACAAACACTTCTAGCTAAGGTTACACTTAAACTATCTTAAAACGAAACAAACTCCCCTCTCTATAGGATAAAATACTGCATATAAGGGAATGAACAGTAGTGCTAAGGAAAATATATGTGTAAAGAAAAGTTGCAGAATACCGCGTTTCCGACACAACCATCTCTTAGTGAAGGTCACAAGCTCCAGCCTCCCATCCACTTTTCGCCAATCTTTGAAACCCAGGTTGGGATTGAAGAAAATAGGTAATTCGTAAAATGGTCAAACTAGGATAAAACACTGCATATAACTTTTCCTACACAACTAACTGCTAGTGTAGGCCTCATGCTTAATCCTCCCATCACCTTTTCGCAAATCATTTGAAACCAGGCTGCGCACGCGCAAGAGAGGTAATGCGTAAAGTAGTAATATTAAAAGAGTATGCTGCATATCCAGGACTTAATAGGACTGATAGGAAAAGGGTTACGTTAAGGAATGTTATAAAATATCGCTTTTCCAACACATCATCCTACTAGTGTAGACCCAAATCTTCTGCCCCCCATCAAGTTTTCGGCATGCTTTTGAATCCAGGTCGCGCTTTAGTGAAAGAAGGAATGCATGAAATAGTCAAAATGGGACAACATACTGCATAAAGTAGACTAAAGCCAGTGGTTTAACAGAATATGAATAGTGTAGGTCCCAAGTTCGAACCTCCCATCCCGTTTTTGTCAATCTTTTGAACACAGTTTGCGAACGGACGAAAGAGTCAATGCGTAAAAATGGTCAAATTAGGATAACATACTGCATATAGGGGGCTAAACACTGGTGGTAGAAAAGGTGTGTGCGTATAGCAACGTTGCATGATATTGCTTTTCCGACAATAGCTTCAGCAAGTGTAATGGCCGAAGCTCGAGCCTCCCATCCCTTTTTCGCCAATCCTTTAAACCCAGGTTGCACATTAATGGACAAATTAGAATAACATACTGCATATATGGAACTGTACAGCAATGGTAGGAAAAGTAAAGGCATAAAGCAATGTTGCAGAATATCGCCTTTCCGACACAACTGCTAAATAGTGCAGGTCCAAAGCTCCAGCCTCCTATCCAATGTTTTGTTAATCTTTTGAACGCAAGTTGCATATGTCCCCATTGGCCTTCCAAATAAGCTAAAACAATATGTCCAACTAGGTCTTCAAACCTAATGCTTAACTCGATCGCCCAAATAAGATGAAACTAGGTCGTTTAGTAAGGTCGAAAGCTCATGCACCACTAGGCCATCTAAGCTGAAATTATATGCCCATCTTGGTCGCCCCAAAAGGCCGAAACCTCATGCCCAACAAGGCCGCCCAATCTAGGCTGAAAGCTAGTGCCTAAATATGCCGGCCAAATATGTCGCCCAACTAGGCTGAAGGTATATGCCCAGGTCACTTAACTAGGCAGAAATTGTATGTCGAACTATTTCGCCCAACTAAGCTGACTGTTCGCCCAACAAAGACGAAGCATAATGACTTACTAGGCCGTCAAACTAATTTGATAGTATCTTTTTAACTAATTCACCCAAATATGCTGACAGAATATGCTCAACTGCGTCGCACAACTAGGCCAACTGAGCTTAAAGTTTATGTCTAACTAGGTAGATCAACGAGGATGAAACTTAATGCCCAGAGAGAACGTCCAACTATTCTAAAACTATATCTCTAACTAGGTCTTAACATAATGCCCAACTATAGCCTGAAGCTCATCCTCTAACATGGTCGCCCAAATGGAATGAAACAATATGCCCAAACTAGGTCGCCCGACTAGGCTGAAACTATCCACCCAACAATGTTGCCCAACTAGGCTGAACTTATATGCCCAACTAGCTCGCACAACTAGGCCGAAAACTTATGAACACCTATGTCGCCTAAATAGGCTGCCAGTCATTGCCGAACTTGGTCACCCAACTAGTTTCGAAGCCTATTGCCCAACTAGGCCGCCAAACTAAGCTTAAACTTTATGCTCAACTATGCAGTCGATCTTAGCTGAAGCTATTCGCACAACTAGGTCGGCCAGTTAAGCTGAAAGATTATGCCCAACCAGGTCGGCCAGTTAAGCTTGAAGATAATGCCGAACTAGGTCGTCTAACTAGGTCGCCCAACTAGGTCTCCAGACAAGATAGCCCAAATAGGCCAAAAATATACACAACTTGGCAGTCTGACTATGCGGAAATTATGTATGCCTACCTAGGTCCCCTACCTAGACTGAAACTTAATGCCGAAAAAGGTCGCCCAACTAAGCTAAAAGTATATGACAACCTAGACTAGGCCTGCAATGACATACTAGGTCTCCAAACTAGGCTGAAACTATATGCCCATCTAGGTCGCCCAAAGCGGCCGAAACCTCATGCCCAACGAGGCCCCACCTAGGCGCTGAAAGAATATGCCAAAGTGCATCGCTAAAATAGACCGAAACCTAATGGCGAACTAGTCGCCCAGTTAGACTGAAACCTAATAATTAAGTGACTTAAGCTGATTCTGGAAAATAGTTATTGTACCAGGCAATGATGATACCGCAAGTTACTTATTTCCGAATTATACAGAACTGCTATATTAAATCCAGGATCTTCACCAAATAATCAATTCATTGATACCTTTTATAGCTGGTTTGACTGTGCCAATTATTGAGCAGCGCCATGACCCAAACGTTCCATGTTATTTTATTCTTTACACACTGAAAACAGGATTATAGTTTTTCGTTTCACATATTGGAAGATGTCAGCCTATAACACATACCTTCAAGACATCAACACATTCATTCTAAACACCCCATATTGTGGGTAAAACAGGGTTTCAGTGCCGTACATCCATAAGATGAAACTAGGATAAATGTTAGGCGGTGAAATTCACACACTTGCATATTCACCTTAAAATAGAACCCCAAATACGAAATTATCCATCTTCCCAAGCTCCTTAACTATTTTAATAGGTAACCGAAATTGGATACCTGACAGAGGCCCATTTTTGGCACATTGGTAAAAAAAACTCTTCAAGTCATGCTTGGGCAACATGACGGTGTCACGTTGGAATATTAATGTATGTACTGACCCTTAAATAAACCAGTTGTGGTCAGTCGGGATTTTAGTTTCGTAATAATGAAAGAAGTTATTTTATCGTAGAAAGATGCATGAGTTGAAATAACAATAACTAGCCGTTTGTTTAAGATAAAGTTTGACAGGATGAGAAAAACTGCAGCCGCATATGTCTCTTTGTTTTTGGCGTTATTGGTGATATTAAAACATTTCCAAAGCACTAGAAAAAAGTTTGATTAACCTTCAGTTAATTAAGGACATAGAATATGGCTCCAACAATGTATCGTTTTTTGTCATTTAACATTTTAATTTATTCGTTGTTGGTGGATTTTTTGTATGTGTTTTGTGTGCGTGTTGTTGTTTGTTTTTATTGTCATAAAACCGCAATGCTAAGCGTTCCATTACAGAAATCGAAATTCTCTAGAGACAAAACGTTAGGCGCCATAGAGTCGTCATGAAAAATAATGTAGCTGTAAGCACGATTCGTGTCGACATGTTGTGTATTTTAAGGATTATAAATAAATGGGGTTCTGTTGTGACAAATTGCAGATCAGCTTTTCCGAATTAATCGTTCACATCCTTCTGGCTTAGTGTATAAATGTAACCTTGTGTACGTGTTTAAATATAAGCAGACCTTCAACCATCATGTCGTGGCACCTCGTTTTGTGATGCACGTGATGTATCAGCTACATAGGAATACATTGTAAATTGCGACTTAAAAGTTGGTATCTGACAGTTTGGACCAACGATTTGTAGCTTTAGCAATTAATTATTGTTACCTGAACAGATCCCGTGATGTGTTGTTATAGCACTTCTACATCTATGTGAAAAGTAAACCATGACACCACTCTCGTCGCTACAAACATGTATTTCCTATGTGGGCCAAGCTGCACAGTTAGCTACGTTTAAACGGAGAAAACCACGTGACCGCTTACTATTGAAATAACCTTTTATCATCATTTGGAATTTCTGCTCCCAATCGTGCTTATCTACAGACATGGCAATAATGGATATTGAGAAGGATTTATGTTAGCATATGCTTTGTCTATCAATTGTGTTAAATCGTTTATAAATAATTTTTTCCCGGAACGTTCAGGAATACTTCTATACGATATCTACAGTCGCGTGGACTCGTTTCTCATTCTTGTGCTTGCTCACACGCTAATTCGAACTTATTTAGTAAGATTAAACTGTGATGTCAACATTGCCATTACACATGAAAGGGATAGTTATTTCAATAAGCTTGCATAGCAAAACAAGGTACAAGTATCAAAATGGGTCAATGAAGTACTATATAAATATTCCACATTTCGGGTAAATAATCGAGTACATATATATATATGTGTGTGTGTGTGTGTGTGAACTCCTCCAACGGGGAAAAATTTCTTAGGAACGAAACAATGCGAAACAATAAACACGATAAACGAAATACGGCGTCTGCATAATTACCGCCACTTGCTTCAGATGCTGTTAGCATATTTATTAAAATATCAATAAACTGTCACAAATAACTAAAAGGTTTTCTTCAGAACTGCGGTTAAACTGACTTTGGCGACATTTCCTGTAAACAACGTCCATATTTTCACCCGACACAGTCAGACGCTGCCATACGCAAATGACGTCAAACGTCTAAGGAAATTGCCAGTACACAAAGCGCGAAAACTGACATTATAAAGTCCTTTGCAAAATGTATTGAGAAAACAATATTTTAAATATTTTCAAATATGACTAACCGAAGAATGCTACACACAACTTAATAGTTTTAAGACACAGAAAGTCACAGTAAAAGATAGATATGTGCTTCTGCTATTCAAATAAAACGTTTAAATCCTCACAGTGAACATTTAATACCACCAATATGTATGCTGGAAAGTTATGAAACACATATATTAATAAATTATGTAAACCATTATAACATACTAAGCATTTATTTAGTTTTATTTTTTTAGTTTTTATTTCGTAAAATCAATGCTAATGTCAAATAGTCGGCCAGGGGAAATCAGTGGTTCGTAACTGAATATAATAACTATGCTTGCTTATTTCCCTTGACGTCTACATAGCCGCATTTTGTACAGATTTTGTTTAAAATAAAAGGTACCTGATTGAAACAAAAGAAATTTAATTAACACATTCACTCTTGTGTTCAGATTTATGAACACAAAAATTCTTATGATAACGATACACATCCCTCTTATTGTACCTTGTTTGAATGACATGCCAAGTGTCCTCTACGTGTCTTTATTAGCTCACAACTGTTTATAACATCTTTAATCTGCAGACGCGTTACAAGCCATTAAATTCCACGCTCCACATAATGTCCTGATGTGAATAAAAATAATTAATGTACGTTATGTCTTTTACAGTTTTCTGGCTTTAATGTTTTTTGACTGTGTCTTCTAAAGAAAAATCAATTAAAAAACCAACCCACTCTTTAACTAGGCGTTATAATATTACCTAAGCAAGTATTACCTCTGAATTTTTTATCCGTAAAAAACACTTTTCATGTAGCGTTTCACGAAAAATTGGCTTTTATGAGACAAAATATGTGTGTTCTTTAAAAAAATTACTAAATTACCGAGAGGGACAATGCCAACCGTCAAATCCAGAAAAATTGTGCACTTTCCCAAGCGTCAAAAGAAAATAGCAGTAGTTTGAGGCGCCCGTCGGGATATAAAATCCAGTGAAGTCATTGTATCTCTTTTATTATTTCATAATGTAACTTTTAAAACTGAACTATATGATTTGTTTTGCTTAGCCTGTACGTCTTCCGAATGTTTATTAAAGTCTTAATAATTAGACATGCGAGAAAAAAAAATCTGCGAACAAAAAAAAAATCTGCGAAATCTCTACCCTGACCTTAATATATCGTTCTTAAATAACATTATTAAATATTCATTGTCTCTATGCATCGTTTACTTTTGTTGTCGAGGTTAGCGTCATTATAGTTTTAACAGTTGGCACTTTTGCATTATTCTAACAGATGTTCCGATGGAATATTTATGTTCATATTTAATATACACTGCAAATCAATACAATGTCCACACTATTATGTCTAAAAGAAAAATGCATTCACAATGAATCTTACCAGCAGTATTAAAGTGTGTGAATCTCACAGAGGTCATCCTTATGTAATTGGGAAACAAGAATATGCATTGGAATATTAAGTTATGACTTTAATCTTTATTTGTTTTGTATGCACAATCAACAACCAATTATCAGTGAAGTATGTTATCTAAAGGATGTTCATTTCAGGAAACGTTGTAATGAATGATTAATTCACCTTGTTTTGATCACAACTTTCATACGTAATCAAATTTAGTTAATACATACATTTGTCTTTAAAGTTGAATCATTTCAATGTAAAAACCGCACACCGCTGCTTGCTGTATATATTGCAGAACAGGAGCAATAAAATCTCACGTGAACATTAAACTAAAAAGAAATAGATAAAGATGTTTACAAATGGCTGTTTCTTAAAATTGTTGATGTTTACTGAACGACAGGAGAAAGTATAATGACAACGGATCCGATTATGGCGCCTCCATGCCAGAGAGTTAATTTCCGGTTGTTTGTAGAAAGGTCGTTATCATCTATCAACTGAGAGAAAAAGAACGAGTATTCGCTCTAACCTAGATATTGGAATCCATAACACGAGACTTTAAAATGAACAAGGAAATCAATTTCTTATGAGCATAGGAAAACAGAAAAGCTTATAACAACTATTGTGTCCCTGTTCGTAAGTGCTGCTTGATAAAATGAATCGCTTTCATTACTTTCATAACTTTTGTATTTAGCATTGTTGATATTGGTACATTAACGAAAACAGTTACACCTTTTCTTGTTAATGATTTGTTATTAAATTGCATACAGAGGCCGAATTCTGGATGTTTTGCGCTTAACTTTATGGATCACTAAATAACAATAAGTCTCACTTAAATTTATTTTTTTCGCCCAATTAGCACTACAAGATAATTTGAAAGTTAATTATGAGATCATTAATAACCCAAGTACATGTACATTAAAATTACTTTTGCCTAGCTTCCTATATCCCAAATTTCAGCAAGACTGGTTTATTTGAACTTATTTGACCGGCAACTGGATTTCCTTGTTTAGGAACAGTATCCTTGACCGTGACCTGAATGGCTCCAAATCCAATCCCAACCTGGGTCTTTATGCAAGCTTGTTATACTCAAAGTTTCAGCAAGATTGGTTAATCTGAAGTTATTGACCGGAATCCCTCTGTTTGACACCGCACATCCGCCCAACCAACCACCAGCCCGCCCGTCAGCTCGCCCGCCATACCCCAGTCTAATAACCAGGATTTACGTTGAAAACTTGGTTAATATTGTTCTAGAATAATTGATATATACAGTACATGAATACACGCCAAGAAGTCTAGGAATGATTTCAATCTGATGTAAATAACATCTATTTTCATCGGCATAAATAGCTATTACAACAGAGCAATATCGGTTAATCTATCATTTTATAGCCTATATAGAGGATTTGACTGGCACACAACTCTAAGTTACCGATCTCTAAATAGCAAACATACATATGTGAAGTTCGGCATATTGTCATAATATTTGACCTTTTTTTATTCAGTTGCTTCCACATACGTAGGTAAACAAGATATTATCAAGAATAAACTGCGCGTATATAAAACCTGTAGTGAACATAAATCCTCATGTTATCCTTCAATGGAAACGACTTAACTATTTATATTTATTTATTTCGATGATTTTACACTGTCAATGCCAATAAGTGATGAAAACAAATGAAGCCGCTGCAATCCAATGTGGTTAGTATTCACAGCTTAAGAAAAGTAGTCACATTATGAGACAATAAGAACCGGTATAAATAGATTCCATATATGATTTTGTGTAAGAAAACAGTTCCTTCTCAAAAGACACATCTCCGCCTTAAATTTTGTAAACCGTTGCAGAATGTCAGATCACAGAAGCACAGCTTCGTAAGTGATGTGAGGTGTGTGGCGAAAGAGGTCGATGGCAACATCACACGTATCACGCTTAACTGGATATTCTATTTATACACGCTCTAGATGGTGGTTTATATTTTAATTTATACCTAATAATCAAAATACGCTGAACTAGTTTTTGTCACGTTATGAATAACTAAACTTTGTTAGGTCGACTGCATTAATGTGAAGCAGTTACACTGTGTTTAGTGTCAATACAAAAGTAAGACGTGCACTGTTAAAATTCTGTCATTAAGCATATTTCGCGGCTAGTACTTAATCAATTTCATGAAACTGATATCCCACTTTAAGTTGAACTTCCCTGAATCTAAAAGTGCGCAGCTATTTATGCATAACGTGGCCAATCCTGCGTACTTTAGTGCTATATTGCTCGTATTTAAGGTTAACGTAGAGATACGATCAACATTGCGCAAAGGGTCTATATAAAATATGGCATTGTTTTTTTTTTTGCTACAGGAATATGTAAAATTCGATAATTTGACAGTTTGTATACAAACGCTGGTCTGCTTCAATAAACACTGCATGGATAAACCAGACAAGGTTGCGCCAAACAAAACACGATTTTAAGATATAAAGGTAAATTGGAGCGACAGTTTTTTTCCAGTAATTAGACAATTGTGCGTGTGATTATTTTTGCCAGTTTGAATCTCCACAGAAACCATATTTTTATTTTATTATTTACATTAATGACTTCATGATCATAGCACTTCTGTATAACTACAACACCTTTTTAAAACACGTTGGCGTCTATAATTCAACTATATGTAACCCATTACCAAAACTCTCTTTAAAATCTTTCAAAATGTGTTCTTTATTATATTCATAAAGCGTCCACGAAATCATTTGATTTGCTTTAATCTTGCAATAAAATATAAAATAATTCGAATAAGATCTCATAATTCACTTTTTCATTAAAAATTATAAATATATATATTGCTTGTTGCTAGATTCGAACCTCTACTAATACATTATTCTCCGTTAAGTATTGTGTCTGCAACGATTAGACCAAGAATATGGATCAATCGAGTACTCTTATTTTACATGGGGCATTTTCAGGAAAAGTCACTTGCCTGAACCATGTTGGATAAATCTAGTGAACCATGGACGTTCAAATTATCGCCCGGCCACTAATATGACCATTTTTATATACGACATGCAGACAGTTTGGTTTAATCATCATTTGGATGGTCGGTTAATGTTTATTTAGCAAAAATGGCACCATCGCCGAAACAACTGCGGAGTTACAATGTAGATGCATGTTAGTTGATCTCAAAGGCATTGCAAAACTCTTACCATCGCCCGACATATATCCCAAACACGTAATCATATAATTTTGGCTGCATGCATATGTCAAACAGTCTGTGAGTACTAACAATTTTGGACCGGTCGTGCCATTTACCAATATACGTGCACTGTCACTATGTTAATCAACAATATACATTTTTTTCAAAAGGATTTAATATCCCCAGAATTTGCACGAGTTAATGAATAAGGAGTATTTAAAGTAATCAGTCACTTACTTAACTTGTTAGTTTTACCAAAAAAGAGCCAAATTAAAAATCTGAATCAGTTTTAGAATACCCTCGTACAATTCACATTTACCTTTACATTTTTCTTTTGCGCAAATGCGGCGGTGCATCCGAGAAGTCAAAATTGTGTTACCTGTATTTGTTATCGCGAATGCGTTTAATCCCCCGATAGAGCACATTCAAAACAACATACATAAAAAACATAGATAACAATTATTATAGTTGATAAAATACATCTGTAGTATATCATTATGCCATCTTTGTCATAAAATTAGATAACGTTCCCTTAGATTATCATAGTTTGTACAATGTAACTGCACACAAACCACATGCACAGAGATTACATACGTACCGGAGTGTGCAACTGATTTGTTGGAAGTTGTATGATCCATATGCTAGTTAGCAACAAATTTCCATATGTTGTTTTAATTTTAGAGGTTTCATAAAAATCGCAATTAGTATCCAACAGTTAAAAATCAACGCAAAATGACTTGTGCAACATTATATGTATATGACAAAAAGTCTACATAAAAATAAAAATATACATTGTAAATATTGTTTCTTAAACACTGAGTTCTCATATCGATATAATGATATGTACATCCAGGTTATCAGGTTAAATTGCGAATAATTTAATATTTTAATTTTAATTTGTATTCAGTTTTCTTTATTAAAAATCACTAAGTAAATATGTATGGCTGAAAAAATAATTTACGTTAGTCAATTTGAGTTCAGAAAAATAAGTTATTAAAATGGTTTGTATTTTCGAAGGTCTATATTCGGATGGAATCCATATTTCAAGGACTCGTTTGTTTTGCCTCGTATCTAAATGGCGTTCCAATACACAATCGAAACTGACATCTTTTTACTTTATGTATAAACACTAATCGAAATAAATAAAATCGAAGACATGCTTTTTAAACAAGTCGATATAAAGACACGTTGATTACACTTGCCGCAAATCACAATTTAACTAAACCCCATTTTATTTAGCTTACAAAGTTAATGAGCCATTTGATAAGCCTGCTAATTTTGCAAGCATCATTTAAATACTTTAAACTAAAACGAGGCTACAGTAGCAAGATCATTGCAATTTTTTTTATCAGGTTTTCATGTTATATTGTTTTTTTCTGCTATCTGGCCCAAGGAATAAACACTGAATCTGATGGTGGGAGTAGATGATGAAGTGTGTTGTTTTTGTGGCAGAGTGATTTCGCTTGAAGTGCTCCATATATACTTCCACATTCGCACATACTTCCATTATATTAGACATGTGGGGATAATAAATGTTAGATGATAAAGCAGATTTGTGACCACATATGTTATCTGAATTATTGTATTCCTGTGGTAGTAATGTGTAGGTTGATGACACATTTTATTGCATTGCCTACATTGCACTAGTAAAATAATCTTTACTCTAGGAACATAAATTGGACGCCATTGTGGCAAATCCAGATCCAAACTACATCCGTTGTCGTCTAATGCCAAGATTCAAATCAATGATTTTTCTAAAGTGACCTTCATGTATAATAACAAAGTGTAAGCATGATGTTTGATGATGTTTTCGGTATAATGACACACACACATTCCGCCCGTTTAGTTAAGCACGTTAATTTTTATTGTCATTTGTTAAATCCGATATAATAGGTCTTATGTCATCGGAATATATACCATCGGAGACAGATTAATTTCGCACCAATTTAAGGGTCTGATTGATACAAATCTGAAAATAGTGTCTTCAACAGAAATATACAACAATAAAAATGCATGACTTTATCATTAATATGCAGACAAAAATGAACCTTTTGCTTAGTGCACTACGAACATGATCATACTGAGAGTATTTATAAACAGTAACACATTCTGAAACTTTTAGTATATAAATGTATATATGAATATTATATGAATTATAAATCGAAAAAAAAACCCCATTATTTTCTGTGCGTAAAGTTAATAAATCTACTGAATTAGTGAGTAAAAAAGATTTACCAAACATTATCGTTTGCAGATTCGATAGTATGCTACACTTTCAGGAAAAAATTAAGCTTGTACTTTAAATTATGCTTATCATTCAATTCACACCTAAAATGTATTGTGTAAAACATTGAAATATTTGAGGATTTGATGATTTGTTAACACCCCGCTCAAAACCAACACCCCAAACCCCAATAACAAATACGTCGGGCTACACATAATATATCGAGAATAAAAGATTGGCATTTAATAAAACTATTTTCCCATTACACGATAGAACAGTAGCAAGATAAATTAAATAGCAGGTGTGTAAATCTACTTTAAACATTTCTTATAAACATTATACTCTTGCGTGCTAGTGGAAGTATTACTGGTGATTTTAAAATCGATAAATGTAAATGGTGTTGTTTTTTTTCCAAGGAAACATTTGTAAAAGCACATACTGACTATTTTGTTTATATAATGCAACTGCAAAGTGAAAAAGTGCGAACTCAATATAATGTACTTGACATCGTCTTACGTATACATAATGTAAAAGAAAGGCGTAATTTTGCTCACCAATTAAACAAAAAGGTTGACATTAAAAAGCAATTGCATATGTCTATTTATAATCCCGCATTTAATATCTAAATGATAAATGTGTTTCCTCGATGATGTAGATACAGTCAAAGAATAAGATTACAGATCCAGCAATGCAAACCTCTTGGTGACCCAAGTTAACAGAGAATAGTTAAGGCTCAGTCGAACGATTTATATTCTTTTTGTGTTTTTCGATAAAATTGTATTTATGCTTTTACTTGCTTACAAAAAAAAACTTGTGTTTTAATCATTTTAGAAAAAAGCACTTGAAAATGATTGTTATATTTTCTTGCGAGTCTTCTTGAGATGAATATATATGGTAACCTTTTCCAAAAGCTAAACATAAACAATTTCTGTCTCAACATATTTGCCAACGTGTATGTGCGCGGCCATATTAGAAAAAATATTATTTTTTTTCTAATATGGCACATCAAATAAACGTTTGCAAATATGTAGAGACAGAAATTGTTTATGTTTCACTCTTAAAGGAGCAATTTGCCGAAAATTTGAATGTGACCATTTTTAGAAAAAAATATAATTAATATAGTTCCCTCTGAAACAATTTACAACATTATATAAAGAAACATTTTAACATAAGGAAAACCTTGATGAATCAAAGAGAGTAAGTTTCAACCTATTTGTACTTAATGTCCCTTGAACACCATAAATTTGCTTCCCTATTAAATATAACGATTGGTAGGTTGAGTACATAATCAAAATGATACAAGTCTTACTTTAATCGAAGGCTGACTTTCTACTGTTCTCCTAGAAAGTAATTGATAACAAAAGATGCAGCATTCAATGATCTCATGAAATCAAGTTCTTATGTTACACACTTTGTACTACACTTATCTTTCACAGCCTCCTAGCTATGCCATGAACCGAAACAGATTAACATTGTGACATCAACAAAAGTTGTGACGACAAAGCAAAAAGCAACACAAATGAGTGCCAAACTCGAATTGTTTCGTTCTACAATAACTGTATCTTAATTTAAACCTTTGGAATTGTTAAACCTAAATAAAATACTATTTTCAGACATTTCATTTGTTAATTCAAAAGGTTTAGCACACTGGAGGTTGAAAAGGCAACCGTTTTTTTATAGATGTATGTAATGTAGAAACATTATGCTAGGTTAAAGTAACGTATTTTGCAATCAAATGGATCTTAATTACTAACTTATATAAGTTATAATAAGATCTAACACAAATACTGTTCTCAGAACATGTGCGAACACATTTTCATAGTATTCTGTGTTACAGATTTTTCAATTCCAAGGAAACTAAAAACTGAAAACCTCGATCACCCTTGACTTTTCTACCAATTAGCGTAAAGTGCCAACATGTAAAGATAGTATCCTACAAAGCTAAAGCTTTAGAATAAAATTCCACACTTTCAATAAACTTCTTATAACCTTTCAGTTAAGTCTGAAACATAGCGCTGTTCATATTGCTGTTCTATTAAATAAAAAGCCTTCCGACCCAATTAGGCGTATGTCATTGCTTAAGATCATATTTCTCAGACACACTGTGTACTAATTGATATTAACAAATATAATATTTGACAGCATCGTCTGCCTCTCTATCAACGCTGTTTTTATTACATTTGATCACGACTTCTCTCAAACCTGACCTCCGGAACAATAAGCTCGTATTATAATATATGTATGAAAAAAAAGTTTGTTTAAATAGGCAAGTTAGTGTTCTGTCCTGAAGCTGTAACAAGGTCAACGAATATCGGTAAATAACAAACCAATAGCCAATCCTGAAGGCTACTTCCGAATGTTTGATGGATCTTTCTGTCTTAGCCAAGTCTATTTGTAACTGCATCAATAACATCCGTGCACATTAACAACAAGACTAAAGAAGGGACATAATAAATCCTTCAATCATTGTTAAACTTGATATTACTTCTGAAAAAAAAGTTCTCTACTTTTTATCTTTTGCTGAACATTCGTCCATAAAAGTAACTCAACTGTCTTAATGAAGATGATGTCAGGATAAAGCGACAATGTCGACACTTTATCAATACACGATTCAAACATTGCCAAAAACGATTGTGTAGTAATGTTAACTTTCAAATGAAAATTTAAGTTGTTTCAATAACTACTAATAAGTAAACATGTACGTCTTCAAAAATCTTTTATGTTATCCCATAAAATCATTGCAAAAGGTCTATTTAAATTTCCTATGTTCACCGCTGCAATGAACTATACATAAAATACGTTAATTTCTCGATGAACTACAATGTGACGCAGACAACTCGCTCGCATCCATGGTTGCTGATTGGCTAGGTGGGCGGAGCTTTCTTTACTACGGACTATTTCTTCGGACTTCACCACACGTTAAAAGCCCAGCTCGGTTCATCAACCGATCAACGTCAAAAGTTAACTCGTCACTCCTTAGTTTTTTTCTTATAAAAATCAAAAGAGTGGTGGGTTCTTTGTATTACCTTTTTGATAAAATTGTAAACCAATTTTCTTCGTTTAAAGCAAAACTCATAAAGATGTGTTCCATAAAACTAGAAATTTGATATGCAAATAACATATCTCTCACATATCTATCTTCTTGGCTTCCACAAAACTGTTTCTGCATCAAAAGAGACCAATCAACGTGTTTTTTACTCTAATCACAATCACATTTAATGCTAAGGTTAAAATCAATTCTCATTAATTCTCTATAACAGTGAAAACCAAAAATGTATCGTGTTTACGTCAATGAACTTTCCAGCTTTGCCGAAACAGGGCGAGTAAATACCTTTTTCTAAAATAGAGGAATATGGTTATAGCAATAATATAAAACCTTTTGGCAATGAAATGTTATAAAGAGAGAGAAAGAGAGAGAAAAAGAGAGAGAGAGAGAGAGAGAGAGAGAGAGAGAGAGAGAGAGAGAGAGAGAGAGAAAGGCTTACTAGACTCTGGCACATGGTTATATTACCAGATATATAAACCAACTATAACAGTGACAATTAATAACATGTACTTACGCTCCAATGTCGGTTCTTTAGAAAACAACAAACATACCTATGACAATGGCTACAAGATCCCTTGTTAAAAATGCTGTTTTTTACATAAAATAGTTTCGCTAAGCAATATGAGCAAAATATATCATTTTTGAGTCTTTAATTATAAAGGTTTTATCATTTTATATTTATTTGAGGAGGCTTATGATGAAAACAAGACAAATCATAATAATAGTCGAGTTGTGAACATATGGGAGCATGTCACGATTTATGGCTAGAACACAATGTTGTTCTCCCACGTTGAACAAGGACTTAATAACACATTTCCAGAATGCAGTCTAACAGAACGCGCCTTGAGAAAAATATTCATCCAAGACAAGAGAAGACTTTCGAAAAGTATGTGCTTTTTGTATGAATTTGTAAATAAATTATATAAATTATATAAAATCTCCTGAAACATAAATATTAAAATTTTAGGCAGATATTTTCATTTAAATATAAAACATGTTAAGTTATTAACAAATAGAAGGAGCAGCATTGGTAGCTATTTTCGATTTGCTAAGAAACTAAGATGTGACGTCTCTTAACCACATACAAATATGAGAAACTGTTTAAAAGTTATGACAATTATGTTATTTACTCTCTCATTTGGAACGTTAAAGTCGCCGAGGCTTTAATCTACTGTACATATTGTACATACGTTGATTATTTTTATTTATTACTTATTTTATTTAAATATTAATTCATGTCATTTGTTTTAAATCCCGATGCAGGTGCTTACTGTTAGTTGTCTCAATTTGACGTGACATTTTTAGTCACACTGTTTGATGAAAAAACCAGGAAGTGCGAGGTTGGAGCTCTCCACAAACCAGGTTTAAGCACACTTTTTTCCGACTGACCGTTCCAAAGCGGTAAGTGTTTTTTGTGTGTGTTATATCTTATCTCTTTGTTTTTGTCACTTTGACAATTACCATGTACATATTGTACATACTAAAGGTAGTTCAGATTTAAATCTCTGTGGTAATTCTTATATGACCTTTTCTTTTTTTCTATTCAAAATATCAATTGTTTCACAGGCACATTGATACACTTGCATACTGAACATGACGATGCTATAAATATATTTGATCACTGACATAATCCATTTTGTATTTTGTTACAAATCAATTCCAATGATCAATATACGTTGTGTTAATTAAGATGATGTAAAAAACGACTGGGATAGTGGTTTGCATGATATTAATAATAACAACAACAATAAATTGAATCTTATCATGAAAACGATAAATTTATCCTCAAACATAACGTCTGCGATATTGTGTCCCTTAAAATAAACCTACGCTTACTTTAAACTCAACATAACCGTCATTCTTATTTTGGTAAGCAACATTACAACAGAGCATGTGTGTGCTCTTGTGCAAGAGCTCTGACGTCTCTTCGAATGACTTTCAATCAAAGCTGGATCTTTCAGGTATTATCTTGATGTATGTTTATAAAACTTGTAAATAATACAACACAGGATAATATGGCATAATATTCACTGATTTTTGTATTAACATTGCAGATATTACCGTAAATTTAGGGCTGAGTACCGGTTCTCGAATCGATCCATATCCTGAAAATACCCATTTTCATCATATTCGTGCAGTTGTGTTTACAATTTACTGGAAGTTAAAAGTAATTAGCAATTGTAATATCCGTGTTTCTCCATATGCTGTATTTAACCGAGTTTTCATAATGTGGATTACCGAAAAACAAAGAACAAAGTAAGGCAGTATATATATCTATATATCTATATATATATATATATATATATATATATATATATATATATATATATATATATATATATATATCTATATATCTATATATAATCTATATCTACCTACCTACCTACCTATTTATCTATCTATCTATCTATCTATCTATCTATCTATCTATCTGTCTATATTCATTTACTATAGAGATGTTATTCATGTATGTATAATTATTTTCATTTAATTTGACTGTGTTCCGGACGCAGTTTAAAATTGAATGAACAAGTTGAACTGTTGGACGTCTAACTGGATTAACGAGAAAATAGACACTATCGCGCTCATTGCTAGCTTATACGTGGGGGAAGGTTTCTTTCACTCGTCCATTTTTTTCTTACGTTAAGGTCAGACCCCTATCAATAGTAATGTTCTAGCCTGTGTTCAAAGTTAAAGAGTATTAAATTAACTTTTATGTAAATAAGGCACAATGGCTGTTGTCCAACAGCTGCGTTATTGAAAGTCTGACAATAAAAACATCCAAATGTATTTTTGTTTTTCCTTCCTTCAACCAATTAATTTGATCTACTTAAGTAGCCTCCATATAGTCCACCATCTTCAAATGTTTCGATACCAGCTCTTGACTTAGGAATGTTAAATGAAAATTTACAATAAATGCCAAATACGAAAGACATCGTAGCATCTGCTTCCTCTCACAGTACCTTAATAAAAAGTAGTAAAATAGAACGATACCACAATCTTGTTCCCATGTTTTTGCCTTACTATCTGCCACTTGGCACGTTAAGTTATACTTACTTTGTCTCACAAACAAAGCCATATATATTACGTTCATGGTATCAGCAATTGGAGAAGCAGATACGTGAAAACACTATTTTACTAATTATGAAATCGAGTAATTTTTACGGTGAAGCCTAACCGTAATTAACTACAACTTTTACTTTTTTATAATTATTGATAATAGGCGTCCCTCGAGTCTAGTTTAAATTCTTACTCACGGTAATTACAATTCAAGGTAAATACACAAGCTAACGTTTTAGTCAAATAACTTAAGCTGTCAGTTGATGTTTTTTAATCATGCTCTAGTAGTATATTATGTTTAGTTACTAGTATGGTTAAACTTGCAATTCATCAATATTTCTCACCGATATCCATGCCGTCGATTGCTTTTGTAGTCTGTAAAATGATTTCCTTCTCCGATTTCACGCTGGTCTTACAAAGCAACACCATTATCTCTCCTATACTTGCCACAGTGTACTTTAAATAATAACAATACACTAAGCATAAAACGTATCCGTAATCATGCATTACTCCGATGTCTCCCATGAGAAATCATTGAATAAACACTAACGTATTTTTTATTAACGTTCGATTGTTTATGAACTTTTAACACGAATATCATTTATAAAATACAACTAGGGCTTGAGAAGTAATTATCCCTTGTCACAATTTAAAAATTAAATATCACGTACTTATACCAACAGGAAATAAAAAAACAAAACAAACAGAAATTCAACATGCACATGCTATGGAACAAAAGATATGTTTTAAGTGCATGTTCCCAGCACTAGAATTCTTTGTGAGAGCAAAACTTTATCTTCAGACCCTAGCTTTTAAAGAAATTATAGAACTGATAGTTAATAATAACAGGAAAATGATTCTTATAAATCAACCCTGTTCTTTTAGTAGAAAATCAAATACATGTACTATCATTTACTGCATTCATTTATTTTCTGGCATATTTATGCTACGTATACAAAGAACATTTATGTCAAGTTAGTGTCTTGATTTTCCTGATGAAACTCGCTAATGGAAACGACTTTAAACTCCAGCAAGTGCATTTTTTCACATTTCAGAGACAGGTTTTAAATTAACTATTCGTTTTTTACTTTTGTTTCTTTTTGGAACCACCAAAAAGTAACCAAAAACTCTGACATATTTGTCCTACATTAAAGAGTATTTTAAGTCTTTATTTAACAATATAAACCAAGACACGATCCTTTACAGATGTCTAAATTAACAACTTCAATAAACACGAAGTAAAACTACAGATATTTCTCTAGTATAAAAATGGAATATCTTCACAAGAGTAACATCATATTAATTTTCTATAATTATGTAACATCAATAATGGTGGTTCAAAACAAAATGAATGAATGAATGAATAAATAAATAAATAAATAAATAAATAAATTAATAAATGAGTGAATGAATCAATTATTCAACCAACCAATCAATCAATAAATTAATAAATGATCAAAATAATAAATTAATAAATGTATAAATTAATAATTTGATTAATTGATTTATTAATAAATAACTATCACTGTGTCTTAAAACACAAAAAAAACAAAAACAAAAAAAAACCAACATGAAAAACCTCTTATATAATACATTGTATATCAAAACACACAATTGCTTTACTTAATAATACCATGGTAACTTACAGCGTTCATATATAACTTTTATACTGTATATATTTATATTCTAAACTTATCAGCCATTTCTAAGATAAATAGGATATAGTAAATGAAATAAACAAGGATCACACACAAATTTACACTCAGTTAAACATAACTCAGATAATGTCCATTTATTACGCGTTTGACAAGTCGTAGCATATAGAAACAAAAATAGAAAATACAATTATTATTTTTATACTTACCAGTTGTGGACCAAACTCTCTTTCTCTCTTAAGAAAATGTAACTCTCTGCCTCCTCGAACTATCAGGGTTGTGACTGTGTTGTTATATGAAAGGTGAACATTGCAATAGACAGGTTGAAGCCATTACCATTACCATTTTTCAACGCATTACTTATAAATACATCCGCCGTCTTTATTTCGATGATTTAAACTAAAATATACTTTGTGAACAATACAACTCATTCTACCAATTTTGTCTTCATTTGTATTTGTAATTTATTAAGACTTTCGATAGAAAAAAAGTTTTTTGATGTGTAATGTGATGTCAGCGTGCAATGTTTATTATGTGTACGAGTAAATATTATCCACCTATCAAACGTCTTGTTGTTTATGGGCAGTCAATAAAATTTAGAATATTTTATGTATAATTCTTTATGCAAATGATTAATTTATCGACTACTGTTAGTCCTTTTTGGTAAAAAATAAGACAGAGATTCTGGTAATAATGATTGGTCATAATAAAACTGGTCTGTTCTATGTTTTTTTATTCTTTTTTATCGTTTTAAAAATGTTTTTACGAACAAAAACATCAAAGGTTAAAAACAACGTTTGAAATAAAATAAAATATCTGAAGCTTACTGATTTTTTTCCATTAAAAGTGTAATTGATCGTAACCAACAACAATTTTACGTTCCTGAAATAAATTTATCGAGTTCATTGTGAAACGTCAATGTAATCGTAATTAAGAAATTGTATAGGTTACTGGCTATTCCATGTCTGAAATTGTCTTAGGTTGAAAAGACCCAGAAATCTGCACTTTGATTAAAATTGCATTAATGGCAATTTAAAATGATTTATATGAATAATTTGGCACGCGGTGCAGGGAAAGTAACATTCTTTAAATATATTTGAAATGAACAAATACTGTTATTCAATACGTTAAATAAATGACTGGACTTGTTTAAGCATATTAGACTCTGTTATGAAAAAGAAGACACAGTCAAGAGCCTATAAGAACTAGAAAAATGATAATTAACTACATGGAATTACATGGCAAACACTTAGATACTAGGTAAGTCACAAGTTCTAAGAACTATTCACAAAGAAAAATACACAGCGACATTTCTCTTGTGTTTTAAACAGAAACTATTATATATATGGGAAACTAGTTACAGACTGTCCAATAGTCGAAATAAAATAAAATTATTGAGTAACCTTTAAAACAAAGCAGACATAACTTATGATATACTTAATTCATCTTTCAATGTGTATTCATTATTAAATACCGTTTTGCTGAGAAGGATTTCGCTTTTGCTTAAACTCATTGACTTGTTATAACCGTCGTGGAAAGTCATATTTAGGGTGCTTATTTTTTACGAAACGTTAACATTTAAGTAGTTACTTTAACGTTTTTGCTCGGAATTCAGTAAAACATGTCTGAAATAACTTATTATATATATTTATATAAATGCACCTGATTGCCTGACCTGTAAGTAAGTGATTAAGTGATCAAGTAATTCTTTGAATTAAAAAAACAACGGCATTTAGTATTTGTAGATTTTTTATGATATAGGCTAAAGTCATGGAAATAAATTAATACCCTAGTTTGAAACTTGAACTGATTGTCTGTTGACTTATTTAATTAAAATGCATTCAAATAGCAAATTAGAAAAAAGTTAGTTGGATACATTACTTTCGTTATTTTTTAGAAATGGAATTCAAAGTTTGAAAGATATAAGTTCCAATGTTAAAGAATATGTGATAGAAAGTCAGGCAACTAGTGCAAAAACAAACTTTATTTGTGAAGCGTAAACCGAAAGCTCCATCTTATAAGTCACAATTAAAAAAAAACACTACAAGGTATGCGATATAATGTGTTAAGTAAGGCAACCAATATAGTCGAGTTGAAACGACCAAAGGTTGTGCTACAATTATATGTACTTATGTAACTAATGTTTTTTTTTTTTTTAAAGTTTCTTACTCTTTGCTTTCCTTTTTCGAACTACTGGTGTTTTAATTATATTTCTTATATGAAGCAAACCTAAAAATATAAAAATAAAATAAATTATTATATAAATTTAATCCATAAGTGATCCATGCTTTTTAAAGTAAACATTAATTATACCTTCCGTGATCTTCGCGTGTGAAATCTCCATTAGCACGCAATATATCAATTCGCAATGTCCCATTCGACAACATCGCGTAGAGCTTAAAATAGAATAGGTAATTAAGAAAAGGTCCTATCAAAATTTTCACAGATATTTAAATTTTTATCTACCTGTAGACAAAGGCAAACAAGGTAAATGTAAATGTGACAAAAAACACAGAGACGAGACATAACACACAAAAAGAAAAACCATCAGTTACCGCCTTGGAACGGTCAGTCGGCAAAAGGGCCAACTGGGTTGCTTAAACCTGGTTTGTGGAGCGCTCCAACCTCGCACTTCCTGAAGGTTTTTCTATCAAACAGTGTAAATAAAAATATCCCGTCAAAGTGACACAACTAACAGTAAGCACCTGCATCGGGAGTTAAAACAGATATAATGAACATCTGTACATACAAAATAACTAGTAATAAAACAACATATGTACAGTATGTACATTATGTACAGTAGATAAAAGCCTCGGCAACCAAAAAAATTCCAAATGAGAGAGTAGTTTAAAATAAAATAAAGCAGTACAAGCGCTGATATATTATAAGAACCATATAATGACGTCATAAATGCCATGACGTCATATGCCAAAAGTGTCAAAAGTGTAATGTAAATAATACGGAAGAAATAATAGAATTTTTAAAAATCAACAAAATAAAACGTAGTACTGTTTAGAGTTAATACGTTTAAAAAACATATCATAAACGCCGAGGATTTATCCGCAGTTGACATATTATATATGATAAAGGTACAAAAAATCCCGATGTTATACCTACTGTGCAATCTCACGTAAATGGTATGGAGACTGCTCAAACACAAGACAATATGACCTTTCTCAGTATGTGTTCTGCAAAATAAACGACAGAAGAATATATATATATCCCATGGAAGATGACAGCACATTTGGGGAACTTTCGACATTGATAGGGATATGGTATTGTCATTATTTATTCATCTAATTATGTTATAAACTCTTCTTCCATTGTCGTTCTAAATGTTTTCACTTTGTCTGTAATTCAACATTCATGCACTGCTATGTGCCGGCAGTATTTATTTTCTAAATCCCACTTCGAATGAATATCTGAAATTTTACATCGTCACGATAAAATAGGACCGGTTTCTTCTTTCTGTCTGTATATATACCTTTTCAACATTCAGAGATATAGGACCCACTTTCGACAAGCATAAACCACATTCTTTTTTGACCAGCTTTAAGCAGGTCCCCATGTTACTTTTTATTTCGACAAGCTTAATGTATGCTCTATTTTTATATTTAACAGCGAATTTAACATGCAGTCAGTTTACGTTATTATTAAGTTTCATCCTCAGCTAGGATTCGTGATAGGAAAAAGACGCCACTCATAAGATCGCAGTTGACCGGCGGTGCGCCGGTGATTCTACCCAGACAATTGCTTGGTGTCTTCCTTCAAGATTAATAACTATAATTAAGTACAAGAGTTTCCATTTGACGTATCTAAATCCATCATTTCTTGTAAGTGGTTAACGTTAGAAAATACCCTTATCATATTTCATGTATTGCCTTATTCAATATACAAAGCCCCTTACAGACATCCGATACGTCTTGTTCAGTCTACATTTGTCTGAAGGGACTCTTAGACATTTTACATAAAATAGAATTTGACAAAAACAGACCAGATCAAAGGGCTATATGAATTGACGTACATATAATTCATTTCAACTGTCCAATTTAGTGGCAGCATTCCATTCTTAACTTGAATCGTTGCTAACAAATAAAGTTAATCTTTTGAAAACAGACAAACAATAGATAATCAAACAAAGTAATATGCAAAAGCGAAAGCATACTTGCTTTAATGTCTCTCGGTGATTAAGTTCAATAACGGCAAATTGCCGGAAAGCTTTTCCTTTTAGATAATTGGGATACGCTAATCGGTTTCATGTATAAAGACAATGCACGCAAGGAAATGTTGGATTTCAACTGTATGGTTTGAAATGTTGATTCCTGGATGGTTATATATGTAAACAATATGTTTCTTCTGATTGTTCAATTGATTTGTACAGTAACATGTAAGTAACACCAACACACCAACACACACACACACACACTTACACACACACACACACATACACACACACACACACGCACACACACACACACACACACACACACACACATACATACATACACACACATACACACACATACACAAACACGCAAGCACACACACAAGCACACACACACTAACACACATACACACACACAAAGAAAAAAAAAGAAAAGAAAATCCCAGTAGCAATTGAAGTAATGAAACCTTTTCTGTGCAGCCAGAAATAGAGATAGAAAATTACAAATGTTCCCAAGATGTCAACTTTGACAAAAAACGTTTGCGAATTGTTCATTCAAGGCCTATTCTCCTGTATCTTACTTTCGATTTCCTATATGTTTTCATTTAATCATTTTAAGCATTTATAATGAGAAAGTATACAACTTATAAAAGGTTTCACATTTAAAAAATTCAACAATGATTTAGAAACATTAAATCTACATATATATTCAAATACAGATGTTACTAAAAGTAGTTTTCAAAGTTCCCACATTCAACCATTAGCAAAGAGCGTTGATTTATTACGTACACTACAAAAAAAAAAACAGTTTTACTCAAAGTCAATATTATTTCAAATATTTACTTTCAAGAAAGGTTTTCTTTATATTACACTATGATTGTAAGTAAAATCAACATTTTTTAAACAATTAAAAGGACAATTATTTTATACTGTTGATCAACCATGTTTTAAGTCAGATTTACTACCTCTGTAATACGTAAATTGCTTTCCGGCCTTATGCTATCGTGAAGTCAAATAATGTGGACTTTGCAAACGTCGTTATTTATACAGAAGCAATTTGTCACTGCTTAGAGCTGTTTGCACTGCTCTTTGAATGTTTAAGGAAAGAGAAAAAAATTAAATAAAAAACCCTACCGACATCGGACGAAAGTTGGGAAGATGTCCGGAATGGAATCCGTATATATTGATAATTGACACCAGGTGCTGAAAAGGTATATACATGTTTAACAGTTTAAGCCTTACCCATGTAAAAAGTTGGTCAGCGTTTAGGATGCTGCATAACAAAACCTAACAAATAACAATGTCGCAGGTACATATAAGTAAAAAGAGTGAATTGAAAAGTAGTATTTTGAGGCGAATATGACTGGGGAAGAAAGATATATTAAATTTTTAAAAAAGTGGAAACATTCAAACATTTTGTTTGTATTCACAAATATAAGAAATACACAAATTGCATTGCACCTGTACGTAGATCAACGTATCAACTTACAGATGATGGCGCTCATTAGACTCATATTGCCTGGCTACTATAGCTGTTGTGTGAATGCTAAGTCACCCCGTCTTCATTTAACTCTGAGTCGATTCTTTTGAAAACGTTCTATAGGAATATACCATGATAGAAACTTACATTTTTGGTAAATTCTATGTTTTCATTCATTTTATTTGTTATTTAAAGTAAATCTAGGACATTGACATTTCTTAAATAAAAAAAGAAAGAAAGTGTTATCGTAGACGAAACACGATAACAGAGAGAGATCAATGTTTTAAATAGAGAAAACACGTCTCATATATAATAATTAATTCTTAGTGAGCTGACTCGTGCGAGAGTATCGTGTTTAAAACCATGCATCAGCAACACGGAAATGATTACTTAAATTGATTATAAAGTTCTTGATTTTAGCGGTTATGAAGACGACAGTTATGTCGCTGTTGTTTATTATGTTTTGATGATGACGTTACAGACAAAGAGCTGCCACAAGTTACGGCACACGAGTTTCGTCATCTTTCCTCAACTTGAATGCAAACTCTGACTTAGCATTATTTGGCGGTGCAGATGCAGACGTTAGAGCGGAATTAAAATAAGTCTAAATGTAAACATTAAAAAAATATAGAGAGTAAGGTAATTAAAACAAACAGATAAACTTACTATTTCCTTTCCTTAAAACAACACTACTAATGACCATCAACATGTTTTCAAATTTAATTTTCAACCTTTATTTGAGATATATTCAAAGGTATACGAAAAGCTATTGTCAGCACAATGCCCATGAACCAATGACATTTCTCCGAAAAATGAACACTGGCTATTGCGTGCGGAGAATGAGTTTGACTTTAAAATGACTTTAAAACAAACCAATTGCATTAATGTCATTTGATGATATAATAATTTTAATTATAAATTTGCAATCGATTTCTACTAAGAAACACACAATTAAGTTTATTTAGAGGCTCTTTTAAAAGAGTTTAATTAGGTTAGTAAACCCTCGTAACTTCGGCCTTAGGCATATTGATTAGATAAACTGGCGCCATTTACTTAAGCGTACATCTAATTATTGAAAAGAGACATTTAATTACTGGTCATTCTAGGTAAATAAATCTATAGTGAGTAAATAACAAAATCACAAACTTGCGTGACGTTTACTAATTGCAGAAATGCATGTTGTATATTCTATGGAATACATTTTAACAATTACAGGTCTTGCGTTGTTTGATTCGAAGTGTTTTTAGCCTCTCTTGAAATACAATTATTAGACTGTTGTTTGTCAGGTTGCATGTTTACAGAAATTGTTTCGTATCATAAATGTGAATAGGAGAGTCCTTACTTTAGTCCTTACTTTAGCACATTCTGAGTTCAAGAAAAAGGGGTTTTGTTTTATTTTCTTCATTAAAATATCTAATCCGTTATGGTTTCAAACTTATTTAAAAGGTATATGGAAAATGAAACAAACAAAATTACACCGAATGCCTTACATATATGAGCTGTACAAATTTAAAACGTCCATACCATAGACGTTTTCACAAGTAAAAACATTACATGATTCTGATGTCCAGTCCTATCAAATAGCTACTCAAACTTCAAAATAACCTATTTATCAAATCTCGATAATTTGTAGAGTTTTCAAAAATGATATTATACAGATGTTCATGTAATTCAAAAAGGTAATTTACATACAGGTTTCAATTTATGAAATAAAACGTCACTTTTTTATCATAATTAGCTTTTTGACAGACGTGCCATTGGCATATATGTTTTAAATCTAGTTGATATTCAGAGAGACAGACAATGCATTATTATAAAAATCTTTACAAATTATAAATGTCATTTTAGTTTTATGAATATAGAACTGACATACTCCCAACAACATGTCATGCTGTATACCGATGAGACAATTTGGTATTTATAGGTTTCTTATCTTATATTTCATATAAAACACACTTTACAAATATCCATAGAATGTGCTTCTGTTTTCTGTTGTATCCATTAGTTTAAATTCATGCAACTGTTTTTTCCTTATTTCTGTGATATGACAGTGAAGCTGGGCACTGCATTTAAGATCTATGTTATATGTTGATACGTATAATGTCAGATTTAGAGTGGGTTTAGGAAAGTCAATGGAGCAGTACACTCTTCTTTCTTTGTTTGAATCCCTTTATTCTACAATTTACGTAAAGGTCTCTCCGGAGTATTGGATTGTTAAGCTGCATATATGGTTGCACTGAAAGGTCTATTTTGTTGGTTTTGTAACTTTCATTTCATAAGTCTGATCTTTGTAAAGAATATTGTTGCAAGTAAATTTGTTGCATTTTTGCCGTCTTTTAGATTACTTCAACCGATGCTATAAAACCAAGAAAATATCCTTATCTAGACGTTTCATATTATAAGATTATTCAACACAGAGAAACGGGTTACTGTTTTTATTTGCCTGACTTTGTCAAATTGTTATTTTCAAAAGTGGAATTCACGAAATATTTATATTGAAGCTTACGCCACTTCTTGAACTTTGTAATGGATAATACGGTAATTAAAAACAAAATTAATTAAACAAGATTGGTAAATGTGAAGGTTTTTAAAATTCTGAAGAGAAAGCCAATGGGGCAAATCCATAGAATATTATTTTCGCAAATATCTGATACTACCCAGAAACATACGCTTTACAAAATATTATAAAGAAGACATCAAATATAACTGTAAAGAATGTTTTAAAGGGACAGCAATGCAATTGCAAGTCCACTCAAAATAGAAACAAATTAAATTTGCCAAGTACAAGCGATTATCATTTTCTCTCCTTATGATTTTACGTCTACTGGCTTTTTCAATTTCGCGTGACTTAATTCCGCGTTCATGTCTTTCGACAGAGCAAAACACATAAACGGCTCATACACAAGTAAAACTTGGGAATGGTTTGAACGAATATCAATGCGTTACATTGGTTAGGTTGATTTCCTTTCTCAATGGATCTTATTTAATTATTGAATGCATTCTTTTCTTAATATTCATTTGTTTATACATAAACTCGATAAAGTAGTCAAAGTATGTTTCTTCTGAGACTTTATATGTCATTTCAACTATGTGGACCATTAGTAGATATACCATTGTCTTCCGACAACATCATCGCACTCTCCTGCATCGGTTTTATGCCAAAGACGTTTATGAAAAGAACCGCTTTTTAACAATTATATGTATATATGCTAGTTTGTGTATTGACATATTTATCCTACCAATGACAGCGTACTTGCAGTAAGTAAAATATTCAGTTGCCATTTGTATGAAGAAATCCTTAGATATAATCAAGAAAAAGAGCATGTATTGCATGTCGGAATAAAGGCCTATACATTTTTACATTTGATTGTATCCCACCAGGTCTATTTTATGCAAATCCTACTCAAAATACCTAATTATACATATTTATGTATGTTTTATTAAAAAAAATGAAAGATTAACATCTAACATTTACAGACATAGAACACTATTCCCTGAGCACCCCTGGCCGCAGTGGATGATGGTGAGGTGGGGCGCGCGTGGTTAGTGTCACTGGAATGTTAGTCCTCAGCCCCTCACCGCGTAGGTTTGAGTCTTGGTGCCCGTTCCATTAACAATTATACTACACTCAAAATTGCAGTTGTATATCCCTGTATAAAATTCAAGAAATTAATAAAACATTTTCATGACAGTGGTCCGTGTATGTCGTAAGCTAATAATTGTAAATGGTGTGAAATTTACGTTGTATCAACTTCAGAAAATTGATTTGCCCCTCAGTAAGGACCGACTACAAAATATTGTTTAATAATAAGAGGCAATGATATGTCTAGAGATAATATGCTTGTGTATGCAGCCAGTTCGATTTCGTTGCCATCTAACTTCAGAACGACATTCCTACCGCACACAGTAGAAAAATATGCGTTAAAATTGATAAAATTTTATTAAAAAATCATCAAAATCAAGTATAGTCCATATAAAGTTACATTTTAACGTCAATTAGTAAAGAAATGTAAATCTATAATGTGTTGGTGGTATATGTATCTACTGTTTATTGATGAGCAATGTTTCGCTTTTGTTGAAGAGAGAGATATAAACTTTCTTAAAGTTAAAGCTGTATGACCCTCTTTAGTTAAAATGCAATAAAACAGTCAAATGTGTCCACATGCAATGCAATATTTTTTATTAACATTTCTTTAAACCGACTCCAGGAACGATGAAAACACGTGATATATACTTACAATAACGGGAAATGGTTTGCTGGTATATTCTAATTATTGTTCTCTCCTAAAGCTTTAACAAGGTCAAAGAATATCGATAAATAACAAACCAATAGCCAATCCTGAAGACCACTTCCCAATGCATGATTGGTCTTTATGTCTCAGCCAGGTCTATTTGTGACTGCATCAATAACATCTAACACATTAGTGCACACAACAACAATACCAAAAAGGGACATAACCAAGCCTTAAATCATTGTAAAACTTTTGGCCAGATGATGTTTTTATTTTGTATCTGTTGCTTTATGACTTTCGTTCTTAAAATAACATGATTTTCGTAATGAAGATGATGTCAGGATTAAGCAATATTGTCGATCCTTTATCAGTATATGATTCAAAACCATTACCAGAAAGACGATCACGTTTTGATAATAGATTTTGATCATTTTAATTATTCAAATGAAAAACGTAGTTGTGTCATTATGGACTAAAGAGTTAAAATGTTCGTCATCTAATATCGTTTCTACATTTAAAAGTTGTCCTATAAACGCAGTGAACAAATGTGCGTTGTCTGGAATACAAAAGAGTCAGTAAGTTCTTTGTATGCTCTTTTCTATATACCTTTGACCTACTTAGACTTCGTTTTAAGCAGAACGTTGGAAACTTACTATATCACGAATACAAAAGGAACGCAACATCGAAAGAAACGTGTGCAATGCCATTACTGTATTAGTGTCTTCTTAGAGAAATTCTAGAATAACACAAGTTTCTCTCAGCTATTATTATTGTTATACACACCAGTCATTGAGCAATGTATATTGTCAAAAGTTTGAATAAAAGAATAAAGAATCATAAAGTCGCTAAAATGAATTAATGATAATTCAAAGTATGCATTTTATGCCTTTTTTGTTTAGTAATCTTAAGTTATTCGCCAATGGTAATTTAGTTGTGCCGTTGTGTAAATCGCTTAAATATATTAAACTGGGACTGCTGATTTGATATATTCAACTTTTGTTTACTGACTAACAAATCCTTTTTTTCCATTGACCGCGCTTGTGCAAGCTTTTTTTATGTTTCCGTTGAAACGCAATCCTCGGCTTTCACAAAACCTTTTCTGCATCAAATGCGGCCATTTCATTTTGGTTTGTTTACCCTTGGCTTTTATATAATATTGAGGCATTGATAAAAATGTGAGAAAACAACAACTAATCACAATGTTCTTTTGCTAGCATTGGTTCACATAATTTCTTCAAATCATGATAACAACTGAAAATAATTGCTTATTAGGAAAATTCACACCCAAGTCTTTACTTTATACTTTCCAGCCTTTCTTATGCAGATGGGTATATCGTTTTCCTAAATAGAAGAATACGTTATTAGCAAATTATCTTTTATGAACAAAGTCACTTAATGGGGAACATCAATTCTACAAAACAGATAACATTGCATGAAAGAACTTGATGCTTATCAGGATGTATAGACTTATAATACAATGACAATGCTAGCCACGTACATGTACTTTCGCTAAAATGACCATTCTTTTAACAAAAAGCTGATAATTAGAAATTTGATTTATTTGGTAATAAGGTAATGATCTTACTTTAAAAATATGTTTCATTCTTTAATTTTTGAAAAAAAAATCGCAATATTACGCACCTTTATTATGCAAAAATAAAATTTATATCATTTCTCCAATCTCGACAAGGTCACATACGCTAACTAAACAATTATTGAAAATTGTCTCTGTGCCAGCAACAGCTCTTTTGTACTATTAAAGCAGAAAGTAAGTTTGTATGGGGTCTATCGTGAACACTAGACAAAATAATTATAGTCGAGTTGTGAACATATGCCAACATGTCACAACTTATGTCTTGAACAATATTTTGTTCCCTCCTGCTGCAAAAAGACCTATTACCACATTTCCAGACTGCTGTCTAAATAAACATGCCCCGGGAAAAATAATCATTCAAGACAAGAAAAGAATGCAATATGTAGAAATATATTTATAAATAATTATCTTTCAGTGTGAGAACATTAAAGGCTTGTCAGATTCAGTTTGAACTTAATAAATATTCAAAGTTTTAACAGAAATATTCAATTAAATTTCAAACATATTAAATTGTATATAACTAATGAAGCAGTATGTGTCTCTCTTTTCGATTTTGCTATGAGTTTCAGAGGCAATGGTGTTTTTTTTAAACAAAACACAAATAAGAGATGTTGTTCAAAAGTGACATTTTCAAAAATTATGTGTAATTTCCAAGTTTACAATTGCTGTAGTACTGGAGTTAACAAACAGGAATGTGCATCAATTCTTAACCAAACAAATAGTCTAATAATAGTAGGCAATTTCCTTAAACTTGCAAACAATTTAAGTTGATACAGATGCAGTTAAATAAATAACGATAAGGAGAAGACAGCTATAATCAGTTATTAAAATTATTTAAAATAACTGCCGAAACATTACGACTGATTGACTCTTGTATATTGAACATGTTGATGCAATACTCGTATTTGATCAGTTACTTTTGTGTGTTTTTAAGAAATTGTCAAACCGATAACACGGAATCGTTTCCATGATATCTTTAATAAAACAAAACGTGTTCTTAAATCTTATCACGAAGTAGGTTATTTGTCCTCCAACATTGCGTCTACTAAACTGTGAGCTCTGTAAAACCGGTTTAAGCACCCCAGTCGGTCCATATTGCCGACTGACCGTTCCAAGGCGGTAACTGTCGGGTTTGCTCTTTTCCTTAAATTACTCATCACAAATTTGTTCTTACTTTTCGCTTGGCTTGCATGTGAAATACCTTTGATCTGTGCCTTTTCGGAGTTTGGTAAATGTTGCAATACTCATAGGACTTTGTCATATATTTCTTTTTTTTAGAATATGCTTACTTTACATCTAGCATTAAATCCATTTTTACTTTGGTAAACAAGATGTGTAGGTTCCTGTACAAGCACGCTGACATCTGAATCCGTTGATATCCGAATAGTAAGAACAGGATCCTAATTATCACAATGTCTATTTAGATAACTGGTGAATATCACAAAACCGGTTAATATCGTATGGCGGATCATAATACATATAAATGGTTTGTAAATGTACATACCTCCTGTAATCGATGCCATAGAACGTATCGTTTGTAGCAAATTAGATAAAAAAACAAGTTTATCGAATAAATATACAAAGCCAAGTACAGGCATTACAATTAATTAAACTATAGCACCCAAACTTTTCCTCTTAATTAAAGTAATAAGCAACGCTAGGATAATATAATTCATAAATTTACATCTATAACATGAACTGATATCCGAAAATGTTTTATATTGTACGCTTTGAGAGGGATTTAAGTTCCTTTTAAGAAATATCTGCAATTAATTTAAGGTTTCTATAGACTTACATTTATTAGAATGTATTTCATTTATAATTATAATTTCATACTGTAATTACGTGGCATGCCAGTCATTACCTTGCTTCTAAAGGGTATCCTTTGTAGGCATTTAAATCATCACTTCTGACAAGAAAACATAAACAAGTTTTGGTTGATTTTATCGATGTGTAGTGCGTACGTCTTTGTCATTTTATTTTGATTATCCTGTTTCAACTGAGTTAATGCCTAGAACACAAACACCCTTATTTACGTGAAAAGGATATTTAGCAATTCATTCCTTTGATCTTTGATCCATTGCACTGAACTTACCACGGTTATATAAGCGATAATATAGAATGAACCCACGAAGCAATGTCTGAGAACAAAAAGATAAAATCATTCAAGATAACAGCAACGCTTTAACCGACAACAACAAAAAAGTACACACTAAAACGAAAAACAAACATGTAAGCAAAACTATACTTTTAAGAAATGCTTTAATAAAGAAAGTTGGAATTATTGTCAAATTTTGCAATGATTTCAAGTTTAGCTAGCGCTTAACATAGCCGCATACAAGACTGAAAACTCCAGTTTAAATATATACGCGATCTTAACTACACTTAAAAAGATTTCTTAAATGTTTTTATTTTTTTATTACTTGAAAGTTAACACAATTGCTGCCCTACCATAAGTTAAGATTCATATTTAAAACAACACTATTTTAGCAGTTTTCTAATCTAATATCGGTCATTATTCAGAAGGGGTTAATTAACCGGTTACTGCATGAAATGAATACCGTTTTCAGTTAAAAGGAAACAGACAGTAAAGTCGCTAAATGTATATTTTGATCTGCTGTTATCAGTAAATGACAATTACTATAATTAATTCTACAGTATACTAAATGTTTTGTCATGTGTTAATGCCTGTACACTTTAACATCTATTATGTGTACATGTAATCCATTACAAGATTGAGGGCAAGTACGTATAGTCGATGATATGTTCACTGTGTTTGTCATAATCCTAAACATTGTTATCACGTTCTTTATGTGGGTACAATTGTGAAGCAAAAGAAAAATAAACCAGTATATAAATCTAACAGTAATGTCATAAACAATAGAAGGTATTTACATCAACCAAGTAAACGTACTTGATCTGGCATTTTTAATTCTACTCGGTATACAATTGTAATATGTTTGCACGTCTAATCAAGGATGTTAATTTTGTAAGAGCATGTTGCCTCAAACTGATTTTTAAGATGTTCTTTAAATGTAAACGCAAAAGCAATGCTCACAGATGATTAAGCTCACGTGTTTTGGATGTTTCTGCTATCCTTTAAAGAGACTGTTAAACTTATTAATTCTGTTGGTCTCATCAAACTAAGGATAACATTGTTCTCAATATTTTCTTACTACAGACACTCCATTCTTATTAAATGTAATTATATATCTAAGAACTTGCAATGAGGTCTCTTTGATATTTGGCTAGTTGGCTCTTTAATCCAGCAATGTCATTATAGATAATGATTACCAGGACTCTTTCTTTTGTTACTTAATTACTGTTAAAGCTATGAATTTAATTTTATGAATAAAATAACCATTCAAGTTTTATATTACTTTCTAAAAATAGTAATGCATACCAGTAACAATTTTAATATCTGTGTACATACATTAACTTTTCTATCATTTGTTGTATTATGTAAATTACTCTCTTTTCATGTACACTGCATCAGTGTGACTTTTTTGTATGTATCTTTATTTTAATTTATCTTGACTGTGTTCCTGAGACAGTTCATCATATAATCATTTTGACAACGCCTGTTCCAATAAGACCATGGTAAGCTTATGATTTCACGGAAAGATGTAAAGGTGTATGCAATACCAAATCTTACACAGTCCTACAAGTATTCATATTGCAACATCAAAATTTCATTTAGCATTAGAGACAATTATACAAATGCAAGATGCATAAAAAGTGACGCCCAAAATCTGAGTTGAGACAGAAGGGGACGACTGTAAATCACTATAAAACAATAGGTCGGCATCAATAATGTAAATGGGAAAATAAAACAAGGTCACACATAAAACACTCTCCGACATGACAGTGCTTTTTAGCACCGACAGCGATGTTTGAGAAAATATAAGAAAAAAGTTGAACTGAAAACAAAATAAGGCACACTGACTTTTGTCCTACAGCTGTGTCAGTGAAGATCTTACCATTATAAGAAAATCTCTCTCTGACAACCCTGAAAGCTATTTCCGAACATATCATTCTTTAGTTTTCTGCTTCAACCAATTAATTAGATCTTGAATAGTCTTCAAACATCCCACCATCTTAGCTGAATGACAGAATGTTCAGGACGTAAAAACAAACAGCTTGATGTTGAACCGTAATTTTATTTCAGAGTTTGCAACATTGATTAGGTTTATGGAAATTGTTAAATTATTATTTAGCTCATGCTTACGATATTAAACTAGAAATATCGATATGTTAACAATTTATGATAAATACCAAACAAGACATCGTAGCATCTGCTTTCTCTCACAGTGACTTGATTAAAAAGTAATAAAATAGAACGAAGTCACATTCTCACTCCAATGCTTTTGATTTGCTATGTCCCATGAGGCATGTTTAGTTTTTCGCAGATTGTCTCAGAAACAACGCTGTATTTGACGTCCATTATATCAGCTCTTGGGGAAACATTCGTGTAAAACGAAACTATATATCCATTGACGAAATCAAGTTATTTTTATAGAAAGGCCATGACAATTTACTACAGCATTTACTTTTGAAATTCTTTTGCATCTCACGACGCTTGCAAACCTATTATTTTTCTCCAGGCATTAACAATTCAATGTTAATACAACAGCTACATTTTAGCAAACGAGATGACTTAAGTTGTCACTACATCCTTGATACTCGTGTGCTGGTTGTCTGTTTTGTTTGTGTTTCATGTACATATCCAAAGTGGTAAATCACTGTTTATTATCCATTATTGCCTACATACTTTGTTTACAATTAAATAACAAAGTACATTTACACCAACTTACGAAGATGTGCCTTTGTCTTTTAACAGGACTATACCTTTGGGGCGGGGTGGGTGGTGGTGGGGTTGCTCTTCAAAGTAGTTCAAAGGTTAAACTTGCAATTTGCCCGTATTTTTGGCCGATAGCCATGGCGTCGTTTCCCTTAAAGTAGTCTGTAAATGTGATCATGCATATTTTGTCCGCTTTAATGCTGGTGTAACAAAATAACACCGCCATGTCTTCCGCACTAGCCACATTGTTGTGTAAAAAAACAATAAACTAACCATTAAACGTATCCTTAATCATATGTTTGCCCCGATGTCTCCCAGTAGAAATCATTGAGTAAACAGAAAGATTACATAGTTTAATAACATTAAATTGTTTATGAACTTTTAACACGAAGATCATTTCTTAAATATAATTAAGGTTTCAGAAGTATTTTTATATTTAACTCTATTTTGTCAGATACCCAAACTTAAATTCCAATTACCTTAAGCAGCATAAGACAAAAACGACAATAATAACAATAAAAGAAATTCAGTATGCACCTGCCATGATTGTTTTAAAGAAAAGATAGGAATAACAGAAAAACGACAACGTTAAAAACAAGAAAGCCTTTAAATGAACAGAAATAAAGTAATAGTAATAAAGTTTGTAATATCACATTACATGTATAAACAAATTATTTTTTCAGTTCCTTGATGCTACGTTGACAAACTAAATATCGAATTTACAAACGATACGCTATTATTGAACCTTCAAGAAACACCTGTATATTGATACACTTTTCTAACCATTTCGAGATAGTTTTTTAATTTACTAAAACTTACTTCATATATTTTTCATTAAAGGTGTCTGTTAAAAAACAAAATTATATTCCTAAAATAGATTAAGCGTTTTCCATTTTGAAATATCAATAAGTTCGCAATTAAGAGAATTTTTATAGGTTACTGTTTACTGCATGTCTGAAATTGGTTTAAGTTGAAAAGATCCAGAAGCGTGCACGCTGATTAAAATACATTAATGACACTGTAAAATGGTTTGTATGAATTATGGGATCTACGGTGCAGGTAATGTAACATTTCAAAATATATATTGTTAGTCGATACGTTTCATAAATTTTAGCATCTTGGACTCTTTTGTTTTAATTTTTTTTTCAAATTGTTCTCAAATTATTTCAAGAAACAACGCTGATACAGCTGGCAAGTTGTGATTCATCTTTAAGCGATAATTTGACATCAGCAGACTTTATGTATTGCTTACGTTGGTTCAAAATCATACTATCAGTGTTTACCAATTCACAGCATAGGGCTCCAAATACAGTGAAAATGTCCAAACTTTCAGGACATTTGATTAATTTATCTGATAACTTTACGCGTGGTCCTCGCTAAATAATGTGCCATCACCTTTCCTCCGAGCTATTATGTAATGAGCTTTCCAATTAGGAGCTGCACTAAAAACCACTTTTGATTAAAGTTTAGAACCCGCGTTACGTATTTCAAGAATGAGTACACATATCTGCTTAAGACATATAAATAAATCAAAACCGAGTTTGAAGCTTTTATTGTCTTTGAAATATATTTGACCTATTTAAATTAAAATAGGTTCAAATTGTCAATAAGGACGTTTCCACTTAGATACAATAATTTCGTTTTTATTTAAAATGGGTTATTGTAGAGTTTGAAAGAAACAAGTTCTAATGTGGAACAAAATATGAAAAAAGTAAAGTCGATCAACTAGTACAAAAACAAATTTTATTTATGGAGCTTTAGCCGGCAGCAAGAATGTGTCATGGCTTCAATTTATGAGTCTTTTTCCTAAAACACGACATATTATTCTGTGTTGTATGATGTTATCAATATATTTGTGGTAAGACGACCGAAGATTGTGCTACAATTGTATGTACGAACGTAATTATTGCTGGTTTAATTCTATTTGCCTTTATTGACTTGACTAAGATAATATTTCGTATGGATTTGCAGGGCAAAAGAAATCATTACTGATGTATCCGTTATGCAAGTCTTGTATAAAGAAAATCCTTGTGAATTTTCCATAGACACGCCATTGAACAATATGTCCTATTGACAACGCGTAAAGATTAAAATTAAATGCGGGCATAATGTTTTCCATTCTGTCTAAGAAAAATGTGTACATGACGTTAATTCGGTAACACAATAACATATGACTTTTTACGGTATCTGGTCTGCAAAAGTAAAATAAAAAATATCCCATAAAGGATGATTGCACATTTTGTCATTCCCCGATATATTCAGGGATGTGACATTGCAATTATTTTATCGAAATACATTGTTGTATTCCATTCCTTTTATGTTCATTTTACACACTTTACATTGTCTTTAATTCAAGATTTATGCTCCGCTTTGAGGAGGCAGTATTTTTTTTCCAATCTTCAAATAAACATATCAGAAATAATGTATCGCTATGATCTACTAAACCAAGCTTGTTCATTCTGTATGTTTATATATCATTTTTACATCTTGCACGATTCAGAGATATACATTCCCCACTTCCGAAAGCAACAAATCACATGCATTTGCGATTAGCTTTATGCAGTTTCTTTTAACATGTAACAGCGGGTTAAACATAAAGTCTATATATCTTAACAATACGTTTCATTTCAAGTAAGAATTTGTGACACGACAAGACGCCGCTCGTGTGGGTGGGGTCTTTCTTTATAATAACTTTAATGAACTAGACAGTATCGGTGCGATGTATCGAAAGCCAACATTTGTGAAAGAGACAACATTGTACAATGAAAGGACCCTTATCATATTCTGTATATTGCCGCATGTATGCCATTAAGAGTCAAGCCGTCTAATACGTCTTGTTCAGTCTGTATTTGTGCGAAGAGACACTTTTATAGACAACAGAGTCGTTCAAACAACAGACGAGATCAAAGGGCTGTATGAATAGACGTTAATTCATTTCAAATGTTCAATTTCAAAAATGAAACGTTGCTTAGTAATAAATTCAACTCTTTGTTAAAGATAAAACATATAATCAAGCAATGCAATATACAAAAAGAAAAACATATTTGGTTTCAATGTTTTTCGGTGAGTGCAATAAAGATAACTTACCGGAAAAACTTTTTTTTCTGTAAATATTTTAAATAATGTGCAGATGTGAATTGGTTTCATATATAATGACAATGCATGCAAGATATGTTGCTTTCCAGTTGTATGGACTATAACCAGCTTAATATTGTTATTGACTTTTTAACTGTATTTATATGTTTCTTCTGATTATATTTTCCGCAGAGCGTTTCAGGCAAACGACGATATTATTTTAGAAGTTAAAATTGTTTTTTATTTGAAGTAAAAAGGAAAACAGTGGAAGTGAAACACTTTTAATGTTTTCCTATTTACTTCAAAATATTATTCCTGGCAAATACCATGCTGAATACTAATTAAAGGGTAGAGAAATCATCTGAAAAAAAAAAACACCGACCTCGGACGCAAATTGGGACGATGTATGGTGTGGAACCTGTATATATTTCTAATTGATATAGGTGTTGAAATGGTATATACATGTATACAATGTATACACAAAGGTAGACGTTAGCTTCTTCGATCGCGGTGACATTGTACTTTCTTTAATAGTATGTTAAATACCAAAATAGATGTATGTTATGTGAATGACGAATTTAATGCAGCATTGAACGAATGTTTTAAAAAAGCATCAACCATCACACGTTGCAGCGTACACACAATCTAACTATAAACATGCGGCTTCTTAAGTTTTTACTATATGTAAAAAAAATTGTTAAATAGCATGTAGCGTTTTTTTTTAAAGAAATGACATTAATAAACAATATAATAAACTGCAGGCTTTATCATGTTCACATGTTTTATTACCAGTGCCATTGAGAAATGGAATTACTATGCTACTTTAAAGTACATGAAAGCACAAATAAGCTGGTGTCAGCGAGTTTAAAAACTGCTAAACATAAAACATCGCTCAAACATATCAATTACCTTATCTTTTACTCAGTTATACCTTTAAAGCAAAAATTATTACCTTACTTGTAAGCACATAGATAAATTTGAAGTTAAACTAAATTAATATAATATTTGTAAAGACTATCACCAAACATATAAATGCTCATGAAAAGAGACGACATTTCATAAAAAAATGTTTGTTTTTTAAAAATACACATTGTCATTAAAATCACTGAGTTAGGACCCAAAGTTTACAGTAAAACCATAACCGATCATTATTATTATTATATTTGCTCATTCTGGAAATATGATATGCGCACAAGCCGTGGTTTGTCTTTACTAGTTTTATATTTTTATTTTTATAGAGGAATTTAGAAAGTGTAAAACGTTCAATTAATCAACATGTAGGTGATGACATCCAGGAAGTTCATACTGCCTGGCCATTATACCTTTGCATCTGCTGCTGCTGATGATGATGATGGTAATGATGACGTTACAGAGCAAGGGCTGTTACGTGTTATCGCACACGAGTTTCGTCAAGTGCTTCAATTATATGTAAAGCTGAAACAACTTGAATGTAAACTTCGTACTTGGTATTACGGCGGTGCCGAAGCAGAGGCAGACTTTTAAGTGTTGTAGTGCACATTTCATGTTAAAGCAATTTTAGATCAAGATCTTCTCGTGACAGTTGCAATAAATATCAACAAGCAATTCGGTTTATTACAAAGCAATGCATTGTCTGGAAAAAAATACATGTACAATTTGCCAACGACTTAACTATTATGAAACTAAATACACGTAGTTAATTAATTTATTTAAAACATATATATGAACAAAGCATATAATTTCAAAATAGCCAAGTATGATATCAAACAGTATGATACGTTGATCACATTTCTTTCTTATCTTTTGCAAATTACACCAATAATCTTGACTATGAATTTCTTTTAAACTTATAACTTAAATCTTTTTATATATGAATGTACAGGTATTCGAAGAGTTTTTGTCAACATAAATACACACTTTTGCCAGTCATCATTATAGACTTATTCAGTTAACAGATATACAAAATCAAGGGAAAAAGGTCGAGAAAAATTCTTTTATTTTTTTTCTGCATTTTAAACTAAACTTTACTTGTTTTCAGTAATAAAGGCAGGGTGCCAGAAAAAAAGTATTTAGAGAATAACTAGAGATTCGTTAAATTTAATTTCTCATCATGCAGACAAAGTTTTATATGTTTCTGGCAACTGCGTGCTAAGAACATGTTTGTCTTTGAAACAAACCAATTGCTTTAGCGTTCATTTAATGATACACTTATTTAAATTAACAATGCAATCGATTTCGAGCTGGAAACACACAACTATGTCCAGTTAGAGGCTCAGTTAAAGACGTTAATGAGGTTAGTAAATCGTCATTACATCAGGCTAAGGCATATTGATTAGTTACACTGGCACCATCTTCTTAACGTACATCTAATTATTTACAATAGAAGCTTAAATTACTGGTCTTAACTTGATTCATGGTTAACTTATTTATTCTTAGCAAATACTTAAACCACAAACATAGCGTGACGTTAACTATTTACAAAAATGCATCGTGCAAAGATACATTCTGTGAAACAGGACATATCATTATTGCAATTTCAGAGCTTTGACAGTTACTGTATATGCTTATTGACTTGTACATGGTATGTGCATATTTATATATATATATATTATCTGCCTATAGTTATGTTTCAGGTATAGTGATTAATTATTGAATAGAAAGATAGAAAATGGAATGATGGAATGAAATAATTGTTTAGAAATTATATCTTGTAATATATTTGCAGGAAAAGTGCTTACTTGAGTAAAATACATTTTGGTGGATATGCCTTCAAACAAGAGATTTTTGTTATATTTCTTCTTAAAAACAATCATATACGGTTTCATACTTATTCAATTGGAAAACGTCATGTGTGGTCAGTTTCGTAAATAAATGTTTTTATGTAAGTATTATTGCTCAAAGTTTATAGTACAATATGAACACTCACTGAATGTATTGTCACATTTAAAACGCCTCTAACTTAACTTTATTTTCTTCAATTAAAATAAAATAATTGTTTTTTTTTTCTTTGTTGTTTAACATGGTTCTCAAGTCTTTTTCTAATACATTACGACCTAAACTTTAAAAAGATCTTTACTAAACTTAAAGAATTCAGAGAACTTTCAACAATAACATTCCACAGAGGTTGGTTTATGTGCCAAAATATTGACTTTTTTCAGTCTGGTTCAGTCTATCAAATAAAACATTAAGCTTTTATCATTATTAGCTTTTTTGAGAGACGTGCCAGTGGCATAAATGTTATAAATCTATTAAATATTTTGGAAGAAAAACGCGATATTGTCATAAAATAAATCTAAATAATATATCAATGTCATTTAAGTTTTATACATATAGGCCAGACAGTCTTCAAAAACACGTAAAGCCCTATGCCGATTAAACAATGTAGCGTTTATAGGTATTTTAATTTACGTTTCATATATGACACACTTTCCAAATATCCACAGAATAAGCTTCGAGGTCGATGACTTGCCATCTGAATAAGTCAGTTTGTAGTAAAATGTCATTTGCATGATCGCTGTATCAAATATTTGATTTACGTCTAGAAAATACAGTTGGCTTAAACAATTTATTAAACAATGAATTGCACTTACCCACGTGTGTACGGATGTTAACGTACTACAAATTTTTATAAATGGATGTCCTTGAAATCATTGGAATTATGCACAAGAGTAAGGTGTGGTGTTATCAACACGACACCTCTTGTATTTATTATTTATGTTTTATTCTTAAAAGTATATACTCTTCAAGACGCTGGCTTGGCTATTAGGAATATTTCACAATAAATAACGCCATACATTTGATTTTTCTCAAAATATATTTTAAATGTTCTTAATTGCATAAAATATCTTGATAGAACACTGATGGCACTGATCACTGTTGTTGTGTGTGTTTTTTTTTCATTAGTAAACAATATTTATGAACTTCACCCCCGAATCCTAGTTAATGGTAAAACATAACATAAACAGTAAACAGCTGGATATTATTATAACTTGATGTAATTTGCTGTCACACCAAACCTTGAATAAAACACATCTATCTTAGTCATAATTGCAGAAGATAACAGACCCAAAAAGGGAATATGATTATATTTTCCAAAATTAATGTGACTGAAATCTTTTTAAAAGAAATATTTAAAGAAAGCAAATGCTCCTTAATAGGATTAACTTGTGTGCGATTATAATAATGAGTTTGAAATTAACTTTTGGAAAATCCTTGTATGGACTGACTGATTTTCCGAAAAGAACCTCAAATACTATTTCAACATGGCAGAAACTTTATTGAGACAATTATGTTAGCATAATTAACCTAAATGCATGATTTTTATTACTGTATTATATATATATTCCTTGCATTTAAACCTCTAGATTTTATACAATAAGTGACAATTATTAATTTTTAATGACGACTCATGGTGTATTTTTATACTTTAAGAAGACAAAATAGTTTTTTGGTAGTAAACCTCAAGTGAATAAACAACTGTAATGTTTTAACGTATTCTGAGGTGTTCAAAGGCAACATTTACAGCAGCTACATGTAAACAATCAGAAACATGTATCTTAAATGCATTTTGTTTTTAAATGTGAGTGTCATGAATCCTATCGCACGCATATGTTGTTTTATTGAAATATTGTGCACAACTTATTAAAAAGTTAAATTCTGGTTGAAAGGTGGCATTGAACATAATTCCAAAACGCAATTTCTCGAATCAATAATATCTCTTAAGAATTCGTTTTTATTTTCCTGTGCGATTATGTTGTTTAGATAAATTTCAGCACATGATTTGATCTGTCGATTAACAGCTTTTACTTCCGAGACAGCATCGCTATCTTTATTTTACAATAACTTGTCAGAACCTAATCTACCTTACTACAAACATGTACTGTGTAACTGCTTTGGATTGGAGATAATAGTCTACAGAATGAATGAATAAATATATCATAAGATGTGCAATGTCTCAGCAGTGTCTTTTTGTTCGCTAGGATAGCTCGCTCTTGAACATGATGCAAGCATCATAAACAATACCTACTGTCCTAGGCATAACATTTGATAAATATCGCAAAGTGCTATTTACTGAATACGAAATTATACCAACCGCTCAAGTGAAGAAAATAATATTGTCGGGAGTATATAAGATAATGTTTAGGTTCTTATGTTAAAAGATTCTTCTCCTTACGTTCCTGAAATTTCAAAGAAGACATGTTTGTTTGTCTCTTTCATCGACTTGTATATGTATTATATTACAAAATATTGTCCAAAAAGTTACTCAAGCCTTCTCGTTGGCGAAATTAATTTCGCAAAAGACTATGAATAAAAAGACGGTTAAATCTTTGACCCACTTGTCTACAAACATTTCTATGTCGTCTTTATAGAATTATTATTAGTACATATGCACATTTTAGAGAGGATATAAAGTTATTATGATTTGTTTTTTTGCTAAACATATTTCCTGGATATAAACATTGTAGTAGGAAGTATTTGTAAAAACATAAATTCAATTGTCATTTTAATAACCATAATGGATTTCTGGTTCGTGGTATGATGCACAGATTGTTGAATATTTGTTCTAAATGATAAAATTCCATTAGGAATTTTAAGTATCATCATAATCCAAATTATTGTTCATTGCACCCCAAGATATGTATCAGTCAGAATAGTGGCACTTGCCAAGTATGAGTACTCATTACAATCTAGCCTCGAAGCATTCAAGTTAAAATACGCCAATTGTTTCTGTTAGGCCACGTGTCCGTGTATTATGATCGGTGCAGTTGAAATTGAAACCTACATCCTGTTTATTTATCCAACCTCCAAAGTCAGTGTGATGTATAAAGTAACATATTAGGTGTTTACCATCATTTTCTCTGGCCATATCCTATGGCATCGCAGTAACCAACTACATTGCCACCATTGACTTGTCTGTGAGCAACGTAAACAATGTCAATACGTTTGCCAATATGCTTGCTCTTCGGGTACAACCTTGTGATATAAAAGTGATAGGCAAGTCTTGATTGTAGAAAACTGTCAAAACTGTTATTCACATGATTTCCTTAGTAAGGCTTTAATTGTTCTGTTTTTAAAAAAATCCAAAAAAAAAACAACAAAAAACAACAACACACAATTGTTTTTCATTGTTTTCTAGTTTGAATATAAAAAGTAATATTTTATCTGCATACCGTTTTCAAATCACTACATGTACGTTCGATTTTATCGCAATTTTCGACAGGATTCGAAATTGTTATAGAACTTGTTTGCTAAGCTCGTCAAACAACGCTATACCGTCAAAAAACTCATAAAACACATGTCATTGACTGTCAAGGTCATCTGACAAAATATACCGTCATTAATGAGCATGTCATCCACAATAAATATCAAACGCAGTGTAAGCTTTATGACAATGTCTCCATAGCGGAGAAAATGCGGTTGAGTGGTTTCCATTCGGCATTTCCGTGAGGTATAATGCAGCCAGGTAGGTAAAAGAAAACGACTGACTGATTAAAATTTTCTACGACAGCGTATGCATGCATGTATGCATGTATATGGCTGATCATGATAAAAGCTTCGCTAAGAGCTTGAACACATTTTTTTCTCAGCTTTGTTTCCCTTCAATCTACAGGTCATAGAAGCTATAAAACACTCATGTAGCAAAAGAATATAAACAACGAAACGAAAAGTAAATGTAAGCTTAAAATGAAAAAACTTTTAATACTTTTAATTTTGTTTTACTAATGGACAAATCAAACAGCTATACCAAAACATTATTGCATTTATTTGGTAGCCACATGTTTGCTTGTTTCATTTACCAATTCTTATTGCTCTGCCTGACGTTGAAAAGCCAGTCTATGTCAGCACAGCGACATTAATGTTCTTTCCTGTAGTAGTTGATCGAGGAATTAAGTTATTCTATTTACGTATGATTAACAATTCGGAGTCAGTCGTAGGTACTTCTTTAATTACATACAGGTATGACACTTGTGCTTATTGGTATATGGAACATATTATTTTAGAAGTTAACGCATTCTTTTTTTTTTTGTCCGTTTGTTAGAAGTCTTTCATAAATGTGTTTTAATGACATTGATGTGAATAAGTATGCAAACTTGTTACATCTCTTTAAACAAATAATGTGTTACAGATAATGTATGAATACCAAATAATAGAAAGACGAAAATAACAGTCATTTGGCATTGACTCAATATCGCCCCTTTACCTTCAATTGACCTCACAGCGCAAGGTCAGGAAGAAAATCATTTCTAACTCTGGAAAACAAAATGAAAAAAAAAAAACAACACAAAAACATACACGGCAAAAAAACAGAATATGAGCAAAACACATGCGTTTACTCATGTACCTCGATATGTCGATCTACACGTGCGAAGCGCTTTTTCTGACTTCTTTGTATACTTAGTATTATGCTCATAGTAATCAATCAGTAAAAACTTACACACAAAAAATCTACTAGAGTATTTCCAATGAACTGTTTACGATGAGACGTAAAGTGCCAAAAATGTTATTTGTTATGGTTTAGTTATTGTTGCTATTTGTCACTAGGCACCATTTTACCGTGGTAACAATGGATGGAATAAGTAAGAGTGAAACATATATGGTTCGACCGTCCTTTATAGAATTTTTAAGCAAAACCTAGTTTAAAAAATGGAATATGTTCATGCATTATCATGTTGTTGTGAATTATGTTTTTGAGTGTTTGAAAATTCTACGAATTATATTACTTTTGAATGATTTTTTTTACAGCACATCTTATCACACAAATATATCTAGCATGAATATCCCATGAATTAAACTACAACTTTATTGTCTATAACTTAATTGTCACTTTTCTGAAATTGTTGACGCATATTGAATGCCAAAGCAAAAGTCTGCTTGATGAATTTTCAGGACAGGTACCTTATATATTTAGCCCATGTCTGTACCGTTAATGCGATAACTTTAATACACAGGTGTACATATAATTATATATCTAATTTCTAGTTTGTTATCAAAATCTTTCTATTCCTAATGGACGGGCGGCATAGAACTGTTAAATGTCAGTATAGACCGATCAAAACAATGTGGCAGTTATCTACTGGAGTTTAATGATAAGTATCAACATTGATAAGGCAGGTGTCCCGGAAGTGCGTGCACGTTACTGTCACCAATTTTATTTTCCAATCTCTGTGTAAATGCTATAGCCATATTCACCATTTAGCTTAGAATTTGGTAGCCTTTTTGGTATTTTCTGTCGACGAAAATGATAAGAAAATGATATGTTACACTGAATTAGACATGTTAGTAAAAACTGCATTGATAATTGAATTAGGTCAGTAAACGGAGTAAGACATTTAAATGTAATGTGAAATTAAATTTGGAGTAGAAGTTCGTAATATATTTAATTAATAGTGCCCATTGCTTTGCTATCTTTCTCTTATTTGATCAAATGATGATTCCTGGCATAGTTTAGAATTGAAGCGCATGATACGAGGCGCTATAATCGACTCAACAGACGGGCGATACAAGAAGTGAGATAAGTATGAACTCGGGGGATAGAGCGCATTTGATTGACAGCTGTAACAGGCCGCGTATATTTTACTTAGATTGTAATACATGAAAAAAAAAAGATTTGCAAAACATATTACATTGTCGTATTCGTTTTGGCAGTATCAATAGAAGTAGCAGTAGTAGTGTTAGTAGTAGTAGAAGTTGTTGTTGTAGTAGTAGTAGTAGTAGATTTAACAGTGTTCAAACGCAAAAATGCTAGCTCTTGCATTCATTACAATATCAGAGCGGCTAACTGAAAACGTTAGGACATTCATAAAATACATTTAGCACTCTACTTTTTCACATACTAATAAACCTGTTACATATGTTTCTATAAAGATGTAACAAATGGTGTTTATCTTGTGTTTTTCTTCGAGCATGCTGGTTCAAATATCCCCCATTGGTCTCACTCTGTAGGGATGTTTATAGTCTAGACTCTAGAGAAACTGTGTTAGCCGTCTTATTACCGAGCTGCTTTTTCACTGAATCAGTACTTCCATCACACGATCAATGATCATTTGCAGGTCTTTTTATCAGCCTTATTTTTTTTCTATCCCGCCAGACTGTCGATTTTCTCAGTTTGAAGTAGATAATTCGGATATATTTCGAGGCAGAATTGACAATCAAGTACTCATGTTCAAACGATAACAAAATACAAGTCGAACGACTTACGAAACACAACGTAATAAACGTAATTGTTTTATTTCGGCTTAGTTGTACAAATGTATGTTTAACTTCGTTTCGTGCTCACCACACAATTATTGACGGCGGAAAACCATAGACACGTAGATTGACGTACACACCAAAGGTAAGCCTGAGGACCTCTCAGGTAGCTTCTCACCCTGACCGTAACTCGAACCCGAGCATTGATGAGACGCAGAGATACGGTGTGGCGACTGTCGTGGACCGCTTGATTTAGTTATTCCCATTCTGTACCCTGTTTAAAAAAAAGATTGAAGTTCAAATGTAAAATACATCCACTTTGCTGAATCACGATTGTATAATAGAGTACCTTAATAAACCTACTACATCATAGAACATCTCTTATGTATAGAGTACCTACACAACTGTTTGTTTGCTTTTAAACGCCAGCATATTATGATTGTGACTTAGCTGTTACATGTAAAGAAAAAACAATCAGTCCAAAAGTGGAAAATTACAATCAAATAATTTTATGCTACTATATTGAACCTCAAAAGTGTCCTATAGAAATAATCCACATTTGTAATGTTAAAATCGAAACCCAGTAAATTGGTTCTCTACTTTTCTTTTTATATATAATTTAGCCTGTCCTTTGTATTTCATCCCATCATACCATTTGCGTAAGGTTCCAAATATAAAAAAACAACGTCTGGTGCAACCATCATATGTCAGACATGAAGCAGAAACTTTGATAATTGAGCAATATGGGAAGGCTGAATTCATATCTCAATGTATTTCCTAAGTTACAGTTTGTCAGTTATCATAGACATGTTCAATGAACGGGTGCCTTTTATATGTTTTCCTGTGTGTTTTGTAAACATTCAGAGGATGCTACAACAATTAACACTTCTTCTCTTCTATTTTTATCATTGATTCAAGTGTTAAATTATTTTACACCAATAATTTTTGTCGGTGTTCTAATAAAAATAATAATTATCATCCTAGCCAAAAAACATATGTGTCTTATTTTTATTACTTCACACCATTATATTGGTGTCCTAACTGAGCTCTAAGAATTCGAAAACGCCATCACATGGACAGTAGTGTTTCAAATAAATATGTTTTCTCTGTTCTGCATGCATTAGAAAACCCGTTAGGAAATGCAAGGCTGTAAAACCGGTAAAACAAGTAACCTAATCGGCCTTTTTGCTAAGGAGGTAACTATTGTTTTGCTATATCTAGGATATCAATAACATAAACAATCAGATATGAGGAAAAACTATAAACTTAATTTAATATTAAGTGAAGGGTAAATAAATATTAAAATGCTTTCTTTTTGAAAAAAACTCTTAACATGTGCTTATATTTAAAAAAAGAATTTAAATAACAACGATATTCAATGTAAATAAACACGAAAAAAATAAAAGTGCCGTTTCAACACGATCACTTATTTAATGTCCGTTTCTCGGGTGTGTTTATATATGTTTTCGTCAGATTCCATCATTCTTAGATATACGATTCCCACTTCCGACATCATCCCATATTTTGTCTGCGATGGCTTGTCTTGATTAAATGTTTCTTTTTTCAATTTACTGCATGTTCAACTACCAAAGCCAAACAAGTAACAGATGGTTTGGGCAAGAGGAAGACCCAAACATACTTCCGAGTATTGAATCGGACGTGATAAATTTAGAATAAAGTTACTCCAAATTAAATAGCCCAAGTAAGTTTTCGTCATAAAGGTGAACCATATTGATAGAGAAAAAAGTTAACAATCTCAGTCATACATTTGTACATATACATGGACAAGACTTACAGACTTAAAGACCTATCTGTCCTTAAACTTAAACTTAAACAACACAAATTTGAAATGGCAAAGTACGCGAGCCTCGAGCACGCCAGCATACACACCTGTCGTCATTATCAGTGATATCATTATAGAGCCAGTAATTCGCTTACACCTTTCTACAACATCTTGGAGGTTGAATCTTTTTTGTCTTAGTGTATGTACCACTCAAACAACCACCGATAAAAACTAAATATTACGTCCACATACGAAGCTCAACGGCGCCCTCACACGGGACGGGTCGTAGTGTTTAACACGGAAACTATAAAAGTATAACATCTTAACTATATGTTGGACAAGCATGTTTATTTGAAGAAAGGTTTAGTCAATCCTGTCATTTTTGTTTGCTAATTCTTCCGGTATGCCGATAGCGTAGACTTCGTCATTGGCATTGATAACTCAAAGGTAAATAATTCAAATTACGTTTGCATTACATCTTATGTTTTATTAGAAGATGTATATTAATGTTGATTGTTCACCATTTAAGACTCGTCGTTTCCTTATATCGCTATAAACTCGATACTTTTTTTTGACAAAATCTTACACCATAAAGAACTAAATAATCAGCTGCAACTCATTTGCATTTGACATCATAAGGTAAGCAGTCCTGGTATCAAATTATATTACAGTCTGCTACCTCTCCATGTAGAACGTATTTAAAAGTATTTAAAAATAGTACTTGCAAGAAATTACTGGTCTATTCCATAAACTTTGCAAAACTATGTGATAATGAACAGAGATAGAACTATCAATAAACACAAATTTCCTTTTGTCGAAGTTAGGCGTTTAATGCATTCCTCATGTCAATGTAATCAAGCCTTAGCTTACAGTCAACATTTTGACACTTGCCAGATGTATGTGCTAAGTGAAGTTATATACCTGCTTTAATGTTAGAGGAAAAGGAATACAGTTCAGAATGTACTGGTTAAGACGTCGCAATTTACCAGATTCTGTTTGAATCGGAATAATAAATATATTTAACAAGGAAACAGCTGTTTGTACCGAATACCTGATGTGTTCTATCTAACGCCTTAGGTAATTTAACAGTCAGTGAAAACTGATGTCATAAAAGCGACCGTTAGATACATTTATGCCCCCATCCCCATCCTATAACAATTATAGATGTAATTATTTTAAATATCTTTGTTCTGTATTCCCGAATTGTATTTTCTTCTATTCCATGCTACCTGTTTATTTTAATTTATAGAAGTGTTATAGTTCTAAAAAGTCCTTCTTTATAGTATGTGTCATTAATCTAGAACATCAAACATAAAACTAATACTATTTAATGTGAATATCACTTAGACGTCACTGATATATTTCCTGATACATATAACAGATGCTTTCAGCGGCAAGCTGCCCTTATATTATATTCCGTTTGGACGAATTGGCTTTTGAGGTCTCAGTTTCTTTTCCTAAAGCCCCAGATGCTAGCATTTTCTACGTTATTATTTCCGGATATACCATAAGAAAGGACACATATAATCATTTTCGTTCCTAGCAGCGTTTAATTAGTTTGCCTATCCATCTATTAGACGTCCGAGTAAATGGACTGACAGAGCATGTATCCCAATAATCCAACGGTATTATGCATACACCTACTAGGAGCTTGCCGGTGTCCGAAAATTAGCAAACACGAATAAACACGAAATCATCATTTTGTTTCATCGAGATGATAAACGCTTTTCTGTTTAGGTTACTCCAAGAGCATTGCAGTAACGTTAAATTGTTTGGAAGTTTACTTTCCTTGATTAGTTTGTGCAGCTCGTTAGGTTTGTATTTACGTATATTTTCTCCGTTATGATATGGCTATTCCATTTGTACGCATATGTTTTTGAATTTTCTTATCTTTATATGTTTGTGTTGTGAATGCGTGTTCTTATATGTGTATATATGTTCTCTCTTTTTGCAGTCAGGAATGTTTTATTTGTCTCTAATGCCGTCCTAGACAAATATAAAGCAATGATAAGTTTTGCATAGTAAAGAAGACATTAAAAGGGTAAGTTCAAAGAGAAGCCACAAGAATAATTTTATCAGCAAAATCAGCGATCCCAACCAGACGCGATGAACACAGTTAGGTACCTCAAACAATTGTTCGTGTTATCTGGTTTCTCTATTACCTTCATACCAACATTATTCGTGAAGACGGTTTGCTACTTTTTGTGTTATAGATGTTTGTATCATACTACGCTATACATCCGGGTACCTGCTTTTGCAAGGGGTAATTTCTTTAATGTCACCATATATGAATATAGCAAATCAAATGGAAGATCGATGATAGCAGCCATTTAACTTTAACATATTGTTTTGCACGTAGAACAACGACAATACCTAAATCAACGTTAATTCCTACTTTCCTCTACAAATATGTAACATTAATTCATAATTTGACAGCCATATAACATTCATTAAACACGTTGTAGGACAAGTCGATGACGATTGTCAGCACTTTTTATTCAGTCGATTTATAATAAAATGTCAATTGCTTGATCGCTGTATCAATAAATGTTAGATATACCTCTGGATAATACGACTGGCTATTTATTTAACGATGAATCGCTCATGTACTACAATGTTTATGAATAGATGGCCTTGAAGTCATTGGAATTATGCACAAGAGTAAGGAGTGGTATTGTAGACACGCGAGGTTGTTTATGTTTTCATTTAATGTATGCCTGTTTTAAGATGCATGCTGACGTAGCTGTTGGGATGATATGTTATGAAAATAACGCCATATGTCTGTTTTTTGCTATACTTTTTTAATGCAAACCCTTACAAGTATTTTGGTAGCCATGAAAAAAAGTCGTGGGTGCGGTACCCATATCTAATTGCTGGACTATTGCGTGTGTTAAAAAAACCGCTGATGGCATAATTAACTGTTATTTTTTAGGACCAAACGTTTTTTAAGATTGCAAATTTCATCCCCAATCTTTCTTAATGGTAAAGCATAACATAAACAGTAAGCAGCTGAATATTATTTGGTGTAATTTGTTATCACATTTAAATTTGGAATGATAAATATTTCAATATTTGTCATAATTGCAGAAGATTACAGATCAAAACATGAGTATGATTATCTTTTCTAAATTTAACGTGACTAAAATCTACGAAAAAAGAACCATTAAAAAAACAAATTCTCTTTAAAAAGTTTAAGTTGTTTGTAAACGTAATAATGAGGTTGATATTGACGTTTAAAATATCCTTGTATGAACTGACAGTCATATCAGGTAATATGCATCAAACCTTAATTTTCGGGAAAGAACATAAAATACCATTTCAACATACCAACAACTTTACTGAGACTTTGATATTTTTGCATAATAAATCTCCAATGTATACGAAACATTTCTATTACTCAGGAATATATCTGAAAATTTATTCAAGCCTTGTATTACGCTGTCAAATAAACAGATACCATTTACTCATGTTACTGGTTATCCAAAGATTATTAAAATTTAACATTTAGAACAAATATTCTCTAAAACTTCATAACACTATATATATATATATATATATATATATATATATATATATATATATATATATATATATATATATATATATATATATATATATATATATATATATATTCCATTACAGCCAATAGATTTTATGCAATATTTAAGTATAATTTATTGTAAATGACGACTCACGATGTGTGTGTATATTTTTATACTTTAAATAGAGAAAACTACCCTTTTTCTGTTAACCCCAAGTAAAAAAACAACTGTGTTTATCTTATTGTGATAATCATGATGAGGCATTCATTGGCAAGCTGTAAAGTAGTCAAACAATCATAAAAATGTTAATCTTTTTTTGTGGTTAAAAGTCAGTTTCAGTAAACCTAACGCGTATATTCTTTATGAGATATTATGCACAACTTGTAAGTTGAATTTTATTTCTAGAAAAATGGCATTGGCCATGACTCCTAAACGCAATTTGTAAGTCTAAGATCAAGGATATCTGTTAAGTCATATATCCTCCTGTGCGATTATGTTGTTTATATACATTTCAACACACTATCTGATCTGTTGATTAACAGTTTCTGCTTCCGACAGCATCGCTATCAGCATTTTACAGTAACTTGTAAGAACTTAATCTAGCTTTCTACAAACATGTACTAGGCAATCTGCTTCGTATTGGACCTGGGTTTACATTCTGCAGAATGAATATACCATAGGAGGCACAGTATCTGAGGTTTAGGATAGTTCGCTCTAGAGTATGCTGCAATTCTCATGCATCAAAAAATTCTGTTATTGACCATAACAAATTTCTGGCTCGTAGCATGATTGAAGAGATTGTTGAATATTTGTTCTAAATGATCAAATTCCATTAGTTAATATACATCGTAATCCAGGTTGTTGTTTACCGCTTCTCAAGATATTTACGAAATAAGACTACTGGCACTTGCTTGAAGTGAATGCTGAGTACAATCTACCCTCAAAATACATAAAATGAATCTGCCAAGCCATGTGTCCATGTATTCTTAGCTTTTTACTTAAAACCTGCATACCGTATCCTTAGAGAATCTATCATTTTTCTTTAGCTAAATCCATAAATAAGGGGCACTTTACACTCGTACATCCGTAATATTTTCTTCCTATCCGTTTTAACGTCGTTATGGTTAACACCAAGTGACGCTATAAAACACCATATATCCAAATTGTCTTTTCTTTGTTACGCCCACATTCGTCCGATAAGTAAATTTTCAAAAACGCCTTATACTTGTTTGATAATTTATCATACTCACATGTCACTATAAAATAAAGGGCCATAATTATTCCATATAACCGTTTGCTTTACTTGTCACATGAAGCAGTAACTTTCAAGCGGAGACTGTCATTTATCTTAGTTGGTGTTACCCTTACTGTGTAAGAAAGTTTTTCTGTTCATTTAAATGCATCTTAAATGAAGTGTCAATATACAAACGTTACTTTCTAAATTAGTATTTTCTAGACACGTTTTCTTATTACTAAACGTAGTCGTGGAATGACCGAATTACTAATTTTTATTGACCATATGATAATGTCTTGTTAAACTTACCTAACAAACATATTTGACAATGTATTGTTTGCATTCATACATATGGCTAGATGCTGTAGTGATATTAAACTGCTGTGTACATTAACGTTAATGAGCAAACTCAATTATTTAAAATTTATCCTCAATGGCATCAATATGTTAATGCTCAAAAGCTTTGTGTTTTCAAACCCCTGTGTCACTATCTTTATTTATCCCAACAGATTCACATTATTTTATGCACATTTGTGCTCGTATATACAAGTGTGCTAATAAATTTTAGTTAACTTGCCTGATAATTTATTTGTAAGTTAAAAATGGGAACTTATAAAAAAAGCAAGACTGGTCTTGAATTAGGAAAATGTTATTCAAGAAGCATGAAACATTTATTTAAAAAATGTTTGCCGATTGTGATAAAAATTATCAAACTTATTTTTATAACCGAAAGCATTAGTCAACAATCCGCGTTCTAGTTTGCTTATTAAAATTTATAGGGGTATATTAAAACGTTGTGATAAGATCATTAATACAACATACTTAAAATAGTAAATATCATTTTACTTAGCTGTATTCGAACCACTAAACGTTTAATTAAGGTATAATAACATATCTTCAAAATCAAACTAAACCTGGGATAGCTGAGCGATTTAAATGCCAGGACCGCAACATTCTGATTTCCCACTGTTATTCTCGAAACAACATTGATAAAACCCATGCAATCGCACATCATCTCGTCACATTTTCTTATGCTAAATTATACAATATCACGATCGCCTTTTTGTTTATGGCACATAGTTTTAAACTATACTGAGTTTACAAACTGAGACAATAGCTCCCTTGGCGCATTGGTAGAATCGCCGTCTAGTAACTACTCAGATTCCTTAACCTTTCACCTCGTTGGTTCGAGTCCGGTTCGGCTCGACATTCAACGTGATCACGAATGCATGGCGTGCTGGCATGTCGTGCCGAATATTGTGCCAGCCCGATATTCGAATGAAATCACTTTGTATTCGCACGACATCTACACTCGGTGAATTTTAATGTTAGACTGAATGCCGTGTCCAATTTGGTGCCAGCCTGATATAAAGTCAACTTGAATGTTGAAACAAATGTTGTGCCAGAAGGATCTCATATTTAGTAAATTTGAATATGTACCTGAATGGCATGCCGAATGTCTTGTTAGCGTGACATGGCATTCAAACAAAAACCGTTCCATGGCGGTAACTGTCGAGATTTCTCTTTTTGTTAAAGGCACATATTTGTTATTGTATTAGGTGATTACCTTTGTTCTGGGCCTTTTCAGATTTTGGTATATGTTGCAATAGGACTTTGTCATATATTTAAACTCTTGAATGTGAAGATTTTTTTCTGCCCAAGGTTGTGCCAGCCAGATTTTGAATGTTGAGCTGTATATGGTGCTTAAAATTTAGCAGCGAGACTTTCAAACTTAGTCAATTTGAATGTCGAGATAAATGTTATAAATAACTATAACTTTGTAGTTATGCATAGTTATATGTATTATATAGTTATATAGTTATATAGTTTACGCATAGTACCTTTCTTTCTAAAAGATATATGCCTATATGCAAATAATAATACAATAGCGTTTTATCGGACCTTGTGTATACACTCGCACTTAGTTCTTTATTTCATCGCGACTAAATCGTTGAAACATTCATTTTAATTGTTATAATTTTTAATACAGCATAGAATAGTTTCACCCTTTTCTATGGATGGTATTATAAATGATGTTTAGAAAATGTCATTGCAAACTGTTGTTGTCTTATTGTTTTTCCAAGTAGGCTGGATCCTCGATCTCGCGTCTATCTTATTATGTATTGATTTTATTAGATTATTACTTTCAGAAAACTGTGTAAGTCGTCTTTTTACTAATCTAATTTTTACTGAATCATGTTACTTCTATCTCATCGCCCCTTCCTCCCTCCTTCCTTCATTGCATCGATATTCTCAGCTTGAATAACATAATTCGCATATATGTCTAGATACAGTTAGCAAACAAGTACTCAATTTATAACAAAATCAAAGGTAAACTAAAATACTTACAAAATCAACGCAATTAGAGTAATTGTTTCTTGTCAGCTTATTGATATTGTATCTTGTGTAACAATATTGACGACATCAAAATACTCCAGACACGTGTCTGCGTAGAATTGCATACTCAGCACAGGTGAGCTGGAATACCTTTTAAGAAAGTTTTCACCCTGACCCGCACTCGAACCCGAGAACCGATGAAAGGAGAAGGTACATTGTGTCGACTTTATAGACCCGCTTGCCCCATGTTCTACTCTGTTTAAATAACATGAACAAAGTGAAGTAAAAAATGTAAAAAAAACAACATTTTCTTTTCGTAATTTCGATTGTATAATTGCAAACTTTAATAATAAGCCATGTACATTGCGTATTTGATTTAATTGTATAAATCTCATACAATGAGCACATGCACGACTGATTGTTAGGTTTTAAATTCGAGCTTATTATCGGTGTGACTTGGCTGCTACAGGTAAAGAGAACAACCAGTCTAAAAGTGGCAAAACACAAACTATTCTATGTTATTTTATTGAACCATAAAAATGCCCTTTAGAAATAAACCACATTTGCAATGTTGCAATCAAAACACCGAAAAATTCGTTCTTGATGTTACCAGTTAATCGACAATTTACCTTATCTTGTCTATTTTATCCAATATTTATATCATTCCAGTTGCGTGAGAGGTCCGCAATAAAGATAAAGTCTGGTGTAACGAACATATGTCCAGCATGTACTAGATCTAGGATAATTGGGATACATTGTTTAGGTTGCATTCCTATATTTATGTATATACTACGTATTAGTTTGTCAATCAATCAATCAATCAATCAATCAATCAATCAATCAATCAATCAATATTTTATTACCCCATTTCTGGAGATATGACATGAATATACAAAGTGAAACACATAGAATGTATGTACAATCCATATAGGTAAATTCAAAACACATAGTTATGCAATATTTCAGACCATCATTAGATAATTGACCAGACTTATAAGTATGTCAAGTAGCGCATAATATAGTTTGATTATAATAGAAGTCGTATTAAAAGTCCATATACATCAAAGTTTAGACAAAGATAAAAGGAAACATTTGTCTTGGAGATAAGCTTAACACTACCCTAGTAGATGTCATATTTCACATTGTATCTTTTTATGTGTAGTTAGTTACGCAAACATGCACGGATATAGAGAAATGACCTGTTTACGAACTTATAATTGTCTGTATCTCCTAAGATAGGACGAGTCGGTCTGTAAGTTTTTAACAATCAGGAATTTCGTGTACCTGTTCTAAAAGGTATAGTATCGAAATCATATAATAAAGGCATTATCCTAAATTACATCGCTAAGATTTTATTGTCGTCAAACTTAGCTCTAAGAATACGAATACGTCATCACTTTGGCAGGTTTGTTTAAAATAACTCTATGTCTATAATGTTTAAATATAAGAAACCCCTTACAGAGTGCAAGATGAAAATTCTGTAAAACTGATTTAGGCACCCCAGTAAGCCCATTTGCCGACTGACCGTTCGAAGGTGGTAACTGTAGGGTTTGCTCTATATAGGATTTCAACAACAGCAAAAATAAGGTACTAAGATAATCTCAACATAATACTAAGTGCTTAAGTATTTAAATGTGTTATTTCGAAAACAAAATCAATTTTTCTTTAATATATGTAGGTGATTAAAGGTCTCAAATGTAAATAAATATGAGATGAAGGAAGTGCCATTTCAACTTAACCAATTCATCACTTTACATCTATCTTAGATATATGCTGTCCACTTCCGACAGCTTCGCATATTTTGTCCACGATGGTTTGTCTTGATTGTATCTCTTTTTACTTTACCATATATGGCTTTTTTAACTTCTAGAGCCAAACTACAAGTGACAGATAGTTTGAGTCAGGATAGAGACCCAGACATGATTCTCAAAATTTATAATTTAAAGTGACTCGATAAAAATAGAATGCGCTTGTTAAAATTCAGTCACAAATGGTTTAGTCGTAAAACTGAACGCAAGGCGTTCCATATAGACACAGAAAATGGGTCATAATCTAATTAAGCAAATATGGAAAAGTCATATGTATGTACATGTACATGTAAATGAACTTGATAGATGTGGCATAACCGTCTGTCAAATATCAAAAACCAAAATATGTTGAAATGACCAAGTAACAAGATCCGGCAGCACGCCAGTGTACACAAGTTTGTATTCAAGACTCGTCTTTTCCAACTTACGCAATAAACGCGATATATTGTCAGTCCTGAGAGGTTTACGTGCATTCGCAAAACCTGATTCCATAAACAACTAAATAATCAATTGAAAATCAATTTCATTTAAGTTCATGAGGTAAGCAGCCCTGGTATCAAATTATATTACAGTCTGCTACCTCTCCATGTAGACAGTATTTAAAGGTATTTATAAATAGTATTTTCAAGAAAAAACTTGGTCTACTCCATAAACTTTGCAAAACTATTTGATAACGAACACAGGTAGAACTATAAATAAACACAAGTTTCCTTTTGTCGAAATGATGCGTTTAGTGCATGTCAATGCAATCCAGTCTAAGCTTTCAGTCAACATTTTGACACTTGCCAGATGCCCAGGCTAAGTGAGGTTGTAGAGCGGGTAGTAAATGTTTAAATGTAAAAGGAATAGGAATACGTTTCAAACGGTCTTAGTTAAGACTGTGCAATCTAGCAGATTGGAATAATGATTACATTTAACCAGAAGACAGTTGTTTGGACCTAGAAAGAATACATATAATCATTAATTAAAGAAGTTCCTTGCGGCGCATACTGAGTTCGCCCATCTGTCAATTAGACATCCGAGTTAATGGGCAAACAAAGCATGTATCTCAATTATCTAATGGTTATATGCATAAACCGACTATGATATTGCAGGTGTCCCGGAATAAGCAAACACGAAGGAACACGTAATTGAAAAAAAGTTTGTTTTGAAAAGAGTCATGCTTTCGTTGCATTGAGATGATAAACTTTGCTAATAGGGCTGTGTACCTGTATACAGTATTCCTTTTAAAACCGTTGTATCTCAAATAGTCCGGCAGTTGTGTTTACAATTTACGGGAAGTTAAAATAACTAGCAATCTCAATATTTATGCTATATTAAGCGAGTGTTCAAAATGTGGATTAATATTCTGTGTATTTCAAATTTCATAGAGCCAATTCAATGACATCTGCATATTGTCTGAAATATGCCTTAACCAGGTATGGCAGTATTTTATAAAGAAAACCGAAATATAATTCACGTATTGAATGAATGACCGATAGTGCCCTGCACCACACCCACTTACCAGCATTATCACACTTAACTGTCCGGATCTCTAAATCAAGATTTATTCCTAGTTATCATACATTTAGTAGTAGGAGCAAAATAAGTATCTCAGCCTATATAGTGTAAGCATATAAAGTTGTGAAACTGGTAGCAGAAGCGTTAATATAGGAGCGAGTTAATTTATGCATGCATTGACCCCACCAATGTTTTACCTGACGACATGTACATAAAATTCTTGCACTTTTAGTTTTGTTAATACAAACCTTGTTTAAATGGTTAATATTATTTACTTTGTCTAATAACACAAGTCTTGCAGCTTTTGCTAAAGAAAAAAGTTAAAGACACGCACCCATCGGAACATGGCTGCCCGAAAATATGTACACTTTTCGGAAATTTGTTGCACTGCAATTTAAAGAAGATTTTGGCAGATCTATACTCGGTATAAATTTGATGTGAATTACTTAAAAAATGCTTTGTACAGAAAAATACCAAACAATTAATAATGGAGCAATATTTTCTTTGATTTAGCGAGAAACTTATGTTATTCTGAATCACACGTTGATATTCCAATAGCATTTATGTTGTAGTATTTAACATTTTTAAACAACACTTTGCAACTGATCTTCTATGTATTGCTATTTGGTAAACATACAGACTCACAGAAATAGGCAAACAATCAACAATATCATATTTAATCCCAAGCAACCAACTTGTCTTAAGCAGCCAATTATAGGCTGTCCCTTGGGTTGTTGCTTAATACATGTTTGACTGTAGTTTATTTTGTTTTCTCATTTCTTCATGCACATAGTATTATTAATTATATTGACAATCAATTATATAGTAATTATATTCTGAAATTGGTTTATACTTTTTGTACATTAGGTACCTCGAAACGCATTGCATTTAGGTTTGGAAGTTTACTTTAATTGATTGGTTTGTGCAACTCGTAATGATTGTACTCGTGCTTATGTAGACATATAGTATCTCCGTTATAAAATAGCTGTTTGGGTTGTGTTTTTGTACTGTGTTTTTTTTTAGTTTTTGCTTATTTTACATGTAACGGTATCCATCCAGACGCGATGAACACAGTTAAGTACCTTAAAAATTCGATCATGTAATCTGCGTTCTCTATTACACGCATACCTACATTATTGGTGATGATTCGCCCCTTTTTGCTTTATATATGTTTGTATTAGACAATACTATTTTTCCGTGTACCTGCTTGGCAACTGATTATTTCTTAAATTTCACTTAATATAAATATAGCAAATCAAATTCAAGATCGATGACGGCAGCCATTTAATTGGAACACATTGTTTTAAAAATGTATAAAACTTATATAGATATAAATTTCAGCTGAAGCATTCTATATTGGATAATAAAAACGCATACACAACTGCATTTGTCAAGGAATAAGACACCGCATTTATCAACACAGCCAATTGCAATAATAACTCACACGCAGAAAAGGCAACGGCAATGCCTGGTACATAAAATGTTTAAATTCCCATTATTCCACAAATATATAACATGAAATTATAATTCGAAGCCACAGAACATTCATTAGATACATTGTAGGACAAGTCGATGACGATAGGCAACGCATCTTAATCAGTCAAATTATATAGTCCAATGTCATTTGCTTGATCGCTGAATCAAATATCTTATTTACCTGGATACTACGGTTGGCTATTTACCGCTTTCTCATGTTTCTGTTTATCCATAAATCATTCAAAATCATAATTAAATATTAAGAACAAATGAAATAGTCTAAAACATTCTTATATGTATTCATTGCACTTAAACCACTAGATTTTATGCAATATTTAGCTATTATTTTCTTTTAAATGAGGACTCATGATGTGTTAGTTCATATAAGTTTATACCTTCAGTACAGAAAACTAGTTTTTTTGTAGTAAACCTTAAGTAAACAAACATTTGTGTTTGATTTTATTGTGTTATCATATTATGAGGTACTACAGCCTTGGAAACATCTAGATATCAATCACAAATAAGCATCTTAAATGCATTTTGTGGTTAAATGTGAGTTTCAGGGATCCTATATCGTACGTTCTTTTAATAAAGTACTATGATCAACTTTGAAACCGTTGAATTGAATTCTCGCTGAAACGTAGCATTTGCCATGATTCCAAAACGCAATTGCAAAGCCTCGAATCAATTATATTCGTTTAGTCGTATATCCTGCTGTGAGATTACGTTGTTTATATACATTTCAACACACGATCTCATCTGTTGATTAACTGTTTCTACTTCCGACAGCATCGCTATCGTCATTTTACAGTAACTTGTCAGAACTTAATCTCGCTTCATACATGCACGTACTTAGCGATCTACCTCAGATTGGGCAGATTAGGAAAAAATAAAACATATAACGCACAATTTCTCAAGTTATAAATGGTACGCTCTTGAGCATGTTGTTAGCATAAAAAATAATATTATATGCCCTATATTTACCATTTGGTGAGTATTTAAAGGTCTATATAGCTGAATACGATTTAATAATATCTATTGCTCAACATTTAAGTCGGGGGTGTTAATATAGTTTTGAAATTTATCAAGCAGTTAGAACCGCTTGTTAAGAAATTGTTTTATTTCTTATGGTTTTAGTGTTTACCCTGTACGTTCCTGAAATTGCAAAGGAAACTAGTTTTTTCATCCATTTAATACTCAAAATTACTCCTTTAAAGTGTAAGGTTGTCATCATGATCTCATGGTCTCAACCGTATCCTCTCTTAATGACGCTTATATTAACACAAAAGAATAGAATCGTCTTGTCTAGCCTAATCAAACATGTATACATATTATTTTCAATGTCATAATCAATTTGCTTATCAAGTTTTCTTGTTGGTGTACTTTAATATGGAAAAGTACTATGAATATATTTTATATCTTTGATGTACTTGTAAATATACACGGGTAAATATATTCTTTTTCGTTTTCAGTTTTTATGGAATTCATAAAAAATGCACGTGAAAATGCCCGAGAGGGTATTTGGTTTGTATGTTTTATTGGCGAAATATATGCTACATTCCACATTTTTTACGAAAGAATTTTAAGAACAAATCTACAGTACCAAATATAATGGCCAAGCGAACACGTGGTATGTTTGAAAAGATTGTTGGATATTTGTTCTTAATGAGCAAACTATATTAGTTACTATCCTCTAAAGTACATGTTTTTCTTAATCTCAAGCCCAGATATGTCAGACAGAATTCTGACACTTGGCAGAAAAGATTGCTAAATTCAATCTAACCTCGAATAATTCCCGTTTAATACAGTTTCCATAAGGCCAAATGTTGATGTATATTTTATTTCTCACATGTTAATGTCAACATTTGGTGACCCCTTTACGACACCCTGTACTTGTTCTTACGCACACATACGACCGATAAGTGACCCCTCAGCACCACCTTAAACATGTTTTATATTTTCTGTACCACCCTAATATGCCATTATAAATTGAAGATGCGAAATCATGCAGTATAAGTGTTGCCCTTACAATAACTTAAAAACGTATCTTCCAACCAGATATTCTTGAGATTGCCATTTATTATTGTTCATTATTTAGTATGATCATGTTTCAGTATCTGTTCATATGAATACAATTTTAAGAAAGCTTCGATATTCAAGACATTAATTTTAAATACGTTTTTCCTAGACATAATTTCATACTATTAAACGCTGTTGGAGAATTACATTAATGGAGACCATCGGATCAAAGTCTTGTTATAACCAGAAACAATTTAGATATGTTAATTTGTTAAGACAAGTTGCTGAAGTGACATTTAACGAAGATGTTTAATTACATTACCGAGCAATTAAATTATGTAAATCCTGCCCACTGTGACATCCATTAAGATGTTAATAATGCTGATTGCATTTGGCATCCCAAAACATTTGGTCTCACACACATGTGTCAATAACATTGTCTATCCCCATGGATTAACGTCATTTTCTGCATTTTATGTCATGTGACAGCTAAAAAGAAACGTACCTAGGATTTTATTGTACAATGCTATGGTAGGATACGAAAGATTGAGTTGCAGATATTGTGATAGGAAGGATAGAATTTCAGGTGTTATCATATCAAAGATAGAGATGCAGATGTTATTATAGAAAAAATACGTGTTTCAAGTCTCAGCATATTGAGCTTGATAATCATTTAGAATATTATAACTCAGGAATTATAAAGCTAATAAACCTTAAAATTTCAATGGACGAACATAATATAAGGCGAACCCTCTCCATGGTAACATTTTGCAGAGGCACTGGAAACTGCAGGAATGTGTTGATGCGCAGAGGTCATGACTGATGGCAAGATAAAATGGCATTTATAAAACATAATTTTCTTTCAACATTACTTTATTAGTGTTTTAATAATATCCAGAATTAACTGCTCACTTAGTAGATGCAAACTATGCACCACAATGTAACTGCAGATAATTGTTTTATTAAGTTTCATCAACTCAAATTCTGCGCTAGAAATGAAGGTCCATATTGACGATTTTACCTCTAAAATAACACTTATAACTTTTGTTGACTTAATCATCATAATTCAAACTTTATCCTATACTTATACTTTTATTTCTATTAGCGCTCAAAAAATGTCATCAAGTGGTTTTCACGCCTAACTGGTAACCTGTCAAAGTGACACATGCCTTAGCACCTCTACTCACGCAGGAAATCATGCTTCCTTATCAGTTTATACAAGTGTAACACTTATGAAGTTGCCACCAGGTGGTACGCAGCAGAGGCTATCACAACCTCTGGGGACATATTTGTACGCCCGTTTACCTTACTCTGAAGTGATGCTCATCAAGTTAAAACGCACCGTAAACTAAAGTGGGATAAGTGTGTTGCTGTCAAAGAGTTGTTCCTGCTCACATGTGATTGTGGGGATGTTTACTATAATTTGAGCTACTCAGTGTTCAGAATAAGTCGAGTTTTTATGCGCATAGTCTAGATCTAGATCAACCAACTTCCAAGGGAAGTGTCCGTCTGAACTTTACAATTTCCTGCAAAGTCTATACTCATTAATGTTTATTAATTTATTAATATGAGTGGAAAACTTAAAGACTTACAATTGGCCATTAACAAATTAAGCCTAAATGACTGGAAATAATGAAATAAATTAGATGCTTACATAAGTCCGTTTATGTTTAATATCTTAAAACTCATCTTTCTAGAGTGTTTCCTCACGTAAACCGTGATTAAAACGAATTTGTGCCGCCCAGAAGTCACATAAACATCACCTGCTGTATTTACGAAAGTTTATTAACTAGCCTAAGTTACGTTAAAACATGCCAGAAATTTTTTGTCTCAAAACGTGTATGGCACCATCCTTCTGGGTCGCATGATTTAGGTTAAATGTTTCACAATAGACTCGGAATATTTGATAACTCTAACTAAAATTGACTATCTTTACTTGTGTTACACATCCAACAAATTAAACTTACAACTTCGATGTATGTGTGTTTTTAAATTTAATTAGAGCCTTTATGTGGTTTAACATATATAACTTTCTTTCGAAACATATATATTAAAAATCGTCATGGTACTCTTAAAACCGATAGATGTATTTTATTTTTATACTTTTTCCCGGGATCGAAGTGAAAGATGTATAAAAGCACCCTTTAAGCTACAGTGAATATCTTTAATCGGAAAAAATATAAGAGAAAGGAGGACTGCGATTAACATTACCGCATGGCGGAATCCCGTGTAGATTGACAGCCGTGTCAAGTCACTTTTATTTTTTGATTGCGTTTTGATTGAATTTCCTGTATTTTAGAATAAGGTACAGTTTCCTGAACGGCAGCTATGCCTGCGAAACACCAATGTTTTAATTCTGTTTTGCCGTATATATATAAATTAAAAATAATGTCAATTTACTTTAAGGCAAAAAAGATATTTTAGTTGTAGATATATTTTAAATCGACACTCATTTATCGTCTCTAATCGGTAAAATGGTTTGAAAGTGAAGTGTGACGACGTATGATAGCATAACAGTACACGTCAGTACTAAGGACGAAGAGTTAAACATATGGTAATTTTCTTGATACTGTTCTTTACGATTCAACATCATACGATTTAGAAAAAGCGCACAATTCTGAATGATCTTTTTTGTTCTATATACCATTTTCCTCGTTACTTCAATAATGATATACGCTTTATAAGTTAAGAAATAATCAAACTTAAAAGCTTCCTTCCAAATTCCCAATTTGTTGTGGATTTTCGGGAAAAATTGGGTTGTCCTAAATACGAAGCATTAGTTGTTATCAGGCATAATACATGTTTTAAACATTTAGTTCGCGAACTATCTAAACGGAATAACCGGCACGTACTGTGAATGAACTTGCGTCATTTTACATGTAGGGAACAGACTCACTATACAGTTAGACTATCTTTCTACACAAACATGTATTATCAGCGCATTTACGTCAAAGATACAAAGTTACTGCTTCGTTGGCGCATTATCATTTATGAACACACATTTCCCCATACAGATGTCACCTAAATCACCTCTGAAAATCTTGCAAGTAAAACACGATACGACATTTTGGCATTGCTTCATTTAGCGCCTTTATACAAAAAATTATACAACGCCCTAAATCGAGTGAACAAAATGCATCTTTAAGTTCTGTATGAATGTGGACTGTGTGTATGTTTTTACCTTAAAAAGGCCTTTTTGCGTTTTACAATTTACATTGAAATTGGAAACTGCATTAGACAAAAGGAATACACATACCAGTTTAATGTAAAAGTGTAAAAAACGTTGAAGGAAATTTAAAAAAGAGAATGTTAGCATGTTAAAATCGGCACCCGGCAAAATAACCGGTGCAAATGAGAATTCCCATCTCTTGTCTGGCACTTCTTGTCGGCGTCTCAAAAACACCTCTTAAACAGCTCAATCTGAAAAGACACATAGAAAGAAAATCTAAACAAATGGTGTTGTTTGTTTGTTTGTTTGTTTGTATGTGTGTGTCTGTTTAAATATTTAAATATTTAATCACTCGAGTTCGTAAATAACAGAGATAGTGTCCTACAATATAGTCTTACATACACGACAGAAAATGCCAATGATCATCGAAAAATACGACAAATCTGAGAAAAGATATTTTTTATATCGGTTACAGAAACCTCTGGTTTCGAAATTATTAGAAAAATCTTTTACCCAGGAGTATGCTTTGCAGCTTACTAACGCTTTATTTAAATTACATTGAGGAGGAAATATAACCAGGTTTAATAAATGATAAACAACACGTAGATGATAAAAATAAACTACAATACTTTATGGAAATATTTCAAATTTTGGACTTAAAGAAGAAATATGTGAAACTATAATCTATAATAATCTATAATCCCCCGTACTATTGGTTTGTATGATTGTATGAAGATTGCTGCCCACTTGTCCCCAGAACAAGCCTTGAATTTAATAATATCTTGAGACTTTTAAATTTGTCAAAATAACAACAAATACAAGATTTAACAATTAGATTAAAGATTTTAAAAACTATATTTCAATGCAATTATTAAGGGCTTTCCCTGACGTTGTTGAATTTGTTTCGATGAAATCAAGTTGTTTCAAAACTTTTAATTTAATGCAAAAATTTCATATTAAAGTCTCCTAATTTAGTGGCTCGAAGGTTAGCCATGCATTTTAGCTTGTAAATATGATGGAGCTTGTTGTTGTTGCAAATTCGTCTTTTTAAATGTGGTTCATAAAGGAAAGAGAGAAGTGAGGAACGGAAAACCACAGAACAACAGTGTTATCCTTGTTTAATAAGTATGCATATTTTAGGACGCAGACATTAAACGTATGTCCAAATTAGTTTGAGAGTAGGTTCGGGGTTTATACATTTCAATTAAAAAAACACAGTTACAGACAAACGTACATTATGTTAAGGACGATTTTCGATCTTAGATATGACAGATTAAATTGAGCAACCAAGAGTAAAATGTGTGTTTGATCTTAGATTTATATACCTCTTTATCGCTTAGAGCACGTTTAGGGATGTCATCAGCCTTTTGTAAACGAGAAAAACAAGACTTCTGGTTAACTTGGCTTACAATCTTTTCTTATAAACTTGTGTTATCTTATACCAGTAGAAGTATTATGGTGGGCACAGTCTTAGTCGATAAAATACGACAACAAAATTAGTGTTTTCATTGGAAAAAAACTATAACTAAAGTGTTCCTAAACATGCCGCTTAATAGTGTTAAGAGTACATCTATTAATGTGGTGGTGCTGTATGGAATGTTGATGTTGATCATTAATTATCAAAATATTTTATCGTCCAGGCAGAAATAGTCAAAACTAATATTGTAACTGTGATGAGAAGTCCTGCAAGGAGTCCATGCCTAGTCGATCGGTTAGATAGTTGACAATATTGAAACATGAACTATCGGAAAGGAGTTGTAAGATTTCAAACAGAATGATCGTTAGTCGGACACTGTGCCGAACCTTTGGACATTTTCACATAAATTCTAAAATATTGTTGTTTTTATAAATGTTATGTCTGACGGGTGGTAATAATTAATATGCGAGGTGTTTATTAAAATATTTCTTAAGTCTGATGCTGAGATTTATATAATGGGAAAACATATCTTTTGGCGTGAATATGAATAAAGTATTTTTTAAATTAGTGATGGGATATTTTATTTCAAACTTACAACGTCTTAATTTTAAATATAATATTAAATATTTAAGTAGAATTATTTGATTTATGTTAATTTCACATGTTGATCTGTATTTGTCTTCTTAATAATTGACCACGGAATGTGTAATTTAACTCCAAAACCGGCGCTTACATGCAATATCCAGGCCAGGCAAATATGTAATATCCAGGCCAGGCAAACATGCAATGTCAGCACAGCGATACAAATTATTTACTAATAAACAAACATGACGTCAAGTAATTATATGGTTTGTTTTCGGTTAGCAAGTTATCTTGGCCAAAGGAAACAAGATTGTATTTCTGTTGAAAAGCATACTATCTTAACCAAAAGCATTGAGAGAAAGAGAACGTATCGCCTCAATTTATCATGAAAATCCATTTTTCTTCTGCGTGGTTGATAAAGTCACTAAATGTCAACGTCAAGACGCATTGCATGTGAAAATTCATGAATACAGAAAATAACGTGTCTAACAATGTACAGTCTGCATTTGCGTCTGTCGGATACCAACATCACAGAACACAGCAAATGAAACAAAATGTTCGTTCAATTAAAAATTATATTTAAAAAATAATCAATAAGTATATTAGTTTACCTCATTTTTTATCTTCCATCACTTCAAATGTATAATAATAATTCTAACACGTATAACACTAGTCTACACTTTTGACACATTTTAGAAATGTTAAGCAGCTTTTTCTATGCAATGGGTTAGTGTCAACTACCTTATTTTCCCTAAATGTTGTTAACTAATTGAACTATTCCCGATCGTTCATTTCATCTTGTTCAGTCTTGTTCAGTTCATGAAGACAATGGCTAATGTCTATTATTAATCGGACAATCGATGTATTGATATTCACTATAATGTTAATTTCTCACTAATATATGTTAATGATATCTTGATCTCTATGAAAATGGTATCTACGTGTTTCCTTTTTCACTCGTGAATAAATTACATTGTGGCGATGTGCATGCTTCATGACTCTTGCCTGTATTATTTTTAAAGAAAGAGGTAAGCAAGTACAGACACGTAGCTTGTTGATGTACTAAATGGATGGTACTACATTATATGCTCTGAATATGAAAAACGTTTTCTCGAAAATAGTTGGTAATATTGCTAAACGTTAGAATAAACATAAATATTTGACAATATATTTGTTTGCTCGTTTATTTTGACCTGGTGATTCATAACATCACACACGTAAAAATGGATCTTGCTCGTGTTTAGTATCCCATGTGACGTCTCTTATATAACGTTTTCATTTAATGAATTGCAATATATAAATAGATATTGCATTCAAATTTTATGTTAAAATATACCGCATTTGTCTTCGTTATATCAACAAATGTTACTTAGTCAAGTGAATCGCACCAATTCAGTTGTTTCTGAAGGTATTTATTGAATCTTTTAAAACAGTTTATTCATATTTTTGGTGCAGCAGATGCTTCCTATATTGCTTAACTGTAATAAAAGATGTTTGTTATCTGTGATGTTAAATTCGTTCTTTTAAAAGTTTGTAGATGAAAAGTGTAAACTTTGTTTTTGTTTGCAATTATTTTTTACCATTGGAAGGTGTTATACAGTGTAAAACATACATGCATTGTGGACGAAGTCAGACGAAGGTGGCAGGGTCAAGTTAAGTAAGACGTGCTTTTAGAATGGGTGTTACCCCTAATAAAAGCACGTTTATCATGTTTGACATTGCCGGCGATTAAATCAATATGTTATGTCAATTGAGTCTCTCACGTTCTATTCAGCATAAGGTCTCGTTGCTCAGTGTGCCACAAGATTAGTATCTCATGCCGTACTGCAGGAAGTATACAAAGAAACTCAATTGCTTGATAAGTTGTAGCTCTCAAGGCTTTTCTGGCTACTTAGTTGTGTGGCAAATGGCGAATGTTAATATTGTTAAAGTCTTTGACATAGCAAGCATAACAAGCCAAATATTCAGAAAGAAATGCAAGGTGGAATGGCAATTTGCAAAAATGTGACCGCGATGAGAATATCGTATCAATGATGTTGTATTTTTCAATGTGCATGATTGTGCTGAAGAGGGAATGTTTTGCTATGTTAGTTTTTATTTGTTTTACTTTTACTCACTGGCATATATATACGTTAAGTACATTGTACTTTCAATCTTATAAACATAATTTACATTAATAAGCATTATTAAAATAAATTAAGATACTGTTTCCATTCCAAGACAAATGAATAAATTCTGTAAGAATGCGCATCAAAAACCGTTGTTTCTTTTTGAAGTTATGACGGAAGTTTTGACGTCATTGAAAGTTAATGTCCACATAGTATTAACAAGTGATGAAAGTGTTACTTGTATTAGACGAACTACACAAAATTGTTGATTGTAACTGAAATTATTTTCAAGCAGGGAATAAAAATGACTAGAGACGTGTAAATGGTTGTAGCATCCTGTTTATGTGAAGATGAAATTGAGGAACCAAAGTCAAATGTCCATCAAAAGAAACACATGTAACAATCCTTATAGGATGAATAAAATGACAACGTAGATTACATGCACGGAGAGATTCTTTTACGACCGTCACACTGCACAAGTAATATTGTTGTAGTATTAAGTGAAATCTTGTGTCAGATATTCTATATTTTGTCTCTTATGGAAGGAGTCATTTCGACTTGAAACATAAAAAGCTGGTTTAGAAGAGATAGATTTCATATTCGTGTCTGTCTTACCTATGGCATTATGTAGTATAAGTGTATGTGACTGCATTGGTTTCGTTTTGTTGTTGTTGTTTTGTTGTTGTTGTGTTGTGTGCGTTTGTTTCTGTTTTTTTGTTGTTGTTAGTTTTGTTTTTATTTTGTTTTGTTGTTTGCTTGTTGATTTATTTTTGTTTTTGTTGTTTTTGTTGTTCTTTGGGATACCATGTGATGTTATTGAATGATTCACCGGAATTATATCTAAATTGCGCACATGATTCAGTAATAGTGTAGACTAACAATGCAAGTTATATGCGCTTTTATATTGCTTAAAATTAAAATGTGTCTATAAAAATTTGAACCATGAATACTTTACATATTTATTTCATTTTAGCCGAAGAACGATGTGCTTTATTTATGTGGTTACACAACAGAAAATATTGTAATGCTACATTGGTAAAAGTAAATATAATATGTTTGTTCTGTGAACAATGACAGAAGATTTTTTTGCGAAAAGATGTGTCGCTTCTCAATTCAGAAAACAACCTTCTTCGAAATGTCTTCTACTAGGCTTAGCTTAATATATCTCTGGAAGCTAGCTAGCTCTGAATTACCACCTGGCTTCGAAACAGTTTTTTTGTTCTGTAAGTTTATGATCATATGTAAACAACGATACTGTATAATAACAGATACAATAGACGAAGTAGATTGACACTCCCTCTTGCAGACGGTCATCGATATTTGGCAATAACCGTATATGTCATATCAAATATCGCAAGAGACAACATGACTTCCGACTGCCAGGCCTTATAGGATGTTCAAGGAGAAACCAGATATGAAGTTCGTCTTCTCCAAGTTCCGGGACAGGGAGCTGACCGACTTACACAAATTGATTCGTTACATGCGCTCCGGGTCATGGCCACGTTTGATAAGTGTGTGATGAGACTGGACGAATCGACCAACTTTGCAAACATCCTCAAAGACATTGGAGAACATCGCAGAATCTACAATGTCACACAGAAGCGTGTCTAAAACATTGTATTGTTAACATGTTCGTTTATATTCTAGAGTTTTATCTATCTTTATTTATTTATTTATTTATTTATTTATTTATTTATTTATTTATTTATTTATTTATTTATTTATTTATTTATTTGATGATCAGCATTGATTATGAGTTTGGGGTGCATAATGACCAGAATATAAAAGGTTCACTTTTATTACCATTGGAATTTAAATGCACAAAGAGAGTACACCGTTTTATGTTTGTTGTTTTGTGATTTTTTCTAACCTAAACTTTAAGCACATTAAATTATATAATTTATAATAATCTTGAGCATAATTTGCCGTTACAAGTAGGAATGTGTCCTTTGCCTTATTGATTCACAGTAATAGTACTCTCGAACAAGACACCGGTAATGTATTATAATTATTTAAATCCTATGGTCATAACCGATAACTAACTAATATGTTAAATTTCAATGATAGCGGGAATTTATAACTATCACTTACGGTCTCAGGCCAAACATGTTTTATATGTGAGGTCATAATTAACATTTTCAAATGATGTTTCTTTATCGAACAAAATATGTTACCGATCCCATTTTTCAGAACCTATTGCTTTACCTAATCCGAGCAATCCGGCATCATCTTAAGAACTTTTGAAACGACGAGATGGATTGGCGTGGAGGTCGATGACTGAACTGATGCCGATCACATGAAGAAAAGCATGGAACCTGGAAACAAACTGAAGCCCTCAGTGTAGTTTATCACTAAGTTTAACTTATGTCCGGCGTGTGTATTGTTAAAAACAGCTACATAGAACGGTGAACAAAACTTTAATGTTATGTGTAATGAAGTTTTTATTTAGTTAAAATTTGACTTGTTCTGAAGGTTCCTGCAGATAGTATTGAAACTTATATCAAATAATTTGTGCAGATAAAATGATGCCTTGTTTCGACAGTCCCCTGCCCATCCACATGTCAAGATTGTCATGCAGAATATTCTTTGTGTGTTTGTAAATGCGATTGCAAGAACACTAGTTTCAAGTACATCTACAATGTTCCGCTTCTACGACATAATAATTATTTGAAAACATGTAAAATAAAATGCAGTTATCGATGGATGGAATAATCCACAAGTAAGTGCGTCTGTTTTCGCTGAAAATCGTGATTGGATGTGTTGAAAAAAAGAATACGAGTAAATGCTTCAAAATATGTTATCGAATCTGTAAAAGTGGCTAGAAAGATTGTATCCTCCTTCAGAGTATATTTTAAGCAATTCACATACTACCAGTCAAATAATTTGAAAATTTTCTTCACGGTGTATTTGAATATCAAATAGAATATTTATTGTATGTTCTAAACGTTAACCTAGAGACGGAATACTCGTAATAGTTTTTACTAAACATTAAGAGTACAATTTTCTTATAGCTATTTTTGAACTTTGTAAGCAACATTCGACATAGATATGGTTAACAGTGTCGAGTGTTTGAGGAATTGAAAATTGATGAATATTAATCTATTATCCCCTTTTACAGCTTGTGTATGCATGAGTATTCTATTTATGCATTTCATTTTCATTATTTCATATAACAAAAGTTTCAATGTTACAATTATGATAGACCAAACAATTATTGGTTGTAAGGATGCCAGTGGACGGATATCAGGTTACAGTCGCCGATTTGCGTCCTTTTTTCCCCACACTGTAATTCGACGTTTCATTTGTACCACAAAAGATTAATTTGTTACTTTTCTACACCAAAGTCTAATCCTTAAGTATAATTGGGTTTTAAAGGATTTTTTTTATTTGAGCATTTTCAGTTTATCATGTTCGAAAACATTATGCAATACTACGTCTTAAAATACCTTTATTGCGTTGCGTTAAAACGTTGCGTTGCCCACTTTAAGATTATTGGAGTATGTTCAATGGCAACACTTATGAAAATAATATTTCAACCCAATTCTTAGAAAATGAGGGTATATAACTTGTATAACTTAGTTTATGGTGTACTTATATAACACTGACATCTTGTTTTCCTGCAAATGTCAGAGACATAAACACAGTAGGAGCACGTTCCACCTCCAGTTGATTTGTAACAGTTGACAATAACATGATTTTAATTATCCGTAAGCTTCTTATTACAATCAGAAACGAGATTCTTATTTAGCTTTGAAATAAAACGTGTTTTCCATACACCTTAGTAAATTTCTTTTTATCATTTATTGTTTGATCAGTCACTTTGTCTAAAATACAACTGAAACGTATAGTAAACAACTTTCGCTCTTATTATCATGTATTTTATATGACACAACGAACGTGGCTTTTTGATTTATAGTTAAAATCAATGTCTGCATTATATATTTAGCTACATGTCTGTATTTATATTTCAATTAAATATTTACACGGCTATGGAAAAAAAATCGTACATGTTTATTTGTAATGTTTTGTTTGCTACACACGATGTCAAACGATGCTAACATAAAAAGTGCTACACGCAATGTTTTTACACGTTGAATATATACCTTATTTTGTAGTAGTAGTAGTTATAGTAGTAGTAGTAGTAGTAGTAGTAGTAGTAGTAGTAGTAGTAGTAGTAGTAGTAGTAGTAGTAGTAGTAGTAGTAGTAGTAGTATAAGACGTAGTAATAGTAGTAGTTGTTGTTGTTGCTGTCATTGCTGTTGCTTCTTTTCGATAATAATGTATATAAATTACTCGGTAGGACCCACATGTAGTAGATACGATGCTACTTAGCATACACATTTACATTATCTTAGATTGCGGGACAGTTTTGTAAATGCACTTATGACCTTCGTTGTCGCTGTCCAAAACTTTGGCCAAAATATTCTGAATCTTAGAGCCACCCGTTCCTGCACTGCTGAAGCCTACACTCTACAACCACTACGAACGTGTATATGTAAACCACGCAATACATGTACAAGTGCTACGATGGTTTAAATGAAACGCACGCTCTACCTGAGCAAGTAATTCCTATACAAGCTTAACGTAGGTTTAAATGTAACCCACGCTCTACCTGCACTAGTGTAACAAGCGCGACAATGGTTTATATGTAGCACACGTTCTACAAGCGCTTCAAAGGGTCATATGTGACCCACGCTCTACAAGGCTGAAAGGGTTTATATGTGGCCCATTCTCTTCTAGGGCTACGAAGCTTTATATATAACCCACGTCCTATAATGCTACAAAGGTTTACATGTGATCCACGCTCTACAAGGCTGAAAGGGTTTATATGTGGCCCATTCTCTTCTAGGGCTACGAAGCTTTATATATAACCCACGTCCTATAATGCTACGAAGGTTTACATGTGACCCACGCTCTACAAGGTTGAAAGGGTTTATATGTGGCCCATTCTCTTCTAGGGCTACGAAGCTTTATATATAACCCACGTCCTATAATGCTACGAAGGTTTACATGTGATCCACGCTCTACAAGGCTGAAAGGGTTTACATGTGGCCCATTCTCTTCTAGCGCTTCGAAGCTTTATATATAACCCACGCCCTATAATACTACGAACGTTTATATGTGATCCACGCTCTAAAAGGCTGAAAGGGCTTTTTGTATGTGGCCCATTCTCTTTTAGCGCTACGAAGCTTTATATATAACCCACGCCCTATAATGCTACGAAGGTTCACACGTGATCCAAGCTCTAGCTGAAATACTAAAACCCACGCTCTACAAGCGCTACCACGAATAATATGTAACCCACGCTTTGTTAAGCTCTTCGAAGGTCTACATGAAACTCACACTCTCTACCGGCCCTAGTTCAACCCATGCTCTACAGGAGCGACAGAGGTTTACATGTATCTTACGCTCTAATTGCGCTAGTGAAACTCACTGCTACATGTACCTGCGTTACATAGTACGTTTAACCTGTATTACAAAGATGTACGTGTAACCCATGCTCTAACTGCGTTCTGAAGGTATACATGTAACTCACGCAATACGGACGATACTGGCAACTACCCTCTACACGCATTACAAAGATGTAAGATATCTCACGCTATACGGGCTTTTTTAAGGTGTTCACGTAACCCACGCAATAACTTTCTTACGAAGGTGTAGATGTTACCATTTTCTCTACCTGTCGTCCTTATACTTGCGCCACGAAAGTGTACTTTTATCCTTAAAGTATATATAAATTTAATTTCGAATTAACAAATTTAAAGTAATATAAACATTGTCCTTGTACATGTCAAAAGTTAAAGAGGTCATACCAAACACATATATCTAGACTTGCATGTGGTATCGCTAAAACAACTTCAGACATTGAACACAACAGAAACATTTAAGTGACACCAAATATATTTCGGTAGTTAAAAGATAAATATAACAACCACCAATCCTCTATATTTCCTATTCACACGCCCAAACATCTAAGAGGACGCAAACAAACACAGGCACTATTGCACCAAATAAAAGATAACAATCGTCAGATGTAGACGTTTATAGAAATACGATCGCTGCATTAGATGTTTATGTTTATTGGTAATATCACTTTACGTGACTGATATAAATATTAGGTAGCATTAAATGGATGCAGCAAAAGACTCTTTATTATTACAGACATCAAAACCTACCGACATATTGATTCATCTTTGCTGTGATAAACGTTGTTTGTTCTTTGAATCGATTTTAGACGATATATTTTAAAATCAGCGCCTAGCAATTTAGCGATTGTAATTAAATAATATCGTGGATTTGAGGCAGGGATTGCCGGGGGATGAAGTGCATTAGAACGTTTAATAGTTTGCAAGAGGCTTTTTTGTTTAGCATATCCAATATCGAGCTAATATAATAAAAGAATAAATTATAATAAGCGTTAATATGAAAAATAAGACGCATGTGCTTTTAAAACGATCTTCCAAGTCCTACAATGACACCAACAAAATGAGATTGCATAAACATAAGCATTTATTTGACATGTTAAGGTGTTGTTGTTGTTTTTGTTTTGTTTTCAAATTTGTTCAAAAAATCTAATAAAGAAATCTAAAGAAATAATTACCTTTTGTCAGTACTATATCTGCGGATTATTTTATCGTGTCTTTTAATAAAAGAAGTTCCTTGCAGACCGTCTCGGGTTTTATATTCGTCAATCTATGCTTTTCAATGCTTACATGTAACCTTTACTATCTTTCAGACATGACTTTAATTGTTGTATGCCACAATCTGACTAGGTCATGGTGTACAAAGGTAAGGGTGGCAACATTTCTCCGTGTGAGTAAGACGCTTTACCAGAGTCAACAGATGATGTTAAATGGAATTTCAAATCAAGTTATCATAGGTCATTCTTAAATTTTGCATACACAGAGGAATTTTCAAGCACATGAGATGGCAAAAGGAAAGACAAGAAATAACAAAAATTATAAAGACGTTAAAGTAGACACACCCTCATTTATTTTGATTTATGTAATTTTGGCTTTACCATATGCTAAACTTTATTTATATTATTATATTATTAATATCCATAAATCCGGTCGTTTACATAATAATTGTACATGTACCAACGTTTCACTTTGAGCTGTTCTCGGTACAAACAATCGGAGTCTTGCTAAGCTTGTATAATCTAAGGAGTTTACTAAAGGAAAAAGTCAATATTTTCATGCACCTCGTGATTCGCAAAGAGAGAATCATTGCAAGAGGTCGAAAACATCTCGTGATTCGCACAGATCGAGATAATGCAAGACGTTGAAAACATCTCGTGATCCGCACAGATCGAGATAATGCTAGACGTTGAAAACATCTCGTGATCCGCACAGATCGAGATAACGCAAGACGTTGAAAACATCTCGTTATCCGCACAGATCGAGAAAACGCAAGACGTTGAAAACATCTCGTGATCCGCACAGATCGAGATAATGCAAGACGTTGAAAACATCTCGTGATCCGCACAGACCGAGACAATGCAAGACGTTGAAAACATCTCGTGATTCGCAAAGAGAGAGTCATTGCAAGACGTTGAAAACATCTCGTGATCCGCACAGATCGAGATAATGCAAGACGTTGAAAATATCTCGTGATTCGCACAGATCGAGATAATACAAGACGTTGAAAACGTCTCGTGATCCGCAAAGATCGAGATAACGCAAGACGTTGAAAACATCTCGTGATTTGCACAGATCGAGATAATGCAAGACGTTAAAAACATCTCGTGATTCGCACAGATCGAGATAATGCAAGACGTTGAAAACATCTCGTGATTCGCAAAGAGAGAGTCATTGCAAGACGTTGAAAACATCTCGTGATCCGCACAGACCAAGAAAATGCAAGACGTTAAAAACATCTCGTGATTTGCACAGATCGAGATAATGCAAGACGTTGAAAACATCTCGTGATCCGCACAGATCGAGATAATGCAAGACGTTGAAAACATCTCGTGATCCGCACAGACTAAGAAAATGCAAGACGTTGAAAACAGCTTGTGATCCGCACAGATCGAGATAATGCAAGACGTTAAAAAACATCTCGTGATCCGCACAGATCGAGAAAATGCAAGACGTTAAATAATCTTACGTCAAATTGCCTATGAATGTAACAGGAGTTTCTCACTGAGGACAATGTTGGAAAATGTGAGCTCTCTTCATTGTGTTGGATTATCTGTTGTGGTTACTAGAATGGTATTGATGATTAGTTATGTCTGCTTGTACATTTTTGCATTTTACTCAGTTTCTTATAAGTTCTTGTAACCTGATCTATCAGCAATATTTTGAAAGTTGTAAAATTCAATAATATTGACTTGTAGAATAAATGTATGTAGAATATGTATTGACATTAAACTTTAAAAGGAACTTGTCTTTGTTACTTCGATTTCCGTTGATTTCGTTCTTTAAATACAGAGTGATTTATTGAATATTAAAGACGCCAGATTAATAGAATCTTTTTGTTATGCAAGTACCATAAGATAATTACAAAGATTTGTATACCGTTTCTGTAAATTATTTGTGAAATCGTGTTTCACATCACAGAATAATGTATGCAACAGCAATAATCTTAATGTTTACTTTGATAAAACATATTATCAAGCACCATAACTAAGTTCTGGCTAACCGACATTTGCTTTTTTCTTGTGTTTTAACTATCAGTTCTCAGTTACAATATCATTTCATAATATACACGTTCACTGTGTACTTCATTCATTAATTAATAAACTGTCTGTCATAGATTTTGCGTTAAATTTGTAAAAATAAAAGTTGCCTCAACATATTCCCATGCCTAGTTCATATACTTGTTTTACCTTTTTAAAAACTGCATAATATTTATTCTAAATAGATAGACGTTTTAAATACTTTAAGCGGAAAATGGTCTCAAATTAAAGGTAAGAATGCACATTTGACCGTCATTCAAGAAAAATACCTTTTATTATGTCTTGGGTAAACTATTTATTTTTGTTATGTCCATTCTTGTATACATCATATAAACGTATGTTTTTGTTTGACAATTTGTAATAATTTTGAGAAAGGTCATGGATAGAGATACCTTGAGAGAGCCTACAAGATCCCCCAAAGGACGCGAAAGTGTAAAAAACAATGGTAAAAATAGAGAAGCCATACACATAAGTACTAAGTGGTATTCTGCGTATTCAAATGGTTCCTTCTTTATGCAAGAAGTCAAAATAACTGTTTACCATATGGCGTTTTCTGCTTCCCGTTAGGTTATAAAAAGAGATTTGAAAAGTCAATATTTTTCCGGGGTTTTGTCGAGCGATGAACTACTTGTTCGAGGAGGTAATGCTATTACTTTTAAATTGATCTCATCTTTCGATTAGCTAAATTAATTAACTTTTCGCAATGCAACCTTCAGTCAAATTGTGTTTTTGTATGATTCATGGTATCTAATTACCAATTACGAATTTATTAAACTGATTGCCATACAAACTAACTAGCACGTTTCTTAATGTCTATTAAATCAATTACAAATTATAGTTGCAATAATCATTTTTAATGGAGTAAAACACAATTTGGGGTTTAATCAAGCCTTTTGAATATGGGCGTTACAATGCCTTCTGATATCATGTATGACATTGCATTTCGAAGAAAAAGTTTTCTTAACAGTGGGAGTTTTTATGGAATTGTTACAGTGAATCGGATCCATAAATGTCAACAATGTCAAAATTGAGCTTTCAAGGTTGCTTTCACCGCAGACTTAAAATGCAGAAATCATGCCGTATTGTCCTTATGAATAATAATAATAATAATTGTTTAAATTGAACATTTTTTCAAGTTTCAACATGCTATCTATTACGAGAAGAACCATTTCATAATGATAACATTACTGTATTGATGACAGATTCCGCGTGCGTTATTGTTTTCGCGATTATGGATCAGCAAACGATGGACCGTTAACTATCAATCAAAACAGAGATGGAACAAAAAAGAAGAAAAATTGTGACCTAGCTGACACGTTTAACATAAAATATAGCCCATCCGACCTTTGTACAGAAGAAAATGCGTGCACGCGATGAGAGAAGCGAATCATTGATCACTAATAAAGTCTTTTGAATATATTAAAATGCTGAGTGTTCATTTCAAGTATATAACATATAGTGGTTAATCGTAACACTGCATATATATATAAAAAGACATTTCATCTAGACATAGTATCACAGTGGCGCTCGCCGATGTAGTTGCTACTATTCCAAGTTTTCAATAAATCGGATAAAAATATAAAAATTGGAACCTTTTAACCATCACGTATTCACTTTAATGTCCGACATACAACACATCTTGTCCATTTCTACCGCCCATAGATGCTAGATTTGGCAGGGTTGTACTTTACCCCTTCTGCGTTATACTTATATAAGAACAAACTGTTTATTGCTTGCTTTGTTTGACGTGCTGGAGCATGTGCATATTTCGTGATGTGGTGTAATTTACATGCTTTGTCTTACTTTGCATGCGCATGCCTTCCTTCAAAATCTGACGGAAAGAAAAAATAACACTTTCCCTTTAATCTTTATTCTTTCTTTAATCGTTATATTAGATTTTTCGGTGGATTGCAAAAGTCAGTTTTGTTTAATTTGTACGAACAGTAAAGAGCAAAAGCGACCAAAGGCATACAACCTTACAAAAACAAGTCGGATTATATTTGACTTGTGTGGCGATCGTAACTGTGTGTAACGTCAATATACCGAGTTTCATAATCTCTCTAGCCTAAGGCCTTACTTCTTGGAATGCCTTCAGATTAACATTCGTAATTCCCTCCAGTACAACAGGTCGTATATAAACCCGCTCCGCTGCTTTATGAACAGTAGCTCTCCTCTGGCTGTTATCCTGAGCTGTGGCAGTCAAATATTGAAATATTGGTAAAAGCGGTGGTATAACAAGCAAGCTAGACACGCTAGGAAAGGCAAACTAGGCACTCGCATAGAAATTTTGGATGTAATAGCAAGCAGTCTGCATCGTGACTAAGTGATGAGAATATCGGATCAGTGAACCTTTCATAATAAGATGGTTTTGTACAATCGGATATGGAGAATGGAAATAAAGTGATTATTTTCTCACATTAAATAAGTCATGAACACACGTTTAGCATAGGTTAGTTTAAATTAAATTTTACAGTACACTTTCACTGTCTCTTGTTTTAATTAAAACGAATGCATTTTAACATATTAAACAGAATTCACTTAATGTTTAGATCAATTTAACCCATATATGAAATCTTAGCATGAGCATAAAGTCTTCCCCAGGTTTTGTGAAAAGTTTAACTGTTACCGTACATGAGAGTGGTGCTTGCGTATTGTAGCTGGTACAGCAAGGCCGAACGTAATTTTATGATTATATTTAGATTCTTAAGAGTAGTCCTTTTGATTCTTAAATATTTAAAACATTAAACCCATGTACTCGTACTAGAGCAAAACCCAACGCAACATTAAATAGTATGTTTATGCTTTCCTCTACATAGTGTTTTTGAGACATGACAATGTTTTAAGCGCTCAACTGCTGTCTTTAAATAAAGATTTTAATTATTTTCTGACTGATGACAAATCATCATAATTTTAATTTAACGTAAAGTGGATTAGATTTGTACACTTGAAGAGAATACTGTCTGCAAAGCCATTAAATATATCGTTTCTATCATTGACTTTTCCTTGCAAATTACATTTCAGTAGATTTCATTTATAGGCCTTCACTTTCAGTATCTTATCATGTGCAAGCTTTTCCTTGACATCAAAACTTTTATTTATTTTAGCTTATCATTTATTTTATTTTTTGCAGCTCTAACGAGTGTTTCCATAAATCAACACGCACTATGACGTTATTTATCAACCACTAACAATAATATACAGAGCCAGCTAATTTTCATTTTAAACAGATGTATTTTTGACTGGATGTGCAACGAAATGTACAAGGATAACGGACAGTAGTCATATGGTGTGAGTAATGATTCAGCGAATAATTTAACAAACTGTTTGAACACGTATTTAACCAGGACATTAATCGCAAATTTAGAACGCTAAGGATAGACATTATATTTTATAAAATAGGTAGAGTGTGAGAAAATCACTCATTAAACTATCAAATATACCTACAGCTAAGTTCTTAACAAGTTATTACCTGTAAGGGTTTGACACGCGTGAAATCTTTTTTGTGCAACTGGTTATCCTTGGTTCCAAAAGATATATTATAAATAAAATATGTGAACGGTATTGCATTCAAAAAGATATACCAACAACATGGGCTGTGTCTGTGATAAATTTTCTTCACATTCAAATAAAATGGGACAAAATCAGGGAACGACCAAAGAAGCCAAACCACGGCTTTCTGAAGCTCAGAAAGCCATCATTCGGAATACTTGGAGAATTTTAAAGCAGCATGTGTCGAACATTGGAGTAACGACATTTTATGGGTAAGAAAGAATACTTTATAGTTGAATGTTGATTTCTTAAAATGACTTTGAAAATTATAAATAACTTTCTTTTTTAGAGCAAAAATAGAATGTACATTTTGTAACGTTTCAAATAAATTAACATTTTTTTCAACGCTTGTTAGTATTTAGTTTTGGGGCGTTGATTTCCTTTCTTCAATTAACACTTTACCAGATGAAATTGCAATTAAAGACAGCTACTCAGTACTTTCTATCAGTTTCTGGATGAGGCTTCATTTAAATATCCAATGCAAATGGGGCATCAAATTAGTTTTCCTGTTGGCTTTACATGCTGGTCTGTCTTTTGATACTATTATTCTCAGTAATAGAAAAACCTGGAAATATGGCAGTCGATATTGCACCACCACGTACAGTCATAGGAACATTGTAAAAAATATGTATGAAACTCTACTCGTATCGATGTTTCACTACTTTAATAAGGGTTAAGTCCTTCCAAATGATTGTAAAATAGCGCACATCCCAGAATCGATAGTTATATTTAACATGAGTGCATTAGCATTAGTTAACAGATTGACGGGTAGTAATTATGTACAGAGTACAACGAAAGCCTGCGACTTTATTGCACTACAAATCGTGCATGCAGATGATAATAACATATTGCATAGTAACTATGCTTATTTATTCTTTGGTCTGTTATGTTGAGAAGCATTGGAACCAATATTAAGGCTTCTTTAATAATCTTTTATATCTTCTGTGCAAGATAAGGATTGTATCATAAATTTTAAAAAAGAGAACATATCTATATCCCGCAAAAAGAAAGCTGTCTGTCTAAGTTGTACTAATAAGTTATAATTAGAATATTATTTGTTTTAATTAGTTCAAACCAAAGCAATAGTTAAATATTTACTAAGAAGTCAGGTACATAACAAGTATGTTATATTTTAAGAACAATCTGACATTGCGGATCAAAATCTAAAATAGTAAATTTCCTAAGCACAGCAAGGCATTTGATAAACGTTAAACTAAGCTTAAAGTGTTCCCAACGGGCCCATTATATTTTACTTTGTATTTCCTTTTCGCATTTAGTTAGCGCCAATAATAAATAAAGAAGCATTAACCATTGAACTACAATTATAAAGATATACCTAATGGTGTGTTTACTGTATCTATATATAATATATATAGAATTATAGTATTACTAACATAGTTATATGAAATTAATCGAATACATACATTCTTAATACCTTTTTATCAATCATCGCCTACATATTACGACCGATTTTTTTTTCTTTGAATATTCTGTTTATATAATTTGGAGACTGTCAGAAATAGAAGATTACATATGAGTCAGTATATGAGGAAGTAGATGTAAAAATGCCAGAAAAAAGGTGTTGACTAGTATTTTGCAGCTGCATTCATAGTCTAATTTAAACCTGAAAAAGTATTAAAGATATATTAGATTAGAAAGCTGTATTGGATGTAAACTATCTAATGCCTATCTAGCAATATCTTTGATTTTGACCTATGTATGCAGACCTTAAAATTCACGAATACGCAAACCAGGACAAAATATTGACCTATCTTCTTTTGTATGATCTGTGTCGGTCTCAACAGCTAATCCAGACTGTGTTTGTTCTATGTATACATCAATATGAAATAAGACTCCAATCTGCATTGCTTTGCAGAATGTTCGAGGAAAAACCAGATATGAAGCTCGTCTTCTCCAAGTTCCGGGATAAAGATTTGAGCGAATTACACACCAGCGGATTGATTCGTGTGCACGCGCTCCGGGTCATGGCCACCTTTGATAAGTGTGTGATGAGACTGGACGAACCGACCAACTTTGCCAACATTCTCAAAGACATTGGAGAACATCACAAAGTCTACAATGTCACACAAACTCATGTACAGGTATTTAAGAAATCTTTTTTTTTTGTTATAACTGAATAGTTGTGCAGTGTTTTTGTATGAAAAAATGAGATGAAAACTGATAATAGCAGTGAAAAAGGTTGTTTACCTATTAGTATTAACATGGAAACAACACATTAATCGCGAAGTCTCTTCTGCACTCGATATGTTATAATGAAAGTTTGCCCTATGAATTATATTTATAAACTTTCAATGCTGAATTGTAGATGTTTCATAACTTTGTCTAATGTTTTTATCACACCTTAATAACATATTGTGTTAAAGAATCTTCATACATTGTTATACTTTTAATAGTTATAACCTTGAAGCAGATTGCATCGTGGAAACATAATCACCGCAAATGATTTGGAGTATTATGTCCGTTTTCCTAATTTCCCCAATATGTCAAACAAGTCAAGTCAAACAAGTATAGTGTATGTAGTTTTGCAACGCAAAGATGTGTTTTGTGTGGCGCAATTACCTCCAACATAAAAAAGCAAAGAAATACAGGAGATTGTGCATCAAATTGTATATGAACCCGACTTCTTATATAAGAATATTACGGAATAATAACTAAAAAAGATTGTTTCGGTTCATGTTAAATTATCTGTGTTTTAATTGTACATTTTAAAATAAAATATGATTCAAAAAGTTGAAAGGACATTGTGTATCCGAACGATGTATTTGAAGTTAATTAAAGTCCTTATTGATTTGATCTATTCAGACCCTGTTGCCTTACCTAATACGAGCAATCAGGCACCATCTGGAGGACACCTGGAGTGACGAGATGGAGCAGGCGTGGCGGGCCATGTTTGAAGTTATGTTGTACCACATGTCGAAAAGTATGGAACCGGGTATCAAAATGGAGCCTTCAGTGTAACGACTTTGTATCTGTTTTGTCATCGCCATAGTGAACCTCATGTGACCTCCTGTTACCGAAACAAAACCTTCATTTGAGTGAAGTAGCAGAAAATCATATGTGGTTTCATCACAACCTTTGTTACGTTAAATATTAAGAAGCGTGTACAACACATAACTGTAAATACTATGTATAATAAAACGCACGTTATATAGTACATTGACCCATGAAGTGTAGTGCATTTTATCATATATTGACATGCATCATGTGAATGAACAAGCAGGTCATAAGCAGCGTCTTTGTAAGCATTCATACAGTCAGTGGTCCTGTAGATAGACTAGAAATTAATTAAATATTGCTTATGAAAGATGGTACATTCTTGGTCGCACTCTTTCTTGTAAATTTGTGTATTTTAATTACGACTGCAAGAAACTTCTTCAGAGTACATGAATCAGTGGTCGCTTCTGTGATACACTATGTAAATTAGGCCATACACGATAATAACATCAGAATGTCTGTCAGTTGTTCATAAGGAAAAGTATTATCATATGTATGTTATTTTGTTGTTATTGCATTATGAATAACATGTTTTCCACATTTAGGTCCTCTATGTTATCGAATTTACAATTGCAAAGATGTACTTTGACTATTGAAACTCTTATTTAAGCTATTTGTTGTTTGTTTGAAATAGTTCAGTCATTTCCGTCGTTTATGTTGTAGCTCACAGTTTAAGATGTCACATAAAACAAATTAATGTTATGTTCTTCATGTTTTCAGGAGGAAAATACAAAACAGCTATTTAGTCACAAAGATATATTACAAAACAACAATTGTTTTAAAGTGTAAGCTAGATATTGTCCATGTTTCTTGGTACATTGCACCAGCACAGTAATGGTAATATTGGCGACATAATTGAAATAATTACTGGTGAAGGGATGGACTCTTCATATGACTAAGTAGAGACTGTCAGCCAATGAGTAGGTGTCTCTAACTGCTCGGCGACTGGCGCTCCAGCATCGGATGGCCTTAGCATCGGGTTCCCCTTGCACTTCTATTACACTGACATTACCTGGCAATTTAGAATACCATAACAGAAATCTAGAACTATACGACATGAGTTCTGCTCGTATAAAGCAGATATTATACGGTTTGGGAAGCAAGTAGACATTGTAAACTGGATATACATTTGTTCAATGAAGGTCTATGTTTTATCATAATTGAGCCGATTTAAAACACAGTTCCTTCAGATCAAATATATACAACAGTTTGTTTGATGCAGATGATTACTTTTTAATAGAATGCTGTTAATATTATATTTGGACCACAGGCTTACTCGTTCTTTCAGCGGAATTTAGATTTTTCAAAACGTATTACCTTGTAAAAGATTTGGCAAACGTTTTGCACTTAAATCTACATTATTGATGACCATTCCAGAACGCAAATTAAATTAGTAATGATTAATAAATGTAACTGAAATAAACACAGCCAATAAATTCACCACAATTGTGTGTTTTAATTAGTTTAATCCATACTAATGGTATATTGGATTGAATTGACATGTTAAATCAACAATAAGTTTAAATGAACCTTACCGCAAAAGCTAAGGGATCAAGACCGACAACAATGCACTGAGAAATGCGCGGACTTTGATAAATTATCTATGTGTTGATTGATGTACTCTACCGATAAGTTGACCTAAGTATAAAGCATTAGAAGTACGGTATGCGGTAAGTTTAGATATCTTGAAATAGCTTATGTTATAACTTTATTGCAGGGTAAACAAAAGGAGAGAGGGTTGTTTTTGCGGGCTATCGGGATTCCTAACACATATTATCGTAAAATGACAAATGTGTTAAATGTTGTACCATGTGGGTACATGGATTGGTAGTATTGGTATTCAGCATTTCATTTAACTGCTTTAACTTGCATTAAATTTTGATATCTATAAAATGCGATATGTATATTATCCAATACTAGTTTGTTTGAGATAAAACAAAACAAAAACGACGACAGAATTTTGTGTTCTTTGACACTTTTGTATACATATTTTCTGTCATTATATAAACTTTGATGAATAAAATGTATAATATAATTCTTAATTTATTTTATTTATTTATTTATTTATTTTAAACAAAAAAATTCAGTGCTTGTTTGTTTATGTTTTCTTATTGCTTATTTTAAAAATGTCGTAACAAGTTTAAGACATTTGCAAATTTATCTAAAATTCTAATATCTTTAGATATATTCATTTCTAAATCTTTATGTTCTATAGTTGGCGTTATCTTTTACCAGTTATAGGATTCGAGTAAATGCCAAACGTGATAACATAATTATTGTTGCTCTCGATCGCAAATTAACGAGGTAATAATTTCGACTAAAGTTTCATACTGTTTGAGATCGACTGATTATGTTTATTTTATTATGTTTAGAAATAATCATAACACAACATTTTAGACAACTTTAAATTAGTTCATTACAAGGCAATATGGTCAAAAAGGATGTCTCATGCATAGAAGAAAAATTATGCGTGTTTTGAAGAGTAAGATTAATAATTACGTCAACACTTTTTTATTGACGGTTATGCCATTAGACAAGCTTCCGATTATGTTTGTTAAAAATAAAGTGCAATTAAAAGCCAGCAATGGCAATTAAAAGCAGACTTTAATTTATTTCATGAATATTTATGCTTTCCATTAATATTTATTGATGTTAATATTGTATGTGAAATATCATTTAGTAAAGCGTTTTCACATATTGAATCATATTCGCGACAGGAGACAAGGATGGTAACCCTGTTTGGACAGAAAAAATATATGGGAATTTGTGCGTTAGATTTTGGTGGAGCATCCTACTTTTTAGTGCAACGCCAGAAATATTAACCCTACAGTGTTCTTTTCGTGTTTGTATTTATAACTCAATATAATGATGGCCACATTGTTAATGTCAATGCTAGTGGCAGAAAGAGATATAAAGAGAGAGAGAAAGAGAGAGAGAATGGTTAAAATTAACTGAAAAAAATGGTGTTTATTTGCTTTAACAACGTCATCATTACGCGGCATTTTTATTTGCTCCATCTGGTTCTCCTTGTAGAGGGAATTGACATTTTACCAAGATACTCTGCAATTCTTGGTGCCCTTTAAATAGATAATTAAAGATTCATCTTAAGATTTGAAGTTGATCTAAAATAGTTGTGCTATCAAATCCAAGTTCTGTAATTTTAATTGTATTTTTGGTATAATGTAGTTATCAATTAGCGGTTCTCAAGATGTAGTATGATAATTATGTTTTATGTAATGTCTCCACATCCTTCAAGTATCCGAACTCGTCTTGAATATGTTTTGCTGGTGGTGTTTTGCATGGAATCATTTACATTTTTACCTTTTTATGATGTAAACAAGTTTATTCATAGTGCGTTTCTTATACAACTAATAAAACTTTTGCAAATAGAAAAGCATTTCACTAAAAAACATTTGGTCTAGATTTTTTTTAACTTACCGAAATAGTTTTCAGCAGAACAACCTGTCTCGTTCTTTTAAACAATTTTCAACATTTTACGTCTAGAAACAAAATAAAATGTGTATTTACAAGTTGTATTTTAGCAGATAGGTTTTATCAACTGATTTACGACTAGTGCCAGGCTATTGTTGTAGTGAAACGTAACAATTACTGAACAATCACTTTTACTTTAGTTACAACCTCAAACGGTAAAAAAATAAAATAATAACACGCCACGCATCTAATACAACTTCGTAGATGAATCCGGTCTGGGCTTTGTATCACTTACACAGCTAGCACTTGCTGTTCTATTTCCTTTTGAAAGGATGTCAGATAAAAAAAATCTTATAAAATACTTATTGTCTCCTTAAGAGACACATTATTCTTTTCTAGTTCCATTTTGTCTCAGCGGAATCGTCGCACCATTGAAAAATCGAAAAAAACAAATTGACATTCTAGTCTATAAAGCACCATTTCTCCTAGCGCGATACAGATTTGAGACGTGCAAAAATCGTTCATGTTATTTATATTTGTCGCATGAATAATGGTGTTAGGGAAAACGCCTGGGCGGCAATTGTATCAGTATTTCAACAGATACTTCTTAGCCTAAGGCAATAGTTTTGCTATATGCTGTTCTGATGTGGGAAAATAATGAAATACTGGTGAAAAAGATGTCAAAACATACAAATGAAGCTGGCCACTCTTAGAGATAAAATTGCTTTGCCACTCTCCTCACACCAGTAACGTTTTACTCAATTTTCACTTTAAACGCCGAGTGAATTGTAGATCACAGAAACTTCTACCACCTTAAAGAAAAAGTGTTTAAAAACTGTATACCATAATAGTTTTATTTTTACAAATAAGTCTGGTGAATGTTTGATTTCACTTCATCTGAATGTTGAGGCCTATGGTAATGTGCTGTTAATAGGACAATAGTGTTTATTGTAGCATAGAGAAACGTTACCGTTGTGAGGATTGTATGATGAGTCATCTAAGACTAGCCAATTTCATTTCGAAAAAAAAACGACATGTGACCATTGTGGAGAGCATGTTATGGGATCCGCAAGGGAGCAACAATTTAATTAATGTTCAATAGGATTTAGATGTTGTAAAGTAAAAATAAAACATTATTTAAGTAAACAGATCTTTTCGTATTTTAAACATCAATAGGTTAATAAGAAAAGGTCCTATAAAAAAAAACACAGATATTTAAATCTAAATAACCTCTAGACCTCAAGACCAAGTCAAACATGGTTAATGTAAACGTGACAAAAACACAGAGATGAGACATAACACACAAAAAGAAAACCACGTTGGAACGGTCAGTCGCCAAAACGACCGGCTGGGGTGCTTAAAATTGTATAAGCTATGTCCAACGTATTACAATCTAGTTTCAGTTCTAGCTTGTTAGGCAATATCTAGTGCTGTTTGCTTTTGTGTGTAATGTCTCATTTAAATAACTGTGGTAATTCTGATTTCATATTATAAAATAAGCATATATCAAAGCATATCTCAATTTTGGTGTCCCTTGCGACACCATCCAGAGTTGAGAAAGATGAATTTCGGAAGCACACATGACCTTGGCTAGTCGCGTTAAGTTATCTATTCCTGAGGCAAAGTAGAGTACAGAATAACATGTATGTCTATGGAAACTAGTCACGTAGACTGTGTTAAGGCATTTCTTAAATGTTAACATTAATGGTATTATATTATTTAATTTAGATATAGATGAAATGTGGATTTAGATATGAACATCTCCGCGTACGAATATCTCGGTGCAGGAATCAGTCAGTGTCTTGAGGAAAGGGTCGACAGTGAACTGTTATTAGAACAAATGTTCCATTGAGTACGCACAGTCTACTGTACCGAGATATTGTGTGTTATCCCGCGAGGCACCTTACTGCCCTCTGCCTCTCTGTCGCTCAGAACTTGGTTATGTAGTGACAGAGGTCATTGGTATCATCTCAGTATATCCTTCTAATGCTTCCTTGCGCGTTCGGAGAGGAGCACACGGAATTATTAGATTCATATCACAGTGGTGTGGTAGGTAGCAGTTAATTTCACACTTATATTGGTCGAATCCGGTAGTATGTATAAGCATTTACTTTAGACATAACTTCATATAAAATGAATCATATAGAAAGACCTGAATGTTTAACTAACGTGGTTTCTAGCGGCTGTATTTGGTTTTGGTGTAAGTTGCTCAATGTTTTATTTATATTTAAGAAAAGATGATAACTTGCAACTGAAGACTTAACTGCTATTCAATTTTTAGTGTGTTGTGCATTTGATTTGCTACGGGAATAATTTTGACAACTGTTTGCACACATGTCCTTGCGTACAGGGTAAAACTTACACCGCCGAAACAGCGCTTTACTTGTTACCTTTATCTGAAAGCCACGAAAAACCTAACGTGGAAATCGACACAACGCTTGGAAGAAAACAGCGAAAAATCGGAGAATAAATCAAGAGCGGATAATTTTTTATATATTTGGGTCGTTAATGGTAAATAACGAGATAATTGGCTTCAATTGTTAATATTAGATAAGTTTCTTATATATTGATTATCATTTGGCTAAGGCATCATCGCTTCTGTATTTCTTATGTTAAGAGATGCGTATGATGCATATTGTTCAGTAGGTTTTGTAATTAGGTTTTAACATTAAACATCTGATTATCATTCACAAACCAATAAACAGTTCGTGTCATATAAACAGGAAAAAGGAAAAGGAAAGTTTGAAAGCTGGTATTCCTCGGCTGTAAGAGTTGGTATAATTCTTGGTGTTATAAATCGTTAATAATCGCAGCTTTTATAAGCTTAATCTGATAAACCGTAATGCAACTCTAAATAAATGTAGTGATTTACCGAGTATGTGTTACACATGTTTGATCATAAATAGTGTAGATTAGGACCCAAATTCAGGTAGGTGTTAATAGAAAATAGAGATGCAGTGACAGGTCGAAGTATAAATAGAATAGTTAAGCTTAAGAATGATTAAGATAAAATATAAACGAAAAGTTTAATGATGCAATCATTCAAGACAGACACCGCAAAGCATATATGAGAAACCAAACCAGACGTCTTTATCAACATAGCTAGTATGTACAAAAAAGATTCTAGAGTAGGCAATGCTACATTTAGTCTACTTAGTCTAGACCTGTTTATTTAGTTTATAAAGTTGCTTTTGAAATAGCATCATTCAGCATATAATATTCCGTCTTAACTGTCTTTTTCCTGTAGGAAAGAAGTCTAGTACAGTCAACAACATTGTCTAGGGTCACGTTAATTGGTAAGACAAAGTTGGTTGTAGTGGCTTTCCTCCTAATGCTCGGCGCAAAGGGGACAGCATTACTCCTGACTCGTCGGTGTCAGTATAATGGACCGACCGGGTTCAATCTCTGGGAACCTTATAAGTGCCCCTGTGGTATAATAATAGAAATGTCGCCGCACAGTATCGGCAAAAATACCGGCAAATTCCATCCCATCCCATTTTCAAGGTTTGTATCTGTTACCGCTTTTGTTCTTTTGATTGCGCCAATGAGTCTTTGCACATGCATGTTTATGTCATTTCATTATTCATTGCGAACCGCACAATGTTTAAATTAAAATTTAAAGCCAGAGCTGTTGCATAAAATGTCAGGCCCAGTGAGGATTTTGAATCGGTAATACTGCTTTTGGTCAGTCGTCTGTGCGGTATTTTTTTGTTCTGAGTTGTTTTACCAGTTACAGTGTAATATGAGATATAATGACTTTAAGTATAGCATGTCAACCATTTTGACAATTTTACTTCTAGTGATCTCGCCAACGAAACGGCTATGTGCACTCTTGTTGGTATATAGAGGATCTGAATGAGTGCTTATTAGATACAGTTAATAATAAACTTGTTGTATGAAATGTTACGAAACGAGACACTGTCGAGTTTCATATCATTTTAGACAACGAGTTTAATATTTTCAGTATCTAATGAACACAAATATTAGATTCTATTTATCACATAATCAAAACATCAGCTTTTTTACAAGGCGTTATCTTTTTATAGTATGAATAGTCGGCCTTGACATGTGAAATTCGGTTTAGGAGAATCCGCACAAGAAATAGTTTAACTCTTTACTCGACCATTTTCCATAAAAAAGAGAACTGTTTCGCTTATAACTTGACTCAAATGTTATTTTTATTAACTAAAGTGAAATTGTCCAAAAATGCGTAAAACGGCATGAACAAATGATGATACCAAAAATAACGCATGAGTGTTACCTCACGCTCGCGTGGTATGTTATGTCATATGTCATAAAGTAGCATTCTACATTATGCCCGTTAATTTGTTGACGGATACATAAATTAAACTGCACAGGTAGAACATTTAGATGAATTGTTGAGAGGGAAAATATCCTTGGAATATAAATAAACGGTTCAGGGATTTTCTTTCTTTTGTATATTAGGAAAAGAAAAAAAAACACTTTAAAGTTGAGTTAGAGAAAGTGAGAAATATTATCATATAGTAAGAATTTGGTTTTACGTTGTATAACAGATACATGACCTTTTTACCCAATATCAGAAACCCTGATGTGATAATATGTAATTTAATACAATAAAAGATGTTTGATTGTCGGGTGAACACCTGGAACTAACACACATATGGTCATTTTGTGTGCTCAGGAGTATTTGTTGAAGGAAAATTTAACAGGGCTTAAAACTCTAAGGTAAAATCTGTGTTTTGTAAAAGATGTTAAAATTCATTCATATTATAGGGTCCGTACCTTGACAGTAGAATTTGTCCAATGAGGAGTGTTATTAGTTTATAAGGAATAAATTATTTGCGGACTTTCACGGCATGTTGTGTTTATTTTTATCAATAAAGTCGCTGTTTACCAATGTTGTTAAAATCAACGTTGTTGTTTGTTGTTTGGGGATGTCCAGCATTTTCAGTCAAGTACTGACATCATAGTAGGAAGGCTATCGCCAAACAGCGCTTTTCAAAGAACAAATCCGAAATGTTACATGTTATTTTTGTTACTTTATTTTAATATTTAATATTCGCTTCATGTGTTCATATATTTCGTATTTTGTATGTGTTAATATTTTCTTTACATAATCCATGTTTTGCCACTGTTAGTTTTCTGTAAATATGTGTTCTGAGAATTTGGCGATTCTAAGATGTTGATGGATTAACGTAAAATAGGCTTCTGTCACAAACGGCGGGTATATTCGCATATAAATGGATGGGATTATCTACATTATATCTTTTATTGCGTATTCATTAAAACATATAACAGAAAAAAATGTGTTAACATTCCCTCATGCAGATAGTTTGGGCCATTAATACTGCTTTATATCTCTGTCTGTTCATTTGAAATATCTTGGGAAATATCACTTCTTATCTTTATAGCCTTGCCTTATGAATGAGAAAAAAGCAGATGTGAAGTTCATCTTTTCCAGCTTCCAGGCCAAGGACCTGACAGAGTTAAACAGAGCAGATTGATAGTTATGCACACGCAGTGGGTCATATAAACGTTTAATTGTACAGTGCGAATGGACGAAACTAACGTATTGGAAAGTTTAAATATAATTAGAACACATCTACAATGTCTCACATATTAATGTACAGGTAACTGTCATTATTTATCCAAGTCGTACATCACTGTTTTCTGCATTGTTTGACGAGGGTAACACCTGTGTGTGTGTGTGTGTGTGTGTGTGTGTGTGTGTGTGTGTGTGTGTGTGTGTGTGTGTGTGTGTGTGTGTGTGTGTGTGTGTGTGTGTGTGTGTGTGTGTGTGTGTGTGTGTGTGTGTGTGTGTGTGTAATGCTTTCCATTTGAGCGTTAATTAGGATTGCAAAACGATTATATTGAAATGGAAGTTAAAATATTCAAGAGAAACTTAGTGGTTGTATGTGGTCGTTTTGTTTATAAATGTCTAGACAACAATTTCTCATTTCAAGTACTATTGCAAATAGTTTCTACAAACTCAAGAACGGCATGTCTCACCGAGCAATTGTCTTGCATTGTCGACCAACTTTTTCTCGACCTATTTCTTATCGCTTTTATCGTTCTCCTTCTGAATTAAAGCCTTTAATATTCGTGCTTATTTTCTTTATCATAATATATTTTCTACACAATACATTGTACGAATACTTCTAGTTGATGGTGTGGGCGATTAATCAGTGTATTTTGTTTGGAAGACAATGCACATTATGGAATTTCTAAAGCACAATTATTTAAAATATTGAAAAATATTTAGCGGAAGTAATTTAAGAATTGTCTATTGTCAAAACCAAAGCCAACATATTACAACATTGCTCATCCTAGCTAAGGATAAATATTTATCTGACAATTTCCGAAAAAATCTGAAAATTACCTTACTGCAATAACTCATTGCAATCATCCATGCTTTGATAGATGGTTCAAATAACCAATTCCTTCGACACTCTGTACTTTCGCGCGTTTTTAAGTAGGATAGCTTCTCTTGTCAAAAACAAACTTGACATAAATGTTGCTAGTTATCGTTAGTGATATTTTAACTTAATTGATTGGACTGGGGTGGTGTTCAAATATATTAGTAATATTTTCATTGATTAAATGCGAGGTTAGAGTTTTGTAAACTGGGTCAAGCACATTTTGTTATTATACAGTAATAATCTTGTCTTGGCCATTTTATCATGGAATATTTGTCACATAAACTGAGTGTAATATATTCATTCACACATGTTTATAACTGGAATTGTTTCAGAAAGAAAACAAGTGACTAACAATAATATTCATAGAAGTTATGATTTTCGTTGTATATGTTAGCTCTTGGTAATGGTTTGTGACATTAAAGATTATATTTTATTAATTTAAATGACTTTAAACAGTCAACTGACGGTTACATATACTGGTCGAGCTTAAATGTGTTACGTTTGAAGGTATTTCATGAAAGCGTAAATTATTGTTATATGTCCATAATGAAATTATCTTTGTAAAGAAATATTAATTCCAGGAACAACCACTGGCCCTTGTGATGGCATATTCAATAAAGAAAATAAAAAAGTGAATTATATCGTCTCGTTTATTCAGCAACATCGCTTCAAAGTCATGAATAGATTAAGTTAATGTTTCCGAAATTGAACATCGATTTGCTACTGCCTTGATTACAATGTTCTTGATAAACCTGCCTATATCGCTATCTTAGACATTAAAGCGAGTACTAGTTGGAATAAAACTAAGATTTCTTCCGCTATACACACAACAATATAGGGCAAACATCCCATTTATGAGCTTCCAATTTACTACTAATAGTGACTAATGATTTTCATCGAATTGCTTAGATAGTTCTGATATTCTTATTAGTTTTAGTATCGATCTTGTTGTTACTTGTATTATAAACAGTATTAACTTTACAGAAGAAGAATTAGGACTGGGAGTAACAAAATATTCCAATTATTGACTGGTGCCGGGAACAAAGAGGTCTACAAACGGCGTAAAAAAGGACAATAAAATACAGAAAAAGCAATAAAAGGATTTGGATGACCTTTTGACCTGCTATACTTAAATTACTAACGTCTTTTGGTATCATGACTGTTGTATGGAAACATTGAAATTTATTTCTGTATTTTGAGTTTTAAGCACACCGACACTTAACAGGTAATACGACGCCGAAAAACATTCAAATGTAAAGATTTTACCTAGATATCTATTATAAAATGCATTTGGTATTCTGTTGTAAAAAGTTTAAATGTAAAAGGTTTTGTGTGCATACATTTCATTTCTGTCAAGACATATCTTTTCAATTTGTGTTGATATGTCAGAATAGTGTCGTTTTATAATCTGAATATCATATTCCGCATTTTGTTGATTCCTTCATAATTTTTATTGTCATATCCATTTATGATAGATAGATCAGCGCACCTTAAAAATATGCAAAAATTGCGCACACTATTAAACAATTGTTAAAGACAAGAACCAGAAGGCAATAATCCCCTTCAAGTTATCTACATGTACTAGGTAGTCATAAGTGTTAAGGAGTGGCCATCTTTGCCAAAGTGGATTCACTTGTTACCTATATTTCTTTAAGGCATATTGGATATTGATAATTAATTTCCATAAAACCTTTAATATACTATTTTTACCTAAAACACTTATCATTTGTTGTTTGGTCAATAGTACCAGACGTTTTCACCGAGGTAGACAGCAATACTCACATAGGCGTTCCTTATCACACCGAGAAATAAGGCCGAACAGAGACCCAACCAGTCTTGCAGACTACGCAAAATAATTAAGTCCAGTAACTTGTAAATGTATGTCTTATCTTAGTCTATATCAATATATAGTTCAGTTGCTTCAGCGACTTAACTGTGTAAAGTGTGATCCACAGTTTTTTAATCGTTCGGTCAAACACTAGAAAGCAGTAGTATTCCCTCAAGTATGTCTTAGTTATTTAACTAGTTGAGATAAATATAATGCTTAAACCAGAGTGTCTCATACGTTAAAACTAGGTTCTTGTATTCATAAGATAAATCATTATTAAGTGTATTTTGTCTTCTTCTACGAAATGGTTAATGAATGAGAAATGGGAAACTACAAAGAAATTAGAAGTTCATTTTAAAAGCATGTTCATTTCTACAAAATAGATGCTGCTTTTAAATGCAAACGGTCTATCAAAATAGCGAGTGTTCTCTGTCTTTCCCCTATACAAATGTCATCAGGCGTCAGACCTACTATAATTCGATGTATTTTATGGCAAAATATGTCAAAGTTGGCTCGTTATTCAAGCTTTTTGGATTCCAGTCGACAACTTATAAAAAAACAGGGTCAAAAATCAATCATAAATTAATTTGTGAGAACTCATTATCTCTCTGCTATTAAATTGGATCCATAGCAACGACTTTGTGGTAATTATTGTGAATAAACAGAATTTGATATAATTTATGGAAGGGAGACGGAGCGAAATAACAACAACCTGTTCTGCAAATATGCTTATACACAAGACAAATTTGCATCACGGTTCACAGGATCTATTTAAAATTAGTTGTGAAAAGATAGAAGGCTATGAAATGTCGTTGTATATAATTCTAAGTTCTAAAGGTTTTATCGAACCAGTATGACCTTTTGACAAATGGCACCACCCAAGTGATATGTGGCAAGTGTACAAAGAAAACTGTGTTAAACAGTTTTCATAAGTTTTAAGTGATACAACTAACAGTATAAAGCTACGCAGGATAACATAAAATCTTCTTTAATATTTTTCTTTATTCATTCCCAATTTATGTTGTCTTTTTGTTTAAACTAACCATATTCTACTTGATTAAATGCAATATGTGTTGCTACTTTTTTAACGTTTAAACATTTCCCAGAATTATGGTGCCTATCTATGAACAAAAATAGACTTAAAACCCATTAATATGTGGTTTTATGTAGCCTCCATTGATAAAAACAGCAACTGTGCCAATACAATTCTTAAAATGACAATCCTACCGTTTGTATTGTTTTGTTAGATGTTCACAAGAAAGGTCTGGTATTAAGCTAGTTATCTTCAAGTTCCGACACAAGTGTCTGAGTTTACTGTAAACAGGCGGATTGATCAGTCTGCACGCATTCTGGTTTGTGGCCACGTATGACAAGGTTAATATGTAGCTTGATCAATCGAACTGTTAAATAATCTCATATAAACAATGTTACCTAAGCTCAAGAAAATGTTCCAGCCATTCGTAATTTCATCTAAAGAAGAATACAAAACATTGAACTCAGTTGAGATAAAAGATAAAAGATGTGATAATAGGAATTAAAACCGATCTAGGTTAAAGCATACGTACACAGATTTTATAAACGTTGTCTAAAATGGATCTACTCCTATAAGGAGTCCCAGCACATTTTGCTTAATGCTAAGGCTGCTATTTTCTATAGGAACATGTTTCTATGAAGGGATGGCAAATTTCACTCATTGAAGCTATCAAATGTTTGAGTCCTTTTTTATCCGAATATTCGAACGTTCTCATAATTGTATAGACTCATAGAAGAACAAACTTAAGCTTATACGGTTGACGTAAAACTTTAAGAATTGTTAAGAACTAGTGCAAACGGTTTTGCCAATAACATCCGAGTGTTTCGATTAATGGAAACTTTATTTCTCTCGGTATGCGGTATTAATAACTCGGTAATTACTTTCAAAATTAAAAAGAGACCAGGGATATAATATGAGTTGTAACATGTGCTTATTTTTATCATACAAAAATAGATGTAAACTTCTATTTTGGCACATAAAGAGTTTCTGAAAACGGTTAAAGCAAAAAGAACTGAAGTTTCCAATTAATCGTCAATAGAATAATAAGGACAAAAATCGGTAAAATATATAGCTATTATAATTTTGAGCCATACTTGACTGACTTTGTACATGGTTTCATGCCATTGCGCAGGTGTTATGTTTCCTATACAGGCTAGTTGACAGTGACCAGGAATGTTTATTATCCAATTGTCACCTGAGGTGGGGGTGGCATGTGTGAGTGTCACCCGCTAGGGTTGCTAGCAAGAGAGGATATTATTGTCAAAAAAACAGCATGCATGCCCACCTCCCCCTAAGATAAGACCTCACTCCCTCCCCTATTCATCCGGCTCATCACTCTACTAGCCAGTCACACGCGTGGAAAGAAACCCCGTTCAAGAGACCATATGTACATTCCTAAATGTTATCGAGGTATTTAGTGTCTGTTTATATTATGTTGTCTTTAAATATTTACTTTTCATTTGTAATGTTTTATAAATATAAAATAAAAGTTCAAACGACATTCCTTTTCAATTTTAAACATGCGTACGCATTGCGTTTGCTTTGTATTCCTAACAATACAAGAGACGCGAAAAACTAAATATTTTAAATCTAATCTATTTGGACCATGAAGAACATTTAGTGGCAAGTTAAGTATTCACCAACCACACCATATGTGAATTCCCATTAAATGGCAGGAACTGCATTTTAGAAAAAATAATGTAATAGTAATATAATGTAAAGATTTACAATCCTCACATATCCGTTTAGGATATATATAAGTAATATTTCACGTAAAAATTTTCTAACAGGTTGAAGAGCAAGTCTAACATCATTATTTGGTTTGTTATGATCAAATACATTAATAGAAATGCAACTGTGGCCACAGGCGGTCTGATCGTACAGGGGCTCAGATCATTATGCAAAAGCTCTTGATACACATCAAACTACCTCCTCTAAACCGAAGGCAATGAAGGTAAGTCAACAGAGTTTTTATGAGCTAAATGGAATTGACCTCTTGAACCTTACCGTTGATAGTAAAGTGGCCTGGCTTATCATAATCAGATTCATTATCAGATTCATCTCGCTTTACCACCAAGTGAAGCCTATTTGTACCCTAGTTATATCTGACACGAAATACTACAAACATATACGTTAAGTCTAGCGCTTTCCAACAGTAGTGCAATCATGGGGGAAATGAATATCAAAATATTTCATTATGTAACATCATCGAAAATGTGGTATGGTAGAATATAAAAGTGAACATGTAAACATGTTTCTTTGTGAAAAGATTATAGTGAAAACATTTTTACTCAACAATTGAAAAAAATCTAAACCAAATGCTTTTCTTCTTACATTTTATATCATCGTAGTACACATTTCTGACCTTTTACTGTTGTATTATGTGTTCCTGGGTAGTTATCAAAAGGTATATGATTAAACACTATTTTATTTTAATTAACAATAATTTATGCCTACACGCTCTCATCTTATGTCCTGCAAATAGCTAAAACATGTTGAAAATATTCGTTTTAAATGCGTCCAGATAATTGTAGACTTGTGAAAGAATGTAGCAAAAGGTTAAGTATCGCAGGGAGGGTTTAAATTCAATAAATAAAGATTATATTTTTTCTAGTTATTTCAAAATTGAGTAGCAGTATTATATTTTAGTATCATGCAATAAAATCCTAATAAAAATAACTGGCTGTTGTATCGTCTCATTTGTATAAAATTACTACATCTACATTTACGAAAATAATACCATGTATTAGAAGCGATAAATACAGAAATGTAAATTCCCTTCTCCATCCTTTGTAATCCTGAGCTAAACAGTAATGGATTATTAACGAACTTATTAAATTGTAATGAGAAAACATGTTCTCATTTACACGCAGGAAGGGAAACCGACCTTCGGTCAAGCTTAAGCTAATCCTACCGTTTCTAATTACACTTTAAATACGTTTGTATTAAGATAAAATAGGAACTAAAACAAAGTAAGTAAATGCCTCAAATTAGTTTTAAATGTAAGTGTGTCAAAGTAGCCTTTTACCCAGTCCACTAAATAGTCTCAATTTAAAAACGCTTTTCATTGATATTTTATATTGCAGCACCCTGAATGAACACTACGGATACATGGTCTGTGGATCGATCGATTTCTGTTAACAAAAGAGAGGTTTCTGTTGGATGAAAGAAGTATTTGTTAATAAACATTATGTTGCATTACTTATATGAAAAAGAGTTAGAATGGCAAAGTATCAATAACTTTATGATACAACCACACTGGACGAGACATTATATTTTAATTCGTAGAATCAATAGATGTATGCTTTATCGCAGTATTGACTTATTCCATTTTAGTATCGCAATGTTGTGTCGGGACTTCATACATAGTCAGACACAGTTTGCAAACAAACAGTGTAAATAAAATATCCCCCAAAAATGAGACAATTGACAGTTAGTAGCTGAATCGGGAGATAAAGATTGGTAAAATAATACAATAAACTCAGACAAATGAACACTAATTAAAATAAAGTATAAAGGTTGGATCAACCAACACGGTGCGGGCCGAAACAACTGCGTTGAGCTGTGTAATAACATACATCCTTATCAAGAAACTTGAGTTACATATACTTCCTCAATCTCTAACTTTATTTCTGTTCGTTTCAGCCTCATAAGCAATCAATTCCATAAGTTTATCGCATGAAAATTAAAATTGAGTCCATGTTATGTATAGACTCTTGCAAAAAATAGTATGGCCTGATTGTTGTTTTTTGACTTCACACACAAAGCCAAGGTTGTGGCAAAGACATTTAAAATTACTTCAAGTAGTTCAATTATCTAAAGTAATTGTAATTATATTAACATGATGTATAATATATGTTTATTTAATGACAGAGAGAGATTGAGAGAGAGAGAGAAAGCGAGAAGGAAGAAGGAGTGAATTCTCTTTTACAACACATTGAAAAACTATTTAATTATTTAAATATGCCAAAAGTTGGTTTGATGGTTTACTTACTTATGTAAGGGATGCTTCCAAGCCTATTATGATAATTTGTAGCCGAAAGATAACGCATTTCAACATTGTATTTCAACATCAAATTGAGGTAGGAAAACGCCATAATAAAATGCATTTTAAAAAGCATAATCTGGAATGAACTAGCGTCTTCGAAAAAAAAAAGAGTACAGAAAAAATAATAAACATAATTTAGGTTGATAGTCAAATTTACTTTTGTACAAAACAGTTTTCCAGTCTTTATATCGACCCTGTGTATTACTTGCCCCTGTTATACATAGTTTACAATGTATATATGATACTATTTCTTTATACCATTTTGCACAGAAAAATGATTTTTTATAAGAAAGTACATATATGACTGCTGCTTTCTTTGTCACTATTGTGCATTTTTCTTTTGCGTAAACAATCATTTAACAACAGTATTAGATAGAAAATATTTAGAATATGCCAGATTTTAATTACCCAATAAATCAGAATATTTAAAAAAATATTGTTAGATACTTCCAGAACTATTGTCGACTTTGAGACATAATTCATTTAATAACTGATGCAAGAATTGTATTTGTGTTTATATATGAGTTAAAATAACTTTTCAATAAGACCTATTTGCAATTTAAATTATATAAAGGATTAATTTAAACGGTTATTTTATCACATGAAATATTGACATAATGTGTCAGTTGAATATGACAGATAATGCAAGTGTGATTATTATGCTAATCGTGAATATTAAGAGCTGGCTCAATTTTGCGTAATTTTAACCAAATAATTGCACTTAAGAGCAGTGTAACTAACTGATAATAAAATATCCAATTTCTCTATTCATGTATAAAAATGTTTCGCTACAATCAAAATAATTTCTTTACATTTTACGGTAAAAAATACGCGACGATAATGAGAATATGTTTACCATTTACGTGTTAACTTTTTACAGAAGAATTACGGTTCTGCCATTTCGGTCATGTTTTACTTAACTTCATACACAAGTCACTACCATTAACGTTTCTCCATCGTTTGGCACATGTCCGGAATATCCTAATACCAATCTGCTTTTTTTCTTAAGCTACATATCGTTGGCTAATAGTGTAATTCTTTTTCAGAGTTGACAATTGATAACTAAAACAAGCTGCAATAATGTACAATTGATGAAATTTATTCAGAAGTATATATTACAGCAAAAACTACTTTTCAATATTGATAAATTTGTAAAAGTGTTTGTACCTAATACATGTACTCATACGTAAATCCTTTGAAGATCGAGGCACACATTTCAAAAATGAAGACCTGTGTCAATAGTCTACATGCGACAAAATATCAACATTAAAAGCTTTCAAGTGATATTTTGTAAACTTAAGACAGAACCATCATGTTGTAGAAGATGTTAAAATTAATTATCTTATTTTAGTTGAAACGACTATAAGATTAAAATTAAATGTATTTAATACTTTTAGCTAGACTACAATCTGCGCATATATAACATGTGTGTGATATTTTTTTAAACGTAACATTTATGGAAATATCTGTTTACATGACACTTGTTTTGGAAATGTGTGTTGCTACCTCCACAAGCTACTTATTTCCCGCTGTCTCACATACAAACCTTATTGAAATATTCTCCCACCCATTCACAACAAAGACGTCAATGCTAAACCATTGTTCAGAGCTTGCTTGATACTGAAGTGTTCTACGTTTTATAAATAACGTTCAGTTTTGTTTAGATTCAGCAAGAATTTCACTTTGTTTATACAAGGCTGTGAAGGCGGGGAGGAAATACATACGTAAATCTGGGGGGAAATCTGTGCAATAAGACCTTAAGATAAAAAGACCACGAAATTCTCCTCTAAGGAATTTCGGATACAGATTCATAAAATATGTTATTTTAACACTCCAAAATTAGTATTTGTCTAATCTTCGTTGAGTATATTGCTGTCAAAAAGTAATGTACTATATGTTTTAGGATTTTCTTTGTGAATAAATTAATCATTGAATACACACCAAAAAGCAGCAAATAAATATGAAGAATCCGTATAGACATAAATTACCCTTTTTTATGATTAAAATAAATTGCACAGAAACGGGTTATATACGGAATAAAAAAAAACTAAACTGCGCTTAATAGAACAAAAAAGCCAAAATTAAACGGAATGCATTATAAAGCGCGCATATAAGTTGCACTATGCATCCTGCAATTTCATGCCACAGAGTGAGAAAACAAGCTCCGTGAATAATGCAAAAGAAAATTGTTATAAATAATGATGATAAATGCAGCCAAACGTTATGCAGGCTCACTAATACTTGAAAGAGCTCATTTAAAGCATTATAAAATGACGTGTACCAGCGTTTTATCTGTTAAATTATTTCAAAAAGCCTTTGTATAATTTAATTAGTTTCATACTGAAAATAATTATAAACTCATCATCTATCTCTCGTGGCAAATTACAGTAATTAACACCTTCTACAACGATTGTAGAAAGGTTCTTTTCTTCTATGATGTTTAATCTAGTACTCTATACAAAAGACAGTTTTATTTTCTTTGAGAATGTATACTAACTACAAAGTTATCAAAATTTCCATTTGAGCTTTCAAAAGCATATCCAACTACTTGTTTAGATTTTTCTGCATATTTGTTTACGTTTTATACGTTTTAGGTAAGTATGTCTAAGGCCTCGTAAGGGCGTTCATATGACATAAAACTTGACGTAAAAATAAACAAAAAACATATATATTGTCCATATCTAAATATTTACCCTTCTGATATTCTGTATCAACCCGCTGCTTTGATTTGTTAAATTCCAAGGCCGATATTAACAGACAGAACCTCTTTTCATATTGATTCTGTGTTATTGCACATGCTGTATGATGATAAGTTCCATAGTTGATTTTCATGACGGTCGGTCCAATTAACAGCAGTGGAATTGGTGCAGTGGGTACCTTTAAACTTTTTTATATTTTGTGTAGGACGTTAAATAAGTTCTTCAATAAATAACCGTTTAAAATTCATCTTTTTATATATAGTTTGTAAATACGGTCAAATTTCGACAATTCTGCATATTTGCATATACGACAAAATTCTGACATTTTGGATAATTTAGTGATGAGCTCAAACTCTTTATCAGTTACAGTCACTTTTTACAATAACTAAATATGATACAGTGTACTTGGTAAATTAGCTTGATTCTTATTACCAGAGTGCGTCCTTAAGTTAGAATATTATAACATGTAGAAAGTTGAAAGCAATTGAATAGTTTTTAATATTATTGGGGTTTTCGTGTATTTAATCACTTCCCATCGATTATCATTTGAGGTTACATTCCGTCTTTATAAATATGATGTTTTAAGCATTTAATTACGTAAATTATAACCGCTAGTATCATAACTTACACACCTAATTGATTTCGAAATGTTACTTGCAATTTTCATTACATTACATAACACCAATTCACATAGTTTAAATATTTAAATATAATTTAGCCTTTAATTTTAAAATTATATTTGCATTTCATCACATGGAATGATAATAAAATGGCTGTAAATACAATACTAATGAATAATGGTTTTAAGAGGGCAATTCAAAATTTAATAGGACTAGCGTCATATTAGTAATTGTCTATGAAACTTGAAAGAATTAAATACATTTTTCTTCTTCGCACTATATTCTCCATGCATTTTATCAAGGCGTTTGATGTCGAAGTTTGTTTTATAACTACATCTCATACAAACGATCTAAAGATGCAAAGATTTTACAGTTACTGAAAAGGTTTAAAAATATACAAGTCATAATTATGTTACTATTATAACAATCTTCGTGAAGTTTTATAAAAATGAAAGAAACAATTGTTTGAGAATTAGAAGCTAGCAACATACATTTGTAAGACGAAGAGTCCCATTAATTTTCCTAACGACTCTTGTGCGAAAACTTTTGTTCAAATGTGAAACTGACAACATTTACTCATCAGACGACGAGTCTCATTATTTTTAAAAACTCTTGTTCTACATATTCTAAATTACCATGATTCATCCGCCATGTTTACGTCTTTACACTTTTCTTGCATTTGTGCACGACCTTGACAGTTATTTCGTAAAAATGCCCCCAATAACTAATATCCATGAAATCTTCTCATGTTTATTCAGTTCGTTAAATCAAATAAATTTTTCGTCATTACCTTGCTAAAATAAACGTGTCTACTTTATTTGATAACTCCAGTTAGCTAGAAAACATACAAATGATTGTATGATGTCTAATTTCTTGCTTAGCAGTAAACGGTATTTGTTGTGTGTGGGTTTTTTTTTTCAAATGATACGATTATGAATAATAGAGAATGAACAGTTGCTGGTATAAAATTACAAATGGATAAATTTCAAATGCTGATGAATTAGCTTATTTTATGAAACAAAACAATGTCATTAAAATTAATAAAAATCATACTGATTAACACAGTCTCTCTTCACAAATGACAGGTGTCTGGGAGAACACATTGTCGATGGAAACTGTATCATTATTAAAAAAGCTAATACAACTCACACAAAATACTTATTTCTCTTTTCTCTGAACGAAAAGTTAATAATTATATGAAAGCATGATTACTTTGAACGTTTAATACTTTTAGTAATGAAGGGTTATAACCTTAACAGGTTTTACCATTTATCTGTACGATTCTCATTCTTTCTTATAGGAACGGCATCATTTTTTTCTTGCTCATGTATACATGCTGAGGCGTCGTGGTAACAGCCAACACCAAACTTTTGCTACATGTTGTCGGTAAATCACTTATGTTTGAGTTCAAACCCAGTTGATAAGATAAGACTGTTTAATTGAACAATTAATTACACGATCATTTGAAGCTTAGAAGTTACAAGCGAATCAATGACGTAATAGCTTTTCAATAGTTATGCCAGCAAATCTAATTGCATTAAAACGCCGTTATCTTGACGGCAAATAAATAAATTTCCCTTGATACATCGATGGGATCTTACTTTTTCAACTATTATTCCTATGTGTAATCTTCACTTAATACGTTGTTTCCAGACGTAATTGTTGATCATTATTTTATGTCGTTTTCATACCAATGTCCATACTATAATGCCTTTCCTTAATTGAATACCCACGATTTCATACATGTCTCAAGGACAAGCAGTCAATAAGGTTGAACGCTTAAAGCCAAGAAGACTAGGTAATACACACACTGTCGTCATCAACAACTAAGGCAAGACGTAGTCAGATTGCAAAATTCTTAAAAATAAAGTCATACCACAATACGTAAACGTACTTGAACTTGTTATGTTATTCGCATTTTTAAGGAAAAAGCTATTAGAAAGGCTAATTATACTTGTCAAGGGTTTACGTACTGTCTGGCTCAGCGCACCGGGAAAAATGTCCAAGAAGGCATTAATTAGTATGTTCGCATATGAATGGATGTGATTATTTGCATTAAATATTTATTGCGTGTTAATTAAATAAGATAACCAGAAAAAATGTGCTAACATTCCTTTGTGGAAAAGATGGTTTCAGCCATTAATATTGTCTTATATCTGTCGGTTCATTTTAAATCCATAGGTCAAACGCCACTAAAAAAGTTTGTCCTATATTCTATAGTGAATCGCGAAAAGATGGAAACAAATTTCACCATGACCAAGTTATGATGGACACCCATAACCATATATATGTGAAACGAGCTATTAATTGTCTATCAGAAAGAACCAGAAATAAGGCAAATTTTGCAACTTGTAAGAAAGTTCAGCTTCATAGACTGCGCATACCGCCAAATTGCCAGTCGGTAACCGCCAAATTTCAATGAAATATGTACTTCCTGTAAAATTGGATCAGTCCATTATTGTGCATAGGGGTTAAAGACTTTTGCTTTCTTATAATTCTACATAGGTTCAGTTTCCTTTTGATACCAAAAGGTTCAGATTACCTTCAAAATAGGAAATGTAATGCCAAAACATAGCAACAGACTGTTACTAAAGAGAAAAAGTCCATGTCACACATTCTACTTCCAGTCGGTATTAAGTGGAACCACCCCCATAGATAACACTCCTATCTTTATTGCATTGAATGCGATCGACGAAAAAGATATTAAAATCATCTTTTTCAAAGTTTTCAACCTGTCTCAATTGAACACACGCAGATTGATTCGTTCGCAGGCGCAGCGGATCATGAAGACATTTATTGTGCGGAGTATAAAACAATTCGAAGACATTGGCCTTCATTATGAAGATAATTAGAAAATATTTACAATTTCCCACAGAATCATGTAAAGGTAACTGTTTCTGCAAAAAGCTACACTAGTTACCAATTCGTATGGTCATTGTTGAATGGTATTTGTTAAAGGAAACTTGAATATAGATTCAATCTCTTAGATAAAAATCAGGTTGCTGAAAAACATAAATGCCTTTTTCATTATAGGTCCTATAAATTAGCAATAAAATATGTTCAATGTGATTTTATGTGCTGTTTTTTGTGTGTTTGTGAATAAACTCGCTGTTTACATGTGTACCTTTGTGCAATTTCAATGTCTTTTGGAAATTTCCAGCATTTTTACTCAAATGCGGGTATGACGTCATTATAGGAACGGCATCGCCAAGTAGAGCTTCATATCAAAGATCAAATCCGAAATGTTATATTTTTATTCCGTTAAATACAAACGTTTTGCTGCACATTATTATATACAGTATTGGTAAAGTTTAAATTAAAAAAAGTCACAGGATCCATGTTTTGCCACAGTAAGTTTGCTTTAATTATCTGTGACTGTTAAGAATTCAGCGGCTCTATTCAAAGTTTTAGGTGCCTGAACATAAAATAGCCTTTTGTCAAAAAAGTCGTTGATGAGAACATTAACATATGCATGGATATGATTATCTACATTTTATCTTTTATTGCGTATTCATCATTTAGTATAAACTGAAAAATACACATTTCCTCATGGAGATGGTTTGGCCATTAATACTGGTTTATATCTGTGTCTGCTCATTGGAAATATCCTGGGAAAGATAATTTCTAATCTTTACAGCCTTGCATTATGAACGAGAAAAAATATCAAATGTGAACTTCATCTTCTCCAGATTCGGGACGAGGACCTTACTGAGTTAAACACGAAAAGATTAATACTTGTTCACACGCAGCGGGTCATGAAGACGTTTCATTGTACAGCGCGGGTGGTCGAACCTACCATATTTGAAAGTTTGAATATATTTAGAAAACCTCTACAATGTCTGACATATTCATGCAGAGGAATCTTTTAGGTTCCTAGTCGGCCCCTATACCCTTATCCGTATATTGAACCGCCCCAAGACTGTGACTGTTTGGGATTTATCTATATTCTAGGTAATGTCTAGTCTGAGTTGTATTTATTACTTTTACACTCATCTAGCATGTGTTTCCCTACGTCTTCATTTTCAAATATTGGTATTTGGTGTGATACACATGGGAGCTCAGATATTTTAGTATGTAAATACAATTTTACGTTCTGATAAATATTGGGTTTCATTGCTCTAGTCAGGCATACTAATTCGCCTTGGCAGATCTGTCATTATTTATTTTATCTATATATAGTGTATGTGATAAAGTGTTATCCACGGTTGTTTTAATGGTTTAGTCACGCAATAGAAAGCAATGTTTGACTCCCACGTATGGATATCATCTTAGAAAAATGTATAACTGAATGAGACAAATATAATGCTTCACCCAGAGTGTCACTGGCGTGAAAACTAAATTTATGTATTTGTAAGGTAAATAAATCCTATTTGTACGAGGTCGTGAATGAATAAGAAATTACTAATACTAGTAAGTGATACGTACACGTGATTCTAATGGAAATTCACGTATTACAAAAGTTCGTAAATGCTGTTTTTAATGACCAATCACAAAGAGCAAGCTTTCTCAATATTGTATGTGGCATATAAAGCGCCAACCTACTATTTTTCGATGTTTCTATTACATCATATATACATGTATATGGCTCTTTTTGTTAGGTCTGTTTGGATAGAAGGCACCAATTAATTAAAATAACTGGTCAAATGATATCAATCATCAGTGAATTTGAGATGGTGGCCATCTCTCTGCTTTTAAGATGGATCCCTAATTACGACGTTGTGAAATTATTGTGCATTAACAGAATTCGATATTTATATTATTTTTTTTAATCGAGACGGAGCTAGATAACAACAACCTGTTCTGCAAACTTGTTCATATACAAGGCTAACTGGCATCACAATCCACTGGATCTGTTTATAATTAGATGTGCTGAGATAGAAGGCTCTGAGGTGTCTATGTAGCTAATTCTACGAGAAAGACCTGAGTGAACGAGTATAACTTTTAACAAATAGCACAACGCAAGTAATGTGTGTTACAAATGTAAGAAGAAAATATTTTTTTATGAAATATTATATTGCTTTAACGAAATGAATGGCAATATTGTTACAAACGCGGATTTAATTAACCATGTCATGGATATTAATTCTTTGAACATAGGAAGTTCTGTTCACACTATATTTAACTCTTAAACAGTAAACTAATATAAGGTGAGTTCATTGTACTTTATGCCAATCTCATACGATTGGAATGAAACAAACACTTGCCAGAGACACCATGTCGATGCTTTTAGAATCTGCTGTTAAAGAATGCTCTATCGAATGCACAGTTCTGCATGTTTTTCAATCATTATTGCATTAACCCGAACAGGAATGATGCATGGCTCTTAAAATTAAAACATTAGAAGACTCAGCAAACTTGAAATTAAATCTTAAATCTTCTTAGCGAAAAGAAAACTAACTTAGTCTTTTGTTTACCCTCGTTTAATTACTGTCTGTTTTGATTCCTAAATGACTAAATTCCGCCCTTTGGATTGTAGTATGGTAAATGCCGAAAGGAAGCTGCATTATGTTAATGAAGTCGATAGTCCCTGTACATTGTATGTCTCTGATAATTGTTCAACAGTATAAGCAAAGGTAATATATTGCAAACCACGTCTTGGTTCACAAGATGTCAGATGCTTTTTTGTTTTTTTACGTTTAAACATTTCGAAACAAAAAATCACATTTACAAACACAACATAACATAGACTGAAAACCACTTATTGGTGTTTGTATGTGGTCTCCTTTGATAAAAAACAAAAAAAGTATCAATACAATTCTTACAATAACACTTCTGCCGTATGTATTGCTTTGCGAGATGTTCACAAAGACTCTTGATATTAAGCTAGTTTTCTCCCAGTTCCGAAATTATTGGTCTGACTAACATATAAATAAATCGAGTTATCAGTCGACGGGCATTGTTGGTAGTGGCCAAGTTTGAATATGTAGATATGTATGTTGATAAATCGAATTGTTTATCAATCTCATATAAATAATGTCACCTAAGCTCATGAACATGTTTAAACATGTTCCAATCAAAACTCCCTTCAATAATTTTTAGAAAATTTGGTAATTGTAATTTTAATTTTCGTAAAGAAGAACACAAAACATTGAACTTAATTGATGTTTTTCATAAAGCTTTTTATTAAATTGTTAAAAGCTAGATAAAACATGATAATGTCATAATGATGATCCATTCTCAAAATATTAGTTTTCCTTAGGAAAATTGATACCATCACTTTCTTTGGGTTTTAAAATAAACTCAATAATTTTAAATTGAATATACTTTTTATTCTTTAGTTTAAGTTATTTTAATTACTTATTTGAGATTTCTAATGCAAAAAAGATTGTTATCAGAGATCTGTTGTCAGCCATTAATTCGTCCAAAACAATTATCATTACCTTTTAAATGTTGTTTGTTACACATGCAGTTTTAAAAGTTTGATCCTCTCATAGTTCCATTAATGACTGCATGTGAATGGGGTCCTACCGATATCCTCAGTTATCTCCCTTGCCATGTCAGTTTAGAGTGATCTCCCTTTGGTATTGGGTAGTTCCGGTTTGTTGAGAAAAACGACGATCAGATAATATATCGAGATTTATCCCTGTGTTCTTAAAGAAATTTCAATGTTCGCTCTATATTCAACGTAGGAAACTGATGCAGAACAGCAGTACAGCCAAAGCTAAGAAGGAAATTATGTATGATCGAGTAAAACTGTTAAAGTCGGAACAGTTTCTCAAGAAACTGTATAGGTGGGGTAAAATAAGTTGGTACATAATCTCGACAGATCATCCCGTAATACTGGCGTGTTGCGATTAATTTCGCTATTTTTGTTGTCTTTTTTCGTCATTGATGAGCTGCAGATAATTTGTGTAAGCTTTAATTGTAAATGTGATGGAAGTGAAGTGGTAATTGGAGCAATTCGACTATAGTAATGCATTTTTATACTAGTCATAATTGAAATTAAATGTGTGGCATGTAGGGAGTTGGCAACATATACAACCTATTTTGGTGTGTGTGTATTTTTTGCTCTTTTATCCTATTTTCATTAACTCATTGAGCCCTACAGCCAATTAACCAGTCATTCCCTAGAGGCATTTCTCCAGTCATCCCTACACCTGGTGGGGGTCTTATCTGCCCCTCATGCCTGGTGACACATCTGGTGTGGATTACCGGTCAGTGTAAGATATTGGGGGTGGATGTATACACAACACAATAAACATGTCATTTTGGATATACTCTAAAAGTATATTTTCACATACTTGCAGCACAGAAAGTGCTTTACACAACCGTGTAATTTTTAACAATGTAAGAAAAGAAATACTTCAGAAAAGAAAGAAAATGACTGAAATCCGAAAAACAAGTAAGATTAATAATATCAAAATTAACACATTTCAAAAGATTAAAATAAGATATAATTGACCTCATCAAGTTTTCTTATGTTTATAACGTGAATGACACTGCTTTATTTAAAAAAATATATAACGAGTAACTTTTAAACAGTCGGCCGTCTTTGATTGAAAGTTGCGATTTACCGGTAGTTTGAAAAAATAACGCTCTTAAACTTCATATTTAATTGAAAATTCCGCTATTTCCAAGCGTAAGCTTTGTCTTTTGATCTGTTGATATTTGCAATTATATTATAAGTGGATCTGACACAGGTAATTCCACATATCCGCCGATACATGTGCGTATAAATAGGAATTTTAAAGCTAACAGTAAGGCACATCGCCGTTTTTCTTTGTCTCAACATAATTAATTCATTGTGTTTTCATACGGGTTACATAAAAATCCAATACATATATTTCAGGCCATAAAAACCTTACATATGACCACACTTTTTCCTAATCCACTGCTATTTTCAACATAAAATCGGCGTACTCTCAATATAGTTTACTGTATATAACCGAAACCGGAACTACCCAAAGAAGCGCCACCTCGTTCAAGGGAGGTAAATACGTAGCGAAATCAGGGATAACTCCGTATATCGGTAGGACCCCATTTCCCTTAATAAAAACAGTAGCATTTATCCTGGATCTGTCTCAGAAGACATGTGCAAAATGTTTGGTGCAACAATAGTTGAATAAGGATATTGACAGTTATTAAAGAGATAGTGAAATTTTTAATGACGCAATCGCACATCCTACATAAATTGGTTACGGAAAGGCGAAGACTAGAAGTATAAAAGTAATGAGTGGAGTATTTAAATGGGTCGAGGTCAAAGCATAATTAATATATTTTTATTAATATTGTCTGAAAAACATGTCTTGTAGTTTGAAAAGTTTTAGTACATATTCTTCCAGGTTAAGATTTTTATATTATATAGAGACAGGTTTCTGTGAAGAGACCATGTCTTCAGTTTTAATTTATAACCTGTCGGTGAAGAGGTTATGTAAAGGAAGGATGGGGATACCTGCATAGATAGGTAAAAGGACTTTTGATGTGTTTTCAACGCAGATTATTATTAAACCATGGAAAGTTTGTAGCAAACCATAAAAGTTTTTTATCTTTGTTGTACTTGTGAGATCGTTTGGGTACGAATAAGTACACTTTAGGAATCGAACCGGAATATATTGATTAAATTAACTACTCAACCAGTCTTAGCTGGGATCGGCAGTTGTTTATTTTTCATCAAGTATTGTCTTTTTGTACCCGGTATAATACAAAATGGAAATTAATAATTATTAAAGCCATGGCTGTTGGTTCATCAAGTACTTGTAGCGGCGAATTAAAATTCACCGAACTCACTTTATGCGAGTTCCCATTAAATGAAATAAAATATATTTTCGAAACATTTCTGTGTATATTGTAAAGATCTACAATCCTCTCAAATCTCGATTAGCATATATAATAGTAACATTTCACGTAAAAATCCTCTGATATGCTACTCGAGAGCATGCTTCTAGTCGTTATTTGGTATATTAGTATCGAAGGCTTCCCAATTACTTTAACAGAAATGCATCCGTGGCAACATATGGTCTGTTCCTACGGAAGCTCAGATCATTATGAAAATGATGTTGATACAAATTAAGTTGCCAGATCTGAACCGCGGGCCTTGAAGTTGAGTCGGTAGATTTTAAAGGATCTAAATGGAATTCACCTCTTGAACATCACCGCTGATAGCTGAGTGGCATACCTCTTATCAGTTACAGATTCATTTTAAGATTCAACTCATTTTACCACCCAGCATAGCACGTAGAAGCAGTTCCCTCCCACAAACCAGATTTGACCAGATACACACGCAACATATATATTCAAACATAGCACTTTCCCACATTTTCTAAAATTGAATATTGGCATAGTAGTGCACAGGCGCAAAACGAATATTTCATTATGTAACAGCATCGAAGATGTGGTAAGGTAGAATATGACTGTGAATATGGAATTTTGTGGCTTTGAGAAATGATTCTACTAAAAAGTACGCCAACATTTAGTCGGTAATATTACAGCAATCCTGAACCATCTACCTTTCCATTTACAATTAATAACACATAAACACAAAGTTCTTCATTTATAAAATACTTTGTCATGTGATAAAAGGTAATATCCCAAGTCTATTTGAACATAATTAACACTTATTCTTGCCTACAAGTTATTATCACATGCTCTGCCGTTTGCTAAAACTTGTTGGCAATACTTGTTTTATGCATTAAGATACTTATATATTCGTGAATAATAAGCAAAAGTTAAATATCATAGGGCATGTTTAAATTATAATTAGTTTTATTACCTATTTATTTTTTTTCACAATTGCAATATAAACCTTATAAAAATATTAACTAGCTATTAGATCATTTCATTTATTTTTGAAAAAGTGACAGTATCTAAAAATACGATAATAATGTCATGCATTGCAAGCTAGCTTAGATACAGTTATGTGTAAAATAACTTAATATCTTTCACAATCCATTTTAATCGTAAACCGTTTTGAAGTATTTAGTTACACATAATGGATTATTAAAGACCATATAAAATGATAATGAGAAAACATATGCTGTTTTATTCGCAGTGTTTTGAAAGACATTTTTAAGAAGGAAACTTAATTTTGGTCAAACGTAACCTAGTCCTAACCTTTCTGATTACCCTTAGATACGTCTGTATACATCAAAAATGAACTTACTTACTTGCTTGCTTGCTTGCTTGCTTGCTTACTTACTTACAAAATTCAAGTTAAGTAAGCACATCAAATAAGTTTTATCTGTCAGCGTGTCAAAATAGTCTCAACATAGTTTAAAGCAATAGAAATGTGACGAGGCACCCAGTGAATACTCTCATTTTTAACTTGTTTCTATTGATAGACTCTTTTGCAACGCCCTTATCGAACACTACGGACATACTGTCTGTGGATGGCAAGCAAAGGTATAACCCGCTTCCAGCTATCACAAGAGAAATTTATCTTAAATTAAAGATGTGTTAGTTAACTCTTTATTGTACTTCTTAAATGACAAATAAGATGAAATTGTAAAAAATGGCTATTTTGTGTGTGTGTTCGTGTGTATTTGTGTGATTAATTACACTGTTGTTGTTTTTCTATTTTTGTATGATATTTAATGTTGTATTGTGATTTTATGCTTATTCAGACACAGCTTGAATGTCATTATTATTATGCTTCGTTGCTTTATTGTCTTTATAGTTTGCCCGGTAGCTTCACTTAATTAAACATTCGATACTTTAACCGGGTATGGAATTTTAGTTTAAAGTAGGACTTAGTGCGTTAATATTTTAAACAACAGATAAGCCTTGTATTCATTTTGGGCTATGTAAAACTATATATATTTCAAATAATACATTATAAAACGAATACTGTAATAATTGGTGAAACACTTTCCTAAATATTATTCTAAAGGGTAAAAGTAAAACAATTCACTGTATATATTTTAAACGAACACAAATTACGCAACTTCAAATAACGCTTTTTTTAAAGGTACCATTCAAAATGTACTAATTTGATAAATATATATATATAGTTAAGTTTCTGTGAATATAATCAATGGGTCTTTGTTATAAAAATGACAATTGAAAGTGAATTAAGATAAGGGCCCATTAGAATTACCACAAATAATAAATGTTGAACCACTAAAATGGCATACATAGTTATTGCAAAACTGACAGTTACCTAGTTGGAATGGTCGGTAGGCGGAAGGACTGTGTTTTAACCCGGCTGATAGAGTGCCCCAACCTCGCATTTCCTAAAGGTTTTTCTCGCACACGATCAGTCTGAATAAAACTATCCCAAAAGGAGAAACAGCTAACAGCAAGTGTCTGTATCTGATAAAAGCCATTGACAAAAGATAGTAAAAGCACAAATATTACACTAATTAAAATTATCTATATGGAGCGTTTCAACAAAAAAATATGCAGGTATTATTACTTAGAACGACAGTGGATAGCCAACAAAGATTTTATTTTGTATTTATTTGTATTTGTGTTGTTCGCCGTTTCTGTCTTTAAAATCCAACTAATAACTGCCTAGCTGAATGGAGTCAATGTAAATACCTGATATAATAAACCCCGTTTTGTCGTGGTACATGTAAACGTGTTTTGAGCGGTGTAATGGCGGTGTACTGGTGAACATACTTTAAAGTCCCTTGAGTTATATATAGTTGCAACACTAATTCCTCAAAAGTTAAGTCTATTTTATGTACAGATTCTACAGAAAATATATCAACCTTGTTCTTATTGTTTATATCACTTCACACACAAAACAAGGTGGTAATGATTACATGTGCGAATAATGATAATTGAAACATATTGAAAACAAGATTTCGAAAACAATTTTAATTACATTAATATAATGAGAAATGTACGTTAAATAGAACAACAAGAAGAGTGTGAGAGAGTTCGCGTGAGAGAGAGAGAGAGAGAGTAAACAAGGAGAGTTCCCTTTTAAAACCAATACACAGATGATTTATGTGATGCAAAAGTATCGCCTAGAGTTTTCAGTGTCGTTAAATTCAGTGAACAAAGATATTTTAGCAGTCACATTTGCGTTTAATCAGCTACAGATGACATATAGATGCCTTACAGGTATTTCATACATAGTGGTTTATATGAAACCTAATTTGTGTTTTGTCGTAGTTCTGTTCCTTAAGGGCTTACCGTCAAAGAAATATTAATGATTTATGACATGTAAGTACAAAGAGAATCAATGTTCCTTCGACTTTATATTCTTCAGGCCAAATGTTTGTTCTTCGATGTTGTGTACGCAAATAGAATGTTGCATTATTTATTTGTGTATCCCCAATCTGTATATACTACTATGGATACTTCTAAAAACATATTTGATTGATTCGATGTGATAAAGATGTTTGAACCTGAGTTATATACAACTGAAAATTACAAATACATCTCCTTGCTACAGTTTATTACCATTAGCAGTATTTGAATGACTTCTATAATCAGTTTTAACAAAACAGGGCGGGTTATATATCACATAAAATTTTTAGTTTCGAAATTGTATTCTAACGTCAAATTGAAAACGCCACATTCACATGTATTGTAAAAACAGTATCTTGTCTGAAATAGCATCCTAAAAAGTCTTTACAACTTAATACTAAATAAACATAAATAAGGTTGATAATTAATCTATTTATGTACATCACAGTTCTCTGGTCTTTTAAATATCGAGTTTGTGTATTACTTGCCCCTATTATACGAGTGACCATGTATTTCTATATACATATGATACTTTTTGTTTTTAGAATTTACCCAGAAAATGACTGTTTTATAATGAACGTCATATCTGTCTGCTGCCTTCTTTGTCGCCTTTGGCATTTTCATTTGCGTAAACAATGCTTTAGAATAGTATTTGATAGAAAACATTCAGGAAATGAGAGTTCTAAATCAACTATTGAAACAGAAGATTTCCAGAATTTTACAACTTAAGAGCAGTATAACAGATGACTAGAAATCCAAGTATATTATCAATATTTAACAAAGTTTAGGTAAAATCCAATGTTTTCAGCATTGAACTATTTAAATAGATGACGATAATGACAACATGTTCATCATTTCCGATTATGGAATTTTCAAAAGTATATCATTTTTTTATTTAAATCGTAGGTTATTTCGAAAACGAATCAAAATAAATGATTCCATGCATAAAATGGACAATGTCTAATTGCTGATACCTTCCTCTATTTCCAATCATTTCTATAAATCTAATCAAATTTACATTAAGTTACATAGTTTTCAACAACAACAAAAAATTGTCTAGGGCAACTTACCAGTGACAGGAACCGTCTTTATTGTAAACCAATGTTTCATATTTATTGTTGAAGAAAGTGACAGTTCAATATGATTCATCTGTTCATACGCGGAATTCCTTTCTTTAAATATCATGCTTAGTTTGCACATTCAATAAATACGATTTTAATAATTTCCTTTATCCTTTACCCTAAGTTACTATCAACACCATGCTATCGATAATTTATCTTAATTTTACACAAACATGTCCGAAATATCGTGATATAAATTTACCTTATTACCTTAAGCTACACGTTATTAATAAATTACGCCAGTTTCTTCCAGAGTTGTCAGTCGATGACTTAAATTAAGCTGCGATAATGAAACGTGCTCAGAAGTAACCGATTTTGTTCTACAGAAACTACTTTGTGGCGAATTTTGGTAAAATGTTTATTCATAATTCTCATACGTGTATCCACGGGACGATCAATATACAAATCTCAAAAATGATGATCGTTGTCAACAGATTCGATATGCTAAAAACCATTAACGTTAAAAGCCTTCATGTCGTCTTTTCTAAACTTTAGGCATAATCATCCTAGAAAATGTTCTTCTTTCCTTTTTATTTTTAGGGCAAACGACTGGATGCTTGAAATGTATTTTATATTTTCAATAAGAGTACAATGTGCACATGTATTACATGTGTGAGATATTTGTAATATGCCAACGTATATGGAAATCTCACTGATTCTATATTCCGTTCGCATTACCAATATCTTTGCTCCGAATGTCGCTACCTTTCAGTTAACGTGTAAAGTGTCAAGCGTTCTATTCCTGCAATATCACATAAATTATCCTTATTGCAATATTCGTTCGCCAAAGCACGGCAAGGACGTCAATACTCAACCATTGTTTAGCAATAGATTGGATACAGAAGAGAACCACGTTTTACAATCGTGCTCAGATTTTGGTAACTTTCAGCAAGAAATTCAGTTTGTTTATACACGGCCTGTGGAGCTGGGGAGGAAATATAGATGTTAATCTGGATAGAATCTGTGCAATAAAACTTAAGGTAAACAGAACACGAAACCCTAGGAAAGAAATCCGGATCAAGATGTATAACATATGTTTTAACACTAAATGTGTTATTGTTCAGTCTGCATTTTGTAGTTTGTTGCTGATGATAATTACATTATTGCAATGTTTTTTATTATCTTTATGCGCAGAATGTTAATAAAATATATGAAAATATATATGAATTATATATGTTTATATATTATGTTTATAATATATCATACATAAACGGGTAAGATGCAAAAATGAAAAAGCAAGCAAAATATAATGCAATTTAAGGATCGCTTAACGGACAAAATTACGTTTAAATGACCTTTGTTCTTGTCGCGAGACAAAAACTAGCTCTGTGAATAATGTAAAAAATGCTATGACCATGATTTCTTCAAACTTAAAATACCTTATTAAATATTGAAGTTCACCAACATTTCATCATTTCAGTTTTTTTTAAATACGTGTGCGTTTTTTTACTTTAATGTGTATACCAAACATAAATATTTTTCTAGTGGGTACCATACTGTTATTATTATTAATGTCTGTTTCGACGAATGCAAATAGACTCACGTCTTCTTCAAATGCTTTAATTTAGTACACAATATTGAAAACGCTGTAAATACAGATTATGTTCTAATTAAAAATTGTTCATATGCAGCTTTCAAAACATATTCTACCACAGTTTATATAATTTAAGTTCATATTTGCAAATTAGGTAAATATTTCTATTAATATGCCTATGGATTCGTAAGGACGGTTTAATGTTATTAAACCTGACGTTACAATAAGTTAATAACATTTAGTCCATGACCAAAATGTTTACCCTTCTGATTTTCTCCATTGTCAGTGTTTAGTTTCTTTGTGCCTTATAAGAAACATTTTCAATGCGTTAACATAGCATGTCTTTGAACTATCAATTTTATTTGATTATCCTATTGTAAAAGAAACGAACATGCTTGCCTTACCTGGATGTGGTAAATAATACCTCTGTGTGCGTGAGTATATGTGCATGAGTATAGGTGTTTGTGTAGGTGTCTGTTTGAGAGTGTGTATGTGCGGGTGTGTAAGTGTGAATGTAGGAATGAAAATATTTCTAGGTTTTATTTTTCAAAGTGTATTAGGCCATATGGCTATACACACAATATAATAAAGTTGAGGGTTGAAGGTTGAGACAAATGACTGAATTAAAAATATATGTGTACAAAATCAAAAAAGTATATAACATGTTGTAATACTTACACTATGGACAAACTAATTTATTGTCATGTTACATAAAAATAGAAGGACCGCCAACCTTCAAAACACATGTTTATGAACGCATATTCGCGTTAAGCTTCCCGAGATATCGATGACAAACAGATATCATTCGGGTACATACTATGTAATAGTACACATGCAACCCTGTATTCCAGACATGTGTTTTGGGATGGCTTTGATGCTTAGTGTAATATGTGTAATGTCAGTGATGTATGAAGACAGAATTTGCGTCTCAAAAGCAATTAGGACATCCATTTATATACATAAGTTATGAATAACTATATATAACACTGTATAGTAAGGACTGTGCACACTAAAAGAAAAAACACAACCATATGGGAAATGGGGAAATAGGAAAATATATCCCAATAATCTCCCTTTATTGCATAATATTTATTCAAAATACATAATAATAATACTTATTATAAATTCCTCTGCACATACATAAGTTATGAATATGGGATTAGGGATTAGCCGGCATTTTTGCCGATACTGCGCAGCGACATTTCTATCATTATAGCACAGGGGCACTTATGAGGTGCCCAGGGACTGAACCCGGCCGGTCCATTATACTGACACCGACGAGTCAGGCGTAATGCTGTCTCTTTAGCCCCGAGCGTTAGGAGGGAAGCTATTACTACCAACTTTAAAGTCTTTGGTTTGGCCCGGCCGGGGTTCGAACCCACGACTTCCCGATCCGCAAGCCGACGCTCTACCACCTGAGCTATTGCGGCCGGTTTATGAATATGTGTATGTTTACAGGTAACATGGAGAGGATGAATTAATTTAATTTATGGAAAATACACATACAATGTCAATTCCACTTCATACAGATAATCAAAAATACCACTCCATATAATTTCCTATATATGTCACAGATAGTCTTGGAAACATAAAAATATTAACATGCAACATAAATGCTTACCTTACACAATGGTGATCTCTTCAAATCACGCATATCGCTTTAACTGAAATTTAAATATATCTTATTGAGTTATTACCAGCTAATGGTACGCGTCCTTTTCATAAAATTTCTCCTTCATCTCTTTTTTTTAAACTAAAACACAATAAATTGATTATTTTCCCAGTACGACTGTTCTGAAAATCGATGTTCGTGGTTCACGAGTTTCCATCGTGGTAATAACTTATTTATAACATGTTAATAGCACATCTCTGAATATATTTTCGTAACGATCTCAAAATATTGTATTTTTCTTAAAAGCATGCTTAAAGTGTCGTTGTTAAAAGGAAATAGAGAGTAATGTTATATAAACTATTTGCCCAAATTGTCATAACAACATGTAATTATTTTGATGACAATGTTACTTAGCAGTCAGAATATGACGGTAAATATTAGGTGTAAGCAATACCAAATGTAAGTATAAATACAAGTTTAAAAAATACTACACAAATATTTTATCTGTTTTGAAGCACTTTGAAAGACGTGTAGCTAAAAAATTAACACTCTGGTCGTAAGATATTCATACTGTATATTGTTACGAGACATATGTTTGTATTTAAAATGGCACTAACCAAGTACATTTTTTCTGTATAAATGTTCGTGTTTAATGAAACAATTATTTCTTAATTGAAAACCCCTTCAGTTGGGTGTATTTGCTAAATTTCTAATGTTCTTAGTGTTTTCTTATACTTTTAAAGTATGCCAATTGACAGATGGTTCACTATAACCAAGAGTGTTTAATGTTTTGTAAACAAATAAGACATATTTTTATGGAAAACTAATGACAAATGAAACATGATAAAACTTATTTGGATGTTGAGTTAATCGTTATTTACCTTTTCTGGTTTAATTGGCATAGGAACGATAATCTGAAGCGTATCCAGAAATATTTAACCTATAGGCTGTTATAGGTAGACAATTTAATGAGATATGTTTTACCAGTAGGTAAAGTTTGACAATTTAAGTATCAAAATTTGTCACACGAAGCGTCCCATTTATGTTTAACGGCTCTCGTGCAAAAAATGTGTGTGCAAATCTGAAACCTTCAACATTTACACGTCAGACGAATCTAGTTCTACATTCATTAACATGACATGACTTTATCATCCTTCCGCCATTTATAAATCTTTAATGTTTCTTTCATTTGTGCATAACTGTGTTTTTATGTGAAATATGCCTCCGATAACTTAAATTCTTACCTAAGCGTAAACATTTATTTGAAAATCATCCGGTTAAGATTAATAAAAAATGAACATATCCTCGTAAATATTTACAATATGGAAAAATTCCAAATGATACTGCAATTGCTTTTTTTATAAAACAAACATATGTCCATATAAATTATAATTATAATGATTAACACATTGTCTCTTCACAAGTGACCAATGTCTGGGAGAACACACTGTCGATGGACACGACATCCTTTTAAATACAACAAATACAATTCAAAAAAATAATACTGAATTCTTCTTTCCTTGTAGGAAAGAATACTTTCTTGTACGTTTAATACTTTAAGTAGTAAAGGGTTATAACTTTAAAAGCGTATGCTTTCTTACTTAGGACGATATTAGTTTCCTTTGTTTATGCTTATGTATACATTCTGAGGTGTCGTGGCATCAGCCCACATCAAAAATGGCTATATATGGTCGTTAAATACTTGTGTTCGAGCGGAAAACCAATGGATAACAATTGACTGCTTTATTGAACATTTGATGACACTAACTCTCCGAAGTAGATACCAGATTTTATCGCTCAGAAATTACAAGCGAATCAATGACGTAATGGTTATTCAAGGGTATATGTCTGACAATCAAATTGCATTAAAACCCGTTATCTTGACAACGAATAAATAAATGTCCCTAGATACATCGATGCTATCTCACGACTTTAACTATTACTCCTATATCTAATTTACACTAGATACGTTGGTTCCATACGACATTGCTAATCATTATTTGATGTATTTCTAGTACCAACGTCAATATTTTATATTGCCTTTCCTTAGTCTACTACCCTCGAGTGCAACCAGTCAATTCAGTTGAACTCATGGAGTCGAATTGACTGGATAACAACCAAGAAACTGGCGAGACCTAGTCGGACTGCAAAATGCTTAAAAATAAGTTCAGACCACAATTCGTAAACATACTGATACTTGTTATTCTCACATATTTAAGGAAAGAGCGAATAGGAACATCTAAAAAAATGTCAGAGATTTACGTACTATTATGCTAAGCCCACAGGAAAAACAACAATATAAGCAAAAAGCGCAGAAATAAGCACTTATCCATTACCTTTATTAATTGACTTTGTTTGAAAAAAACATTATCTAGAGAGTATTACTATCTCAGTGAATAATTGACGGCGGTAAATACCAGCTGCATATCGTTCGCAAAGATTACTTGGAACTGCTTCTGATCTTTTCATTAAAGCTGTAACGCAACTACGTACACCAAAGTTAAGTCTGACTACATATTTCAAATTCTCCGTCGGCCAATGCAGATACGCCAATTGATTGTTTATCAGTAACCGGTGTATTCGGAAAACAAACTACGTTCTTAGTATATAATTCGTCACCATGCACGTTACGTAAGTAAAGACAAGTAATTGTCTTGAATAATGACTTTAGTTTGGTTACATGATAACCCCAAATGAATACCCATCAAATTTTTATCCCCGACCTACAGTTCTGATTCATAAAATTCGAATAACAGACAGATGCACTTTATGCACATTTTCTCACGATACCCTGTCGTATTTCACATTTGCTACATGATTAAAGATAGTCAAGCACAGTAGCATGTCGTAATGTTTCAAACACTAGCAGGAACGATGGAATCAGAGTGTTGTGCTTAACTTATTTTTTTTTCAGTCCTAGAAATAAAACAGTACTCGGACAAACTTGACACATATTGTTGTCGAATCGCTTATGAATGAGATTTTTAGCTTTGTCTGACGCATTCTCTAAACAAGACGCCTCTTAATTTTGGGAAAACTTTATGAAAAAAATTATTATGTGAGCCATGTGGGTGCCACCTAAAATTAAATCAGTTTTATAAGCTTGTCTCAACCATGTCAATTCATAAGTCTGTTTCATGCTTTTATACCTAAAAATATGATAAGGTGATTTTCAAACTACACTTGCTCCGATAAATTTGCCAAGCTCTCACTACAATGTAGGTTAATTATCTAAGTGATTCTACGATGGCAGAAAAACGTTTAAGTACATAAAATGTCAAATAATATATTATTGTGTTTGTTCTTTTTAACCGCCGTCAAGTTACTATGCAAATAAATTAGTTGAAATTAATGTCATAAATTTATGCCTACCAGAAAATCTATAAATGTAAGAAAGAAATAGTATGTCTTTTTCTGTTATATTTACGATATGCATGGTCAATGTACATATCTAACTTTTGTATTTAAGCCTGTACGTGTGTGTGTTATTTTGATGTTGTTTGTTGTTGTTGTTGTGGTTTTGTGTGTTTATTGCTAAAAGGTTAACCTACTGTTTATGGAAAGTCTAATGTAAAATACATTTTAATTGTTTACAAAATAACCAGTTCGTGTCTCTGATTGTTATAACAAAAATATAACTAAATAACTTAATAATTAATTGCTTTAGATCTTTATATCTGTGTCATAATATCTATATAAATAGTATATGTATACAAAATTATCTACGTTGTGAGTTTGTTACATGCCAGACAAGACTTATTTTAAAATATAATTTAAGAAAATAGACGCCTAATCAACTATTTACTCTATAATTATAAATTTTGAGAAGATTACAGTTCGTATTTAGTGCAATGCATGTACATGTTTTTTTTCGAAATAAAATACCCATATAAATTTACGTCTTTATGTCCCTAGGCGTTTCACATACCAACATTAAAACATCACTATCAATGATAAGTATGCACTTATTGATTGTAGCGATAAAAATTCAAATAAAACAGCAAGTCAGATTTTTTGTGCAACCCAATGTTTAACTAGATAATATTCCATCTATACATATGTGCTTAAACATTTACTTTTACATAACGACAACAAATAATTTTCTTACATCACAACATGGATAGAAGAAATAAACCGTAAAATATAAAGATTCTTCCATTTGCGACCGTTAAATAGGAATGTTGACATGATCTTTGTAAGTACATGTGAAATCCAAGTGATAAGTATTTCAAGGAGATCGGCTTAAGTACGATGTCTCGACAGTTTTTCTTAAAATGGACAATTTATTGCTTAGAAACAATTCTTTTTTCAACTTATTAGTTACCAGGTGTAATGCATAACATTGCATTTCAAAATATTCCCTTATTAACACTCGCTAGTTATTTGCATACGAACTGTTAAACGGGAATTATGCTTTTAGAAACAAAAATGTTCCACTTTATCTAGTGCATGCAACGCCTTTATTTTGAAAAAAAAAATATGCATACCTGCTTGTTGCTTCATGTCCGCTTAACCAAGACAAAACGCAACAAGCAAAAATGAAAATAAAAGCACAACGGCTTCTAATATCTCTGTTGCGTCCATTATTGCGTCTGCCTGTTGACAGAAGAGAAATCTAATAAGGAAACACCTATTTAGTAAACTGTTATCCGTAAAAGCAGAAATTGTTCTGGTTATATGTTTTAGAATCACGAAATGCCATTAGCGGTTTCTATCATCTACGCTTACCAGTAAAATAATGTAAGAACTACAAAACTACTTTTTTCTAGAACATCGATCAATAAAAATGTAATATATGTACAAAATAACATCATCTTTTGACTAGGGGTTAATTGTGTTCCATTCATTCGACACCTTGTGTCAAGTACATGTAACACTCTGCTAGATTACTGGTTCCTGGAATAAATGTACTGTCCCAATTTTCGGCTAATGTCTAAACTCCTGTTCGAGAAAATTAGATTTCTACTGAGTAACATATCGAATAATTCTTCGTAGCATGCAAAGATGACGAAGAAAATAAAAACTAACTCTCTATTACATGTAATTTGCGTTATGACATATAATAAGAGTTTAAACATTTGACGATGTCTTTACATAGATGCTAGCCCCTATAAAAGTACTAGCATTATACGTTTTGCAATTTAAAATCAGCCATTAGACACTCCCTCAAATACTTTTTTATTTAAACAACAAACGCAAAAGTCGAAATCAAACTGTCATTTTGACACTTTGATTGTTTATAAGATATCTTTTGATTTGTTAAGATCATAAATAAACATCTTCCTAAAGACTGCTTTAGTTGATCATTTATGTACAAAAGTTGTTACCATGGTAACATTTACCATATTAGTAGATATTAAACTATTGCACATACGTATAGACAACGGTTTATAATTTAACATTTAGTGGTTAACGTAAATATAAAGATAATGTCATTATTTTCATAAATTGAGGAAACCATTCAGCTCAAAAGACTTAGAAGTCAAATCTTTCTCATATTCGTACTAAACATTAATATACTTATATTATGAATGCTGTAAACAAACATAAAAAAACAATAACTTCTTTAGAAAGGTTCTCGTCAAGAGGTTGCGAATTTCTCTTATTGCATGTTGTATTATGGTTTCCATCCAAAGAGTTTCCCATAAGAAGCTTCGCTCTTCAAAGCGGCGTCAATAAGTATTGTGCACACTAATATTCTCTGAATATATGTTTTTTATCGACGCTCCTTTTGACAGTCATGTAAATTCCTTTTACGTAGCATATTAATGTTTAATATACCCAACGTAATATTTTTCGTTTTTTTTTATATTACAACCTGTCCAATTAAGTACACAGACCAGTTTTACCCAAAATATGATCAGATAATAGCAGTCTTATAAGCATAACAGCTTATATGGTGTGTTTGTCTATGTTAAAAGCATCATGGAATCATAGCAAAATGTTATAAGTTGGAAAAAATTTATGATGAGGCTTATAAGTATGTATATATACATGTAACATAGCTTAAATCTAATAGCGGTAAGACTGGTCACTTAAAAAGCAATGTGGAAGATCAAAAGTCCAATTCCATTTAGACCACGAGAACTGTATCAGTCCTGAATTCATGGCTATCGATACAAGATACACAGATAATAACCCAATACGTTAATCTTGATAATGTATCCAGTAATGTATAATTAAAGCAGCGGGTGGAACTTTGTTGCGAAAAATAAGACCGAATAAAGACGAATTATATAATTAAATCAAATTGTCAGGTCAACCATTGATATATATCTGGAATTAAATGTATATGTAGAGTGTTAAGATTGTTAAATAATGCATAAAAGGCAACGAAACGACACGTCTTTCATTAACCAACTATAAACTACCATACAATTTACGCATTGGGAATTCAACTATTTATATTACTATCAAATAATGAAGGACATACATATATCCTATAAATAGCATTACAATTTTAATAATGAACAAGAAAACAGACAAAATGACACATATGCATGTTATAAGTAAAAATGACAAGGGTCCGAATATTGCAAAATTATTTTAAACATGCGAAGGTAAAACGGGGTGTGTCCGCTAAATACGCTGGTTATTATTTTTGATATGCAAAATCCCTCTAAACTAAAATACACTATTTTAAAAGAGTTCAGTAAGAACCAGTGCCACGAAGGCATTAAATGCAGTAAAATAACACATTAATGAACACGCGTAGTGGTATGTGTAAGATAATGTCATTTTCCGTCATTTATTGTAAAAAATCGGATTCTCCTTCGCGTAGGCAAACGTCAATGGACACAGTTTTACCTGATAACGATTAAAGAATTTATCAAGTGACAGTATAATCATATCTGCACTGGGGCATTCAATCCAGTTGTCCTATCAAACTTAAATGTTTTGACTTTGTTCCAACTTGTTGTTAAGCGCGAATGAGACATAAGAACCACACTAAAAGGCTAAATCACCTTTCAGAAAAGAAAATGTGTATAGTTCCAAACATTATACCACGCTCTTAACCTTGTGTGATAATTTTTTATTAAATCCAAGCTAAATATTTTTGTATCTAAGTTTTGCATCATAAGGCATATAAATTACAAAAATAACTCCTCAATTTATTATTTGGTAAGTATTTATGAGATGTTTATCGAAATATCTGATATTTCTAAAGTGACATGTATCTACAATTCTGATAAATTGCATTTCAGAAACTGTTTAAACAGACATTCACGCACGTTATTTCATTCTTATTGCACATTGGCATGTCATGTGATAAAACATACTCGTACGTTCTCACACAGGCATTAAAGTTGAACGAAAAAAGTTGGCATGAGTAATTGATTGCTATTTGTCTAGATTTTGTAATTGCGACAAAACAAATGTGTTTAGAATGAAAGAGTTGTATATTACACGTGTTTAAGTGGATTTATATCGTATAAGATGTTATTATACGCGTTTTTAATATTTGCCTGACATGATATATTGCCATTCAAACAACATCCTTTTTTAGTACGTAATTATTTTTCGGATTGCTCTGTGTTACCAAGGTAAGTTGCTATGTTCTGCACAACATCAATACCTACAGAGATTCAACAGCTATCTACACATCCTCAAACATAAAAAAAAACATTGAACAACACTAGCATCTACAATCAGTGAAAAACTACGAACAGACCACAAATATCAATTTCATTGCCAAAGTAACATCTAAACACCAACTCCCGTTGTATTTCCACAACCACCAGTACAAAACCAATACCAATTTACATTGCACAAAAACATTGTATACATATCTACTTAACAACACTCATCATAAAAATTATTGACAGAAGTGTTCAATACTTCTCGATAAAAGGACGTATGCGATATATTCATTACAACCCTTTTCAAAACAATGACTCTAGTTACAAAACCAAATACCGTCTTTCTTCCAAGAAAAGATGATTCTATTCAAGAGTACATCGTGAACATTTGATACTTTAATAGCTTTCAAATATTATTATGATAAACGTATGGCGTAACTACATTATAAGTTAGAAACATATCTATAAATGTACAAAGAGCATTTATGTATTCGTAAACAATGTGTTACTATGACAGTAAATACCATTAAAACGATCGTATTCAGATCACTAAACCATAGGCGTTATAAAGACAATTATACGGCTCTTGTAACATTTCAAAATACAAACACTGTATGCGCACGCCTTTTGGAACAAAGAAACCGAGAGCTTAAACATTTATTTTATTATAGAACTTAAGTACTTACTTATATTTTACTTAACGTTAAAAAATTATTATAAGATTATGACGGTAAAATTGAATATACCTTGAACCAAAAAAGACGGTTTCTTTGCATTTTTCAGAAATTGTGAAAATACCACATAACGCTCCTACAAACTTACACTCTTCAACGGCGATGCTGTATTTTAAGAAATATAATAGTTAGATTGTATTTAAATATTTTCTCACTGGGTTTTGTCTAATTTGTTGACGGCAGACGTTTGGTTGAAGAACTCCCGTTGGTAGCACTAATGAAGCTTCTATAACAAACTAGAACAAAACAATTAAAGAATTATAAAGAAATGAATTATGACTGGGAATAATTTATAGTATAAGGTTGTTATTTTTGTTGTTGTTGTAATTATTATTGTTGTGTGTTGTTGTTGTTGTTGTTTTTGTTGTTGCTGCTGCTGCTTTTGCTTTGGAAGGTATAGCAAATTTGTGTAATATCAAAACATGAAAAGGTGACACACATAAACAAATGTAGAAGTGATAAGAGCACGAGACGGGACATAACATATATATAAACAAAAACAAATATATATCGCCATGGACCAGTCAGTACGGCATGTCCTCAGATTTGCCTTTTATGCTTTTTCTTTGCATTTTTCTCATATAACTGGTAATCATCTATTTAAAATATTACTATTATATTTACCGTTATATATTGTATTACTTATTATAATTATTACTAAAACATTCTTGCTAAAATAATGAATAATAGACCATTTCAAACGAAGCGTCTGGTCAATCCTATTCCGCTGATCAAGTAGACGCTTTGTGAGAATATCTCGACGTGTTTTGCAAAACTGGGGGCTCTTCACTTCCGGATTTTTTATTATCTAATTGAACGTAATACAGTACTGAAAATCATGAAATTGACACAAGTTCAACGTCTGAATAACCATAAGTTGCCAAATAGTGCACGTATACAATCATCAACTGAAAGTTAAATAAAACGAACTTATATCACGTCCATTTACATGTTTAATATTAAAGAAATTATTATCATTACCGCCATTAAATTTACCTGGCCACACATGATCATCATCATGATCCCATATTACCTGTATGATCACCTTTAATCATCAGCAGCAGCATCACCGCCATCACGATCTACATCGTAATGCCCCCCCATAACGTAAGGGCGGACTTTCAAAAAATCAATCTGTCAATTTCATTAATTTTACAAAGAATGTAAAAAACGGCGATTAACATCCTTGTACTTAATTATAAACAATTAGCTGTAATGCGTTCAGTTATACGCGGCGGTTTCTTTGCATTACTAATTTCACAGAGAATGCCAATTAACGGCGATTAACATGATTGTATTTAATTATAAACAATTAACTGTATTGCATTAAATTATACGCGACGGTTTCTTTGATTGGCCGAATTAAATCCAGGAGATTCAATTAAAGGAATGTCACAAATTGTGTTAGGGTAAGGGACTTAAGTCTGGTGCCCGTTGATGAACTGTGCACATGTGGTAAATCCAGTTGATAAATCTTGCTTCTTCGAAATCAAACAAGTCACTGCATTACTACAGCAGTCTTTTTTGCTGTTGCTGTTTATATTATGTGTTTTGTTATTAGAATTATTATTTAATAGTATTTACAGAGCACGATGCCAGTATCTGTTTACTGACATGTTTATAACATAGCATTTAAACAGAACTGCACCGTTCCTATTATTTAATTAAAATAATGTAGTCAAAACACTGAACTCGTGAAAGGTGTAACTGTATATTATGTATATTGTACATATATGAGTGTATAAAACGAGGAAGTTATGTTAATCATAATTATTTGTTCACATATATATTGATCCAATGCCTTATGCAGTATATCCTACCCTTTTTGAACCACCAACCAAATATAGCAATGTCGTCATAGTTTGCTTATGTACAGCTGTACACATAATTTATAAATGTAGCTTATATGTGTCTAGCTAAGGTCTTATAAAGTTTTATGTATACTAACCTTATTTCCTTTCCAAAGCCTACACTTCTTGAGATTATTAAATTAACTAATCTTATTACTTAACCTATTTTTCCTTCGGAAATCTATCTAGGGCCCGTAACGTCATTCTAAGATTTGGATGGTCTGGTTATATAGTTTGCTTTTAAAACATCGTTCTGTAAATATTTCATCGTTTCCAACTGTTGTCTTATTTACACTTATCTACTCTATCTATCTTATAATTATTTTCCTTTAGCTGCTCCGAAAAACACTTGTTGAAATTCTGACACGCATTCTTATAGCCTATGTATACATGTATTTTTGACTCAATTAACACACTATTTATGTCTGATCTAAGCTCCCCCCTCCATTCTCTCCTTATATACATCTCTCATCCTTCTCTCTATCCTCTATCCCTTTCACTCTTTCTATTGACCGGAACTGTTTTATGTGTAATATTTATTGTATTTCAATTCCCCATGCTGTATTGTTTGTAATACCTGGGACGAAATAAAGATATGTTCTGTTCTGTTCAAAAATCAAGTGTTCTGATACTACAATGTGCATTCGATTTTCTATTGTTCTAAATTGAGGAAATGCATATACTACCTCGTTCGCTGAAAATGTTCTAATCAAAATGTGCTTGTTGTATATTTGTTTTCATTATTTTTGTCAGTTGTACTTTCACGTGTTATATTCTTATTATTGAAACTGTTGTAATTAAGCCTGTAATAAAACTTGAATTTATTTTGTCTCGTTTTACATGTCATCCCTATGAGATATAAAAATGAGGTGCATTTTATAAAGTTACTAAAAACATAAAATATATAATACTTGACAAAACAGAAGAAAAACATTAAACGGATCTATATAGTTTTTCAGACGAAATTATGCCTACAATACATGAATTTTGCAAACTAATTTTGATTAATCAAAGTGTTTTAAATGGGTCTAGGACTACCAGTTGATTGACAGTTAACCTGTTTGTGACACTCTACGCATGCGTGGCAAGCGATCGCGGGAAATGTGTAGCAAACAACCTGTTAAAGCCGAAGTCTTGCGGGTTCGACGGCGAGAGTTTTAGAACGGGTAAATTGTCTCGGAACCTGATGCGATGTAAAGATATGAAGGCAAACTAGATTGTAACTTTTACTTAATTCCAGTCCTATGAAAAAAAATATAGAAAATTTTGTTACACCTAACACATTTCATGTACTGTAGCACCATGTAGTACCGTTTGTGTATGTTTCTAATATGGCGGGAAGACATTTACAGGCGGGATACAGAGTTTGAGAAGAAAGGGAGGGCAATTTCCGCCTTGACATTTTAGTAGAGGGGGCAAACGTCCGCCTTGTAATTTCAGCTGGGGGGCAAACGTCCGCCTTGTAATTTCAGCTGGGGGGCAAACGTCCGCCTTGTAATTTCAGCTAGGGGGCAAACGTCCGCCCTTCACAAATAGGGGGGCAAACGTCCGGGGGGCAAACGTCCGGGGGGGGGGGGCAACTGTCCTAGTTTCGTCATGGGCATCATCGTAACCGTTTTTACCATTTACATAATAATCATAAACAGCATCGGTATCACCGTCATCATTATCAGCAGTAGCAGCAGCAGCATCGTCGACATTTGCATCATCATTACTTTAGTTACAGGGGTATGGATCTTTGTCAAGCAAATTTTCTTATGATTCTAATCTTAATTGTTATATATCTTATAATGAACAATGTTGTAAATTTGGACAATGGTGTCAAAATCCCTATTTCTTAATGCATCGGTTCCATAATGCGCTATAACGTATAAATAATTAATAGGAATTCGTGGACCGCGATTCAAAATATACATACAACTTTTGACTTTACTTGATTTGCAACTATTTGAATGAGGGTCTACACGCCTGGCTACGGCTTATTTTCCCATTCATGGCTTGAATGTTATATGCCAACATGTGGTCTAAAGTGGGCCCTACCGGGTACTTAATTTTTGTACCCATTTAAAGATAGAAATGTATTAATTTATTTTATTTATTTATTTTTTTTTTTTGTAAATTCATATTATGTGTCTCTATGCGCGTGGGTCCCTTTCATACCATCATAAAGTTCTAGTCTAATTGAATCCCTAATTTTAAGACATGAGCGGACACCCCAACTAATTAAGCTAATTGGCAGGTTTATGACACCTTGTTTGTCTAGTGGACAGGAAGTGTGACCGTGTTTTGGCGTCTTTTCCCCTTCGCAAGAATTAACACATGCATCCGCTATGCAGCTGTGTTTGAAACTGTCACCATATGGCAGTCGTGTGGTTTATGACCTTCACCATTTAAAGAGCAATATGCATTGACTTACGCGAGGACAACAAAAAGGACAAAACACTAAGGTCTACAATATCTTTTTTGGCTCATAAAAGGACCTAACGCTATATTTAGAAGTACCCACAATGGTGCACCCTTTCCCAACCCTACTATTTTTTCGTTAAGGAAGAGGAATATATATATATTTTCATCTCGTGTTTATTGCAAAGTTATTATTTTAATAACTCGCCTATTCTTTTGTAGTTAATCCATACCTTAAATATAAATAATTCCTTTATAAAAAATGTTTATGATCATTCAATGGACTAAAGAAGTTTGTAAGGATATTTATATAAGTAAAAACATGCGCAGTCTGAAATATTACTACATAGTACAGTTTCCCCCCTTTACTCTCAATCCTTTAGAACTTATATTTATGCCGCGAAGGTAAATCGTCAATAATGTTGCATATTTTTTCATAGCACACGCCGTTCACGTGTACTTATCATTTTTAATCTCTCAACAGTTCCCAACGTTCACACCCTCTCTATCTTCTAAATGGCAGCTTGAAGACAATTATCGATCGACATCATGTTACACAGTATTAGAGAAATAATGGGTCAGTCAATTTGAAACAAAAATATTTCTTTTCGGCGACTTCAAATGATAGTGACCGTCGATTGTTTCCCAGAATTTTCTTTGATGTTGCAGTGTAAGCCAGAGAGCCCTCCGCGCGAGAAAGAAATAACACCGCATTTATATTTTACAACCTTGAAGAAATTAAAATCACAGTGATGTAATTAGCGATTCTATGTTATAAGTGCGTGAACAATGTTGTTAACAGCCGTTTATTGGCGCTAATATGTGCAAACCGAAAAAAAACAACTCTTGTTTTCTAAAAAAAGTACGGACACAAATGATGAAATCCTTTGCGCAAGAGCCCCCAGTTTTGAAAATCTGGAGAAAACGGGTCAAGTCTCGTAGCGCGAGATATAAATCGGCGCATGCGCACTGGATGTTTGAAATGGTCTATAATATGTTGCTTGTTCTTTAGTCAGTTGTTGTCAGAATTGTATGAATAATCACTTTTCTAGAGCGCTTATTTATAAAAAAAGATATATTTTCTTGTACATGTTCTATGAGTCTGTTACATTTCACTTACAGCATAGTTACATTAAATGCGAATATATTTCGCTTGCACTTACTTCGGGAGTCATTTACCGATAAAGTAGAAGTTGTTTCCTGTAATGTTATCTATCAGAAACACGCAGTAATGATTACTGCTTTTATCTGCTACACCAACTATAATTAATTTTATTTATCTGAGACTTTGCTTTGTGCCGTTTACTTTATTACAAAATAATAAACGGTTATTGGTTTACAAGAGCGTTATTTATAATGTCCGAACATGATGTTTTAAGATCCGAATGACCTCTATTATTATATATGCTTTAGTATATTATATATTTTATAGTATGATGTTAAACATTGCCATCATAGCATCAAGTCGCCTAACTTTAGTTCACTATACGCCTTTACATAAATCAATACGAAATACGCTATTTAATACAAAATTACAAATTGGTTTATGACCGTTAATATTGAACAAAAATCCGGAAGACCTGATAACAAATTGAATTTGCATTTTTGCCGCTTGTTTGAAAACGAATGGTTTATCATACATTTTATACGTAATATTGTTCGCTTGCTCAGAATTAATTCCGGGTTTTTTAAAAAAGATCAAAATCCCGAAAAAGGGAAGGAAAACCGCAAGGGTTTAAATTATAAATAAATCTCCAATTTACAAGAAAGTTAAACGACAACAGCTAGTTATACCAAAGCAACCAGGGATATTTCTTAGAAATGAAGATAATGTACCATATAAAGGATAAAGGAGATGAGTATTAAATGGGCAAATAATTGCATTCTACAATGTTTGATACATGAGTCTCAAATGACACAATTTTGAACTGAAAGTCGATTAAGCCATTTTGTTTTGAAGAAAAAAAGGAAGATGACTGTTATCTGAAACAGCTAATGTCAACTTATATCTCAGCTAGAAAACCGCCTTTTATAAAATCTTTTGAACTGCCATGAGACAGATCTGACATACAGCTTGGTTATTTCAGATATAATAGGCATAAAATAATCGTGAGTCAAATTCTTTAACTAGATACATTGAATAACAAACAACATAATTCTACAAAAGAATCCCAAAACCAATGTCATGCTATTGAATAGACAGGTATATACAACCAATTATACCGTAGCTGACAGACTTGATTTTATTTATCTATGTACGATAAACAGTAATAGATAGGTAGATTGAAAATAATTATTAAAAGCTTCAAAACCGGCTGCGATAATGATAACGAGTTTGTAATTAGACATATCGACGATATAAAAAATTTCAAGGTTTGGCTGGGTTTTTTTCAAACCGACTTGCTCGCATGGAATAGTATTTCTGAAACAGTGGACGTTTTACCGGATGTTTATTAAAAGAACTCGTATCAATGCGAATATTAAAAATAATGATTAATATGCGTTTCTAAATTCTGACAATAATAACAACACAAAATCATGAATTTAAAAAAAAAACATAATTTTGTGTCTTCACATAAAAACAAAACTTGTAATTCGACGAGATCAATAAGGTGAATAATGCAAGATACATGTAACAAAATCACTGAGAACATTGTTATGAAAGTTTGAACTTTGGGTCAAGTTAAAGGTAAAAAACACATCGTCTGGTGCATAACAAAAATTCAGTATATACATGAAATAATAAATAAACATTGTGATATTATGGGCAATTTACGTGTCGTCACGAGTTGTAAGGTGCTTGTAATCGTTAATTTAGGAGTATTACGCTTTAACGGCAATGGAATAGCACTATTTGTTCCGGGTTAGCACGGATAGTTATATCACATAATGAGTAGTTACCGATTGTTGGCAACTAAGTGTATAATTATTTCATTCATTTTATATTTTCTTCTTTATCTTTGAAGTCGTGTCGTAACGTATAGAAAATATCAGCGCACGGACATTTTGTTTTCAAATAGATCGTTTTTCTTTTCGTTGCTTGCATTTGAGAAACTCGTCAAGAAGTGCGAGGTTAGAGCTCTAAAAAACCGGTTTAAGCACCCCAGTCGGTCCATATTGCCGACTGACCGTCCCAAGGCGGTAACTGTCGGGTTTGCTCTTTTCCTTAAATGACTCATCACAAATTTGTTCTTACTTTTCGCTTGGCTTGCATGTGAAATACCTTTGTTCTGTGCCTTTTCGGAGTCTGGTATATGTTGCAATACTCATAGGACTTTGTCATATATTCTTTTTTTAAGAGAGTGCAGACTAAAAAAAGACGTATGTTAGATTTTAGACAAAATCGCAGAAAATATTTGTGTACACCACAACATAACCAAATAAAACTTTAAAATCTAAAGAATGAATAACGGTGAGGCTGTTATTATATAAACATATATAACGTGACATATTTACCAAGATACATGATGAAAAATCAGTACACACATACTATCATTAAAATAACAGCATCAACAAAATGGATCTTAACAACAGCGTCGTCAATATCAACAATTTGGCCAGGTTTATTAACTCAGTGTGTTCCACAATATTGTAAAATCCTTACAGACACATTATGGCACACATTTTATAACCAATGTTATCGATGTTTTGACTTTGTTAGAAAACATGTCAGCTATAAATCCTTCTTATACCTAAAATAAGACATAATCCATGTTGGTGGGACGATAAACCCAATAAACAAACATAATCCATGTATATCCTCAACAATTGTCGTAGGAGGTGGTTGCGTAAACAGGCAAGGCTGTACTTTTTACATCAAATACATGAAACATATATTAAACTTTCGTTAGTAAAAATGGTGATTCCGTCAAATGGGACAAAAAAACTCTCAATTTTGGATGGCACATTTTTAAACCAAAAAAGAAGAAGATTTTGAGAAATCCGTGCTTGCTAATTTGAAGTCAACAACTAAAGTCAGTGATTTATGAACACACGTACGTGTTAATTCAACAATAGACGTGTTGCAGAATCTGTTTTAAGTTAAGCATTCATAGCCATCGTTGAATCGTGTATGGGACATACATTGAGGCTCAGTTTTAAGATTCGGGAATATTGACCTTAATCAGTGACCTGATCGTTAATAATTTAAATATCTTCTGATTCCTGCCAAGGTTACACGTTTTTAAATTTGATTGAAACACATAACGTTTTTATTCTCATTAAACAAAATCAACATTATCCCGTTTTTATGAAATTAAAGTAACAATGAAAGTGGAAAGCTATGACTTTTAAAGGTGTCTGAGAGAAAACCACTTAACAAGTTGTTGAATCATCATCTATTCGAAAGTATGCACCGTCATTGTCCATGTAACATTAGGAATATGGTCCATATTTGCGCAACACCGTAAGACATAGCAGTTATAGCCCGTCCACAAATAATTCAAAAGTTAGCACGGTGACAGACGACCTGAAGAAGAACACATAAGTCAATATGCAGACATGTTTTGCTGAACATGAAACACAGTTTTAAATTATACAATTGTATTGATCTGTTTCAAAACTACATGTATCATATACTATAACGCGGAAAGTAATTTGAATAAAAATAGAGCTAAATTAGTTTGGATTCTGCAAACATATAAAGTTGGCCGTAAGCACAGATAGAATATATCAGAGTATTTATATCATGGTGTCTAAAGCGCGTCGGACACAGAGCTAAACCGTTTAAAGATGTATACAGAACTAACAGAGCTTGAAATTATCACTCTGACAAATATTGTATCGCTTTATCATGGAGTACGAAAGCCTGATACTAAGTCTTCTAGGCCGTTGTCATAAAAAATCTTAGTTATTTTTTCTGACATAAACTAGGATTTTTTTCTGAAATCTTAAAGTATTTTCTTTGATAGTAGAAATTGACTTAAATTGCATTCCTAAAACCATTTAATCTAAGAAATTTCTTAAGAGAGTTCAACTTTTAAGAAAAAGTCTTAGTTTATGTATGGGAAATTAAGTAAGATTCTTTATGAAATATCCCCATGTTGTTTTTTTAGATCCAAAAATGTAGGCCAGGAAAGCCAACGTTGCATGAAACCTTTCTTCATCCAAACATTAGTTAGACGGGAGTACAACTCGGCTACAGCCAGTTTCTTTATCAAATTTACTCAGCAGTCATTATCGATCTGTTTCAGTCGATCATTTGCCCCGAGCGGTATGTAACAGTATTTGTTTTGTTAACAATGGTAATATCTTAGTCTCGCCTCGGAAAACTAATTTCACAGAAGGAGAAGAGGAAAGAACGAAATTGGGCAAAGTTGTCTCTTCTTGTGACTATTGGCATGTGGTGAAAATTGGTAATATCTTAGCCTCGCCTCGGAAAAACTAATTAAACCGAAGAAGAAGATATAGAAGGACATTGTTATGACTATTAACATGTGACCTTTACTAATAGAAAAAGCGTTAATAACCTGGAAAACCCTTGTATTGGTAAACAGGATTCACCAAACACTCATTAGTTTCTTTCCATGTTCACAGTAACACTCGAGTGCTTCCGAGTGTATACCACTAAGAATGCGAATTCCTCCGCATACTTATAACTTTAAAGTATAGTTAAATCTATACTAGAATTGATAGAGTAGGGAACATGCTATAGAGATCTTATACTAAATATCTGAGTTCGACTCTCGCAATATTTTTGTTTTTACTTGATGAAGTTTTTACTTAAGCATGCACTGTTTTTAACAATGTATAGAAGTTAGTTGCATTTATATGAATATATCGTCCGATCTATTACTTTTCTTCTTTGTTTACGGGGATATAAAATTTTTATTCCAGGATCCATTTCAACATTAAGCACAAAGTGTGCAAATGTACATTAAATACAACAATTTAGAATGACGCATGTTATTCTCCTTCACTAGCACTATCACTACTTATGTCATTGCTTGAAGTGTCGGTGCTGCTGTCCATAAATAAATCAAAGTGAACCTTCACCCAAGCTCGAAATTAAGAATTCTGCAATTCCTTAGCAATCTTCTTAAAAACTGAGCCACCGGAGACCGTTGTATGAGTTGGCTCTGTTTAGTACTTAGAACCAGTATTATTCTCCCGACGGATGACTTTTGAATTACGGGCATATACATGTAATCGTGAGTGCCAGGTAAATCCTGTTTACAAATAAATAATCTGTTTAATTGACCCTTTTCCAGTCAAGAACTTCCATTGCTTTTAAATTACACGATGACCGGACAGGTCGTTGAGACTATATGAAAACAGTGACTTAAAGCCATAATTGGATAGTTACTGTTGGAATTCCTATCTCTTCATCTCTCCATTCGTGCCCTATATAGGTGAGACAACTTGAGCAGTCTCCATACTCTTTACGTAAGATTGCACAGTAGGTATAACGTCGGGATTTTTAGTACCTTTCTTACATATAATATGCCAACTGCGGATAAATACTCCGCTTTTCATAAACTGTTTTTTTTTTTAACTATTAGCTCTTAACAATACTACGTTTATTTTGTTCGTAGGTTGTTTTCTAAATTTCGTATTTTTTACATTTCACTTTTGACACTTTTTGAACATGATGTCATTGTTATATATCAGCGCTTGGGCTGTTTTATTTGTTCTTATAATATATCAGCGCCTGGGCTGTTTTAATTGTTCTTATAATATTTTTAATATATCAGCGCTTGGGCTGTTTTATTTGTTCCTATAATATCTTATAATATATCAGCGCATGGGCTGTTTTATTTCGAACTGATCTCTCGTTTGGGATTTTTGTTTTTACGTTGCCGAAGATTTTATCTACTGTACATACTGTACATATGTTTATTGTTTATTTTGTCGCTAGTTGTAATGTATGTACATAGGTTCATTGCATTTGTTTTAACTCCCGATGCAGGTGCTTACTGTTAGTTGTTTCATTTTGACGGGATGTTGTTATTTACACTGTTTGTTTGCTAGAAAAACCTTCAGGAAAAAACTTCAAATCAATGGGTAAATCTTCAAATCAAGTTTATTCACATACTTTCCGCAGAGAAATATAATAGTGGTATAAATATGACAATTCAAATACATACTTAAGATTATGTATTTTTAAGGATTTATGGGATGTATATACGGTGATACGCAACATTTTATTCGCTCACTTTATCTGCAGTTCAGATTTGATTTTTACATAAGCATATGAACAGACAGCAAAAGTCTATACGCCTATTTATTTCAGTCTTTTTATTCGCATTCTATATGGTCAACCGCTTTCAAACTGACATTTCATGAAGTTACAAACTGAATGAATGCAAGAAAGAGCACGGATGTAAGACATCCGAGGCGCCGCAGAAAGCTGGGGCTTTAAACAAAATATTAATATCATGGGAACTTAACATTCCCTTTAACTGTCTATTCATTATATAAATATCTGAGAGTAACTAGCCGTTACTCTGATGGGAACTAGACTATATGTTAGTTTGCTGTCTTTCGTGATGTCTACTACATTTGAAATTACAAGCTGCATTGTTTAAGGTTACTTTTGTGCACAAGATTTCGAAAAACAAATACGGATTCCTATTTCTGCCTGTTATTTTTATGACTACAAGCTATCTTTTATTGTTGCAAGCTACAATGTTAGAAGTGAAACACTCTCCATTTCTCTTGAAAAATTCTTACAGGACAGAGCAGCTGCGTTTTACTGTTATTGCCTGGTACCTTCTCAGTGCAAGGCGCTTTTTAAGAGGCGCCGCTCTCCAACGCGGCAACAAAGAAAAGGGGTTGGGAGTTGGGACTGGTGCAGTGTGTTTATTGTTCCTCATTTGCTGTTCGTTGAGATAATATAGAATAAATCCAAAACCAAGTTGTATAAAGAAGAAGTCATATAAATCTAATATTGTAAATTGCGTATATGCATTATATTATTTATTTGATAATCGATAATGTACTTATCTAATCATGTACAATTGTTAATGTTAACCTGAACATTATGATTAAGAGAGAGAATTACAATTTGCTTCTTAACGAAGCTTCGTTTCCTTTGTTGAAGTTTGTTGTATTTTTAAATAGGAAACATTGCATTTTAACGTTTCATGTTTGTGAATCAAATCCCTAGCCTTATCAATAAGACCTCAACATACAACGCCCATTCATACAACACAGGCAGCCACTAACATTGTACAACCATTCACGCAAAACCAGCAACCATAAAAATTGCACAACCATCCACTCAACACCAGCAGCCACTAACATTACATAATCATTCATACAACACAAGCAGTCACTACCATTGTACAACCATTCACACAACTCAAGCAGTCACTAACATTACATTATCATTCACACAACTCAAACAGTCACTAGCATTGCACAACCATCCACCCAGCACTAGCAGTCACTAATATTGCACTACAATTTGCACAACTTAAGCAGCAACTAACATTACATAACCATTTAAACAACTGCGGCAGTCACTAACATTACATAACCATTCACACAACTGCAGCAGTCACTAACATTACATAACCATTCACACAACTCCAGCAGTCACTAACATTGCATAACCATTAACACATCTCCAGCAGCCACTAACATTGCATAACATTTACACAGCACCAGCAGCCCCTAACATGGCACAACCATTCGCTCAACAGCAGCAGACATTAACGTTGCACAACCATTCATAAAACACCAACAGCCCTAAACCTGGCACAATCATTCGCACAACAGCAGCAGTCATTAAGGTTGCACAACCTTTCATACAACACCAGCAGCCACTTACATGGCACAACCATTAATACAAAACCAGCAGCCACTAACATGGCACAATCATAAATACAACGCCAGCAGTCACTAATATTACATAACCATTCACAGAGCATCAGCAACCACTAACATTGCACAACCATTCACACATTTCCAGCAGTCACTAACATCGCACAACCATTCGCATAATACTAGCAGCCACTAACATTACATAACCATTCACACAACTCAAGGAGTCACTAACATTGCACAGCTTTTCCCACAACACCAGCAGCCACCAACATTGCGCAACTATTCCTACAATACCAGCAGCCTCTAACATTGCGCAACTATTCCCACAACACCAGCAGCCACCAACATTGTGCAACTATTCCTACAACACCAGCAGCCTCTAACATTGCGCAACTATTCCCACAACACCAGCAGCCACTAACGTTGTATAACAATTCACACAACTCAAGCAGCCACTAAGCTTGGACAACTATTCACACAACACCAGCAGCCGCTAACATTGCTTAACTATTCACACAACACCAGCAGCCACTTAGCTTGGACAACTATTCACACAACACCAGCAGCCACTAACGTTGCACAACCATTCACACAACACCAGCAGCCACTAAGCTTGGACAACTATTCACACAACGCCAGCAGTCACTAAGCTTGGACAACCATTCACACAACGCCAGCAGTCACTACTATTGCACAACTATTCGCACAATACTAGCAGCCACTTTCATTACATAACCATTGACACAACTCCAGCAGTCACTAAAATTGCATAACTATTCACACAACTCCAGCAGTCACTAACATTTCATAACCATTCACACAACCCAAGCAATCACTAAATTTGCATAACCATTCACACAACTCAAGCAGTCACTGACATTGCGCAACTATTCCCAAAACACCAGCAGCCACTAACATTGCTCAATCATTCGCACAACTTAAGCGGCCACTAACATTACATAACCATTCGCACAACACCAGCAGCCACTTACATTGTATAACCATTCACACAACTCAAGCAGCCACTAACATTGCGCAACTATTCCCAAAACACCAGCAGCCACTAACATTACATAACCATTCACACAACCCAAGCAGCCACTAAATTTGCATAACCATTCACACAACTCAAGCAGTCACTGACAATGCGCAACTATTCCCAAAACTCCAGCGGCCACTAACATTACATAACCATTCGCACAACACCAGCAGCCACTAACATTACATAATAATTCATACAACTCCAGCAGCCACTAACATTGTATAACCATTCACACAACTCCAGCAGCCACTAACATTGTATAACCATTCACACAACTCAAGCAGCCACTAACATTGCATAACCATTCACACAACACCAGCAGCCACTAACATTGCGCAACTATTCCCACAACTCCAGCTACCACTAACATTGCACAACCATTCGCACAATACCAGCAGCCACTAACATTACATAACCATTCACACAACACTGATCAACACTTATTTAGCAAAGACACTGATTGACTATATACATAAATATACTACCATTGACAATACGTTAGAATTACACAGAGGTCAATGTAATTGCCAAATGTCGATGATACAAAAGATTTTCCGTATAAGTAGGCCATACTTATGGTAATGCATAAAAGTACAACTAACATAGGCGAAATATTACAGAATACCATTTTCAAACGATTTACTATTTGTCCTTGCCTTATAACAAGATCCAATGACATTCTATGCAAAGCTGCATAGTCCGTCTAAAGATCAGATTTCTAATGTTTTTGAATCTTTGTTTCTTTAATGATGTGTTAACATCCTTTAATGAAAATATGAGACTTTAAAAGCTTTTAAATGCTGCATTAGTGTTAAAAGTAGTGATAAAACCGCATAAACAATTTGACAGCATGTTCAAGTATTCGATGATATTGTCTTTATTTTAGGATTTGAAAAGAAATATAATTAACAGGGAAATTACAATATAAATACAATTATAAAAGATATATGCACACAAAGTTTGTGACATACAGTTACTGATAACTGAATCAATATTTAATTTATTGTAATAGTATTTGGTCAAATGCTAACTGAACAATGGGCACCAGAAAAAGTACCCGTCAAATGTTAACTATGTCTAAAGTTAAAATATAGATGGACATCGGTAATTATATTATGTCTATCTCAAAAGCAGTGCAATTTGTGATGCAACTGACATTAACCATAGCATAAATGTTTTCATAATCCAACCATTTAGCAAAGGAAGATAAACATCGCGTGTAGTCATATTAAAATTAAGACAACTATCATGCTTTATTTATTAAAACGAATATTTTCATGCTATTTTTAAGGTTCTCAATATACCTTGTTTGTATGTATGTGTGCTATAACCTATTGGCATTAAATTATAATAGCTTCTTTAAATGGAAACAATTACAAAAACACAATTAGCCATCAAAGTGAAACTTACAAATAAGTTAAGTAACTGTTATTAATGTGTGCGGATAAGAGATTGAAAAATACTTAGTACAAATACCAAACTTTTAAAGAAAAACATGAACAGTAATATGTTCACGCCCTCTGAATTATGTTGTTCTCATATACAAAAGAACTGTTGGCAGCAAAACAATTAACGTATTACAAAAGACATGTAAAATCAAATACATAAATTACAACAAAAAGCAAAAGCATTATTAAGCCTGGACTTGTTACAAAGAACTTTGATTATAAAATACGTACAAATTATAATCAGTTGCATGAAAGGTATTTGTAAATGTCTTAGAACACATGCGCACCTAGCTACAGATAATAAGCCGAGTTACAGATATATACTATCAACATGGTATGTATTTTCTAGAGTTTGTTGTGTTTTTGTCGTACATGTGTTGTTTCGGGCACAACCACCAATTGTTAACAAGACATAAAAGTTTAAAAGTTTACAGCAAATATAAGTATTTTACACACATAATATATTTATTTACTTATTTCAAGGTGAGCTTCATTCCTTATGTCTTACAGTATTCGCATAGAATACAGAAAATGCCAATCTTATTAGAATGGAAGCAAAAGGTCACATCTGTTGTTTCGACATTAATTTGTGATGACATTTATTTCATAAGCCTTGTAATTTTTGCTATTTAATACTATCATGTCCCAACCAAATGACTATGCTTACTATTTTGGTTATTTTTGTGCACTCCAAAATACCTATTTATTTGAAAGACATTCTTAAATGTTTAGGACACATGATATATTACCTTCTGTAAAAAGTAAGCTTCGATTATTTAAGATAGTATTATATGACAATATAAATATTTTCGAGATAAAGAGTGAGCTATGTGGACATTATTTTTCAATGACGTCACCACTTTCGTCATAACTTATAGAAAATATCAGCGCTTGGACATTTTGTATTCAAATAGATAGTTTTTCTTTTCATTGCTTGCATTTAAGAAGCTCGTCAGGAAGTGCGAAGTAAGAGCTCTGTAAAACCGGTTTAAGCACCCCAGTCGGTCCATACTGCCGACTGACCGTTCCAAGGCGGTAACTGTCGGGTTTGCTCTTTTCGTTAAATGACTCATCACAAAATTTGTTCTTACTTTTCGCTTGCCTTGCATGTGAAATACCTTTGTTCTGTGCCTTTTCGGAGTTTGGTATATGTTGCAATGCTCATATTATTTTGTCATATATTCTCATTCTGATTAATTGGCAATTGACAAAATATAAGAAAACAGCATCAAACATTGCATACATTCGTAAAAAGGTTATGTTGTACTATCCCAGTTTTAAGACATCAGATGGCATGCAAAAGCTCCATCTTTACTCATTGATTTAAGGTACCATTTTAGAAAGCAGAACCTTTGTAGCAACTCATCTTATTAGCAGCTGTATTGAAAAGGGACAGCTGCAAACAGCATGCTTTTTACAACAGTCTAATTTAACCAATTATATAATTTATAAACCAGTTTTGCAACCTTGCGAAACGAAGTTAAAATTTACAAATGAAGATGCTCTTTTAAATGTTTTAACAAATCTTTTTACGTAATTAAAACCATCAATATTGAAATTATTACTGAACCAATTTCAGTAAACAGTTTTATAGTGATGCATACTATTTCCCCTGCAATAAAAAGTCTAATTGGTCTTTCTAATAGAACATGTTTTATGCGCTTTGCCTTAAACCTGCACTTTGTCATAATATCTGGAAACAAACGCATACAACAAATTCCCAATAAAGACTCTTATAAAAAACTGGTCTTCTTGGCCGAATGAGTATCATTGTGGTAATGAAATGATTATGAAGTAAAATTAACCCAACCAACCAATTATGTAAGTCTGACTAAATTCTGAACAGAGATTGAGATATAGCGTCGTAATAAAGGTATTGAATAAAATAAAAAAAATAGTAATTGTCTGTCCTACTTCCTAAATCCTGCTTATCCTTATAACAACACTTATTGTTTCGTTGTGATTGGCGTGATATGAGACTGGATACTGCAAACTACTCACCGTGGTATTTTGGGGCCTTCTTCAGCATTATCAGTCAAAGCTGTTTCTTCTGTGCCATTATTATCATACTATTCTACATTAACAAAAAAGCAACTTCATCAACAGCATCGCCAAATTGTAATTATCACTCAATTTGACCAAGGCAGCCTAAAGTGCTTCAAGAAATAGGAAGAAATTATGAAAAAGAATTATGCTTCTATATACAAGTACACGAACAATATTTTTTGCGCTAAAGAAAGACACATTCTGACGCAAAGTTTCCGTCCAAATGCATGTACTAGTTGATTTAGCTTAGACGCGTTTCAAAACATGGCTGTTATGCCTTCTTATCCGAATAATGTTTCTAATGAAGCAGAATTTATTGTCAATTTATGTTGTCTGTGGTTGCGTCACTAGACGAAATTACTCCTTTAATATCGTGAAGGGACCTATTATCCGATATTGGATCAGATTAAACGAAAATTGAATCCCCAAAACGTAGTTTTTAATTCGTCAGCACATTAACAAAGATTGTATGTTATCCCATGATGAATATAAAATGTAATTTGAAATTATCGCCTACAAGTACTTTAATCTTTTGTATTAGAGATCGTTCATAACACTATTAAAAGAGGATCGTTGTTGCGTGAATATATTATCCCTTCATGAAGCAAATTACAATAGCTAATTTCAATAAATCCTTCTTGTCTATACTTTTGTAGATTTTAGTTCTAAAAATATAGCTCAATTTTATTGCTGAGATATTAACATTATAGAAACGATAATTGGAATCATGGTTTCACGCTGAGATTTATCTAAATTAAACTAATAACGTCTTATTTGTTATACCTCACCTATTATCTGCCTGTGCAAAAATATTTTCTCTTTCCTCCATATTGATTTATATTTATTTAATTGCACTGTCCACGGTCACGATTATTAATGCAGGAACAAATACATAACATAAAGGATTATTCGATTAATTTCATTTGCTTTTTTGACAGATTTCAGTGTTAAGGTCGTGATCAACTATACCATGGGAAATAACATTGGTGAAGGTCCTCTGACTGTCATGGGTTAATTAGCTTCACAAAATGTTAATTAGGGACCTTTTTAATGAAATTTCCTTATGCTTTACATTACATTTAACACTTCAAATAAAGATGCTAACTTAACTACGATACAGTTTCTTAGATACTGACAAAATACCTTGAAACACGGTAAAAACTGAAACTAGTTATAACAAATAATTAAAATTACATCTTTCTTCGGTGTTTACAGCACTATATGCGATACAAATGTTTAAATACATTACACGCATACACATTAGTATTATTGTTAGCCAGGGGGGCCAGATGTCTGTGTAGTTTGTAGCAGTTAATAGCAAAAATTAAGAAATGAAACTGAAATGCTCCTGTGAAGGCTTTTACTGCTGTCAGAAAAAATGGAGAGTTAAAATCAGATTTAAAATAAATCACATCAGGATATAAAACAGCTATGAACTATTTTCTTTCCTTCAGTTTGGTATTTACATTTACACCTTTGATATTAAAATAAATGCACACTTGAGATAGTAACAGTAACAGAGCTTTTACATGATTTACAGCATATATATATATACATCTGTATATATATATATATATATATATATATATATATATATATATATATATATATATATATAACGTACAAATATTAAAATTCTCAAACAAATATAAATTCAGACCCAATATTTAACAGCTTCTTTGTACTATAATTTTCTGTAAAATGTTGTTTGGTCATTCAGTCCATTTTAAAGAGCTATAAATTAAATTGAATTGAAGTTCTAATAGTTTTGTTCCTTAAACTATATTGTATGACTAGAAATTGAATAATGACTTAGATTCGTTTGTTGAAAGAAATAATTGCAGACTAAAAAACTATTTGGTTGAAAAGCATAAGATTTGCATTATTTTCTTCGTTTACTTTTAACTTTAGCGTTTACGACTAGGTAAATGTAAAGGAAAATGATTGCATATCAATGATTAAATGCAGGTTTACATGTACAGGACCAAACATTCCACGATAACCTATTTCTATTTTGTAAAAAATAGCGAAAAGTGATAAAATGGATTCTTACTATTCGGACTTGGCTCAAATGTAAGCTTACGTTTATGTCTTAGCTAGTCAAAATGTAAATAATGAAGGAGGGCTGAACAGATTTTACAAAATATCTAATGAATATTTTATTTATGTCGAACTCTACAAAGGTTTGGAACGAAAAATCCTTTCTTAATTCAAAATAACTTTTGAATGATGCATTATAAACTTAGATATTATTTGTCACTCTATATATTAAAACATGCGTGTGCCATTTGCAATGTATTCACTTAAATAAAGCAACTTAACGATCATGGAAACTTTACAACATATTATTTATTTTAATTTTATTGCAAACTATCCTCTTCGCGATTCATATCACCTAGAAATAGTTCCGTATGTTCTTATAAGCAATCTGGAGATGTAGCAATCGCCAGGGATTACCGCATTCTGCTATTTCATTCTACAATAACCGTCTTCAGTGATTACGACAGATTGCAAAAACAATGTGATGCGTTATTGGTTTAGATGTAGATAGAAATGCAACATAGCCGTTCTGCTCATAAAGAAGGCTTGCAATGAAGATGTAATCCATGTAAGGCTTATGAAAAGCTACTTTTATCTTACTTACCAGGTCTTTTATGCATTTAAACGTTGTCTTATCCATTGTGCTTATTGTGTATCCACTATCATCCTGTACATTTTGTTCAAATAAGATTATTTACATTACAAATATAACTCAAACTCTCACTTATGCTCACCATGATAAAGAACAGAGGTAATGCACAATAAACTTACATCCTAGTTCTTATCTGTAATTTCGTTTTGTTGTGATGAGATAAACAGATAAATGTGAGCTAATTCACGTATCATTTAAACCTTACGTACACTTTAGAAAATTCTAGTAACATTGTAGGCATTTATCAGTTGTAACAGGACCACTATTGTCATGCCATCCTTTATACATAAAAACCTATTTTTGGTCTCAAATCTTTGAGAAACTTATTTTTTGTATTTTTTTCATGAAGTACAATGGCGACGTAAATACATCTGTTTGTTTGTTGTTGTTTTTGTCCGGTGTTTCAAGTGAATCGCACTTTTTTGACAAAACATGGATCCAATAAATGAACTTAAAGAATTGCATTATAATGTCGCTTTTTTGTTGTTAACGTTTTGTACACTGCGCGTCCATTTCGACCCAAATCATTATTACGACGTTTGACGTGTTTTGGAACCTGGCTTTACGGAATGTACTGACCAGCTCTACGTGAACACAGACATATCTCGACTGGCCTCTTTGGTCATTTAATATTCTACAATTTAGATTTCGTTATGCCCGTTTAAAGTGATATTATCTAAATGTCCTCTTTGCCATTCACAACATTAATTAACCCGAAACTATTTTCTTATCATGCCTTTCGGCAAAAGCAGCCTACCTGGTGTTTCGGTTGCCTGCATGTTAGATACATGATTACAACCAACATCTACCTGGTTTTTCTACAATTTAATTTAGAAAAAGTGGTAAAATTAACCACTGGAGGATTGAAAATTATAATGCAAATCTTCCTCATTTAAAACAATCATTTTCCAAAATTGCATGGTTATGATAAATATATATGATAGTAAAATGATATTGTTCTTGCATTTTTTATTTAGATGATTTATATTAAATTATTTACTTTCGTTATTATTACTTTAACATGCAAAACATTTAGTTCAAATACATATACCTTAAAGCATAATAGATCTTGGGCAAAACGGACCAATTATTAAAAAGCAGTTTTAATCGTACAAATACAAGCAATTATTTTTATTATTACATTTTCGTCTTTCTCTTTTTTGTTTTTATCAGTTACTGAATTTTTCGATGATTTGTTCAATAGCTTTAAACCGCATATCATTCAACAGAAAGTAAGGATACGGTACAAAGTGCCTACCAGAGTTATAATGGTTTTACAGGCAAAGTCTAAGCTTAAGAAAATAAGTAGTGGAAAATGTATTGCGATCGGAACTACAATGAAGTTCATATCAGTTGACCCAGTATCTTAAATCAATGTCTTGGAATACAATGTACAAAATTCTCATTGTCTGTCACACTTCCTAAATCCTGTTTTGTTCAGGTTTCTTGTCGTTAAAATCAAGATAAGTATACTTGTTTCGGTGCGATTGTCATTGGCAGAGACAGGAAGATCATATGAAAGCGGAAATTAAATAAACAACATATTATTGTGACAAATATTACCATCAGTGGGTCTGCTTTTTGTGATAGTTTAACCAACTTGCCGAGATAGAGTTATTATAGTTATTTCTACCTTTACAGGTGTTCAAACATTCAGAAAGTAAATCCATTGGAAATAGAAACAATGAAAACAAAGAAACGAAATACTAATTCAGTGCTAAATGCACTGAATATATCGGAATAAATGGAATTTTTAAACAGTGTTTAACAAATTACATATACTAAGATTTATTCAAAGTTGAGAAGTATTATTGCTATTATTTGTGAAAGGTTATTCTTTTGTATTTTTAATATATCGTGTCTCTGTATAACTTGTCCCTGATGTTTCTTTAGGAAGCTTGCTGATGTTAAATTTGCTTATATAAATATGATGCTTATTTACATTTTGTTCACCTGTATTTTGTTCAAACATCATGAAGCAACATACTTTCATTTTGACAAGGTGTTTCTTGTGTGGGAAATATAAAGCAAAGGAATTGTTAATTTGTTTACAGTCTTTAGGGAGTAAACTAATAACTTGGAATTCCAATCGTTCCTTCATTTTAATAAGTCTGTTTGCATGCATACTCTCAACCGGGGATAATGCTTCAGCATTCCTACACTGTAAGTTCTTTAGGATATATTACTAATGAACTGTCTTAAGTCATAAAACAGGAAATATAAAATATGCTGGGCTGCCTAATAATTCAAGAAAAAAATGTCGTCATGGGAATTAATCTTTACAGTCTTTAATTTGCGTCTGCCATTGCGAAGGAGTGTGTTGATTCAAGGAGTCTAATAAGATAACACTTATTTACTCAGCTTTGTTAGAAATGTATATATATATATATATATATATATATATAGATATATATATATATATATATATATATATATATATATATATATATATATGTATATATATATATATATATATATATATATATATATATATATATATATATATATATATATATATATATATATATATATATATATATATATATATATACTGTCTTTATATATATGTATTGCCAGGAGGCTCTGATTTTAGCGCTCAGCTTTGTTAGAAATTTATATATATATATATATATATATATATATATATATATATATATATATATATATATATATATATATATATATATATATATATATATATATATATACATTTCTAACAAAGCTGAGCGCTAAAATCAGAGCCTCCTGGCAATACATATATATAAAGACAGTGTTTGCATCCTAACTCCTACAACAGACACCACAGAAATACAAAACATTAATACAAAAAGGAGAAAGCATTTTCCAAAGAATGAGCAGTACGCCGCAAGACTCTCAGCTGTCATACTTGGTTATTTCAGTTAGAAGTTTGCTTTGTAAACACGTCTTATGGCATAGAGAAAAGCGACACAAACAGAAAACAGAAAACAATAACTTTCCCAGAAGCTGATAAATTTGTTGTACATATATAATGTTGTCAACTGTTAAGGCCTACTAGCAATATATTCCAGACAGACATTCCGTTTGTTGATTTCATGTCCTTAGCCTTACACTTTCGTACTATGTTTCAACAGTGTAATAACTTAGGACAATTACACAAGGTTTTCAATTTAGTAGTCATTATAGATACGGAAAGGGATAATGGATTTGGAATGAAAATGATGAAACACTTTGTTTCATGTATAAGGATATAACAAGAGAATACTCAAAATTGTAATTATGTGTTTGTTGGCAAATTATAACCAGGACATTAATTTTGCTGACAATAAAACACCACAGATAAATCTGCAATTAAAATCTTCGCGTACTTGCTGACAATTTTAAAAGTATGTAAATATATATTTTTCTTTTGTTAAAATTACCGACTTAACGCGTATTTCCGTTTCGGTAATTGCTCATTGTCATCATAATGATGTGTCAACGAATATTACCATGACGTTTATTGTCTTGGTAACTGGCTTGTTTAAGATAGGCCAGAAATAAAGACTAGAGGGATTGTAAACAAGTATATTATACTCGGTGTATACTCTATCCAAAGAAGGCTAATATATGCACGAATTTTAAAATGTGTTATAACTAAAACATTAAATAATTTGAAAAGTGTTATATTCCATAATGTAAATAATTTAAATTTACATTCTTTGTATTAACCCTTTGGAGAAATGAGCAAAAATATGTTCTGTTAGACATAGGGACATGTTAAAAAGTTTAGCCGGTCGGCAGTATTACCTTAATCTGTGATTGATAATTGATGGTTTAGTAAGGACTTAGTAATGTTAATCCTTAAGCGTCTTCAAAATAGTTTTATGCTGTCAGTTTGTTGTTATATTCAGTGAATCTTAAAACGAATCATTGTTGGTCTTAAGCTCACCTTAAAAAAATCACATATACATTTAATTGCTAAGCTTTCACTTTAGTAAAAATATATTAATAATCATACTATATTTAATATAGAAACGTGTTTTGCTTCTTTTACTTGTTTTTTTTTATCTCTATTAGAAATGGATAGCGCACAATAAACATGTCTATTTAAATTTTAGAATTTAATTGTTAGAAGATTTACCTTAAAACAAATGGATTGCTAAATTAATCAAATAAATTTACCCACATAACCCCATTCAAACCACAATGAATTCAACTTTATGCTCGCATATATTTCGGTTACAAAGTTTCAGAATGCATATAATAAAAACTTACTTAGTGGAGAAAGACAACAGTGCCTATAATTCAATTATATATTTGGCTTATTAAATAATACAAACGTTTAGGATATGATTTTTCTGTGTAAAAATATCGCCTGACAATGTAAATAATAAAGCATACTTCCTTATATTACTCCAAATGCCCACGAGAGGAATTTGCCCAGTAGAATAGCTCTATATCAGTAGCTTTATCAACTCGAATCATGAGTGTGCCCTAAATCTGAGATATCTACAGCCGAACTAGTGGTAAGTGTGACTGAACCAACCTTGAGCCGGTAACTTTTAGTATCATTTAAAGCCAGATACTCTCGTTATGTATTTATTGAAGCACTAAACAAAGCCAACTTTACTGATAAGTCTCTCAGGGTGGTTCCTTTACTACATATGTAGCTATGAGAGTGTTATTTTATACTAGCTAAATAATGGTTATGCCACATGTTACATACCTAGTCTTTATGTCAAGAAAATAAATCATAACATGGGATTCATGCAGTGTGGCGGTCGCAAAAAGTCTCCCCGTGCATGTAATCTATGTTGTCATTTAATTCATCTATAAGGACTGTTACGTGTATTTCCTTTGATAGACATTGGATTTTGGTTCCAAAATTTCATATAAAATCAACAATGTGTGTGTAGCTCTTGTAACTGAAATAGTACCTCTCTCTTCTAAACACTATGTGGACATTATTTTTCAATGACCTCACAACTTTCGTCATATAATATCAAAGAAAACGTCAGCGCTTCGAAAAAAAATTCATATAGATCGGTTTTCTTTTTCACTGCTTTCATTTGGGAAACCCATCGGGATGTGCGAGGTTAGAGCTCTTTAAAACCGGTTTAAGCACCCCAGTCGGTCCATATTGCCGACTGACCGCTCTAATGTGGTAACTGTCGGGTTTGCCCTTTTTGTAAAATGAGTAGTCACAGATTTGATCTTTTACATTTGGCTTGCATGGGAATACCTTTGTCATGTGGCTTTTCAAATGTTGGTATATGTTGCAGTGCTCATGGGACTTTATCCTATATTCTTATTAGAAAAGAAGAAATATAGTCTGGTTGATTCTGAGAGATCCTATTGAGGTTAACGTTTACAATTTTCAAGGTCAAGACTGAGCATGTTGATACTTTAAAACATATATGGTACAAAAGACAAGAAGCAAAACACTGACCATAAATATAAACAAAAAACCAAGACATATTGTCGCCATCAGCAGAGCACTAGATTTCCATTCAAAAGGTCCAGTGCTCCGATCCTACAAAAATAACTATCTTTCTATATAATTACAGGCGAATTAGTTATAAGTATTTTTGCAGACCTCATACCAGTTACATTACTTTTAGATAAAGAGTCTGTCAGCGAAATTATGGCTTTAAGCGAAGTTATGTTTTAAACATTGTATTTAAACATTTCGCAAATATCTATGTCGGAAATGAGTATCGACTACATGTTGTCAATACCCTCATCTCTTCTGAATATCAATTGGATGATTCTTTAACTGGCTGTAAAGATCTGAGTTCAAAACAGGTGATTGTAGATACATATACTAAACGGTAGGCCTACTTTATAGAAACATATATTTTTCATTTTACTATTCTATTTCTGAGCATTTAACCTAGTTAGGGGAAGAAATTATAAATAAGGGAAAGAGTTACATACGAATAACAGAATCGTCCATTATAAATCCGCTCTTGGTATCGCCATGCCTTGTTTACGAGGTTGCCTTATTTACGACCGCAGTAAATCAGTTCTGTTTTCTCAGAGCTGTTGCTTGGTTAATTAGCTCGAGATCCGATGATACACAATTAATGGCACGAACGGCAAACCAAAACCAGGATCTAATGGCGTAGAAATCACTAATTCCATAATATCTCTAGCGATTTAATGCGACACAACCTGCTAGTGAGATTAATATGTATATATATTTACATATCTGCAAATGCTTATATATATTACAGTTGTTTGTACTAAAACACATTATAGCTGAAATAACCCTATGAACTTCAAATGCATCGCAAAATAGTATCAATGCGTTTGCGACCAAAACTGCTCATAATGATTCGCATGTCATGATAACGGACGACCCAATACAATCATGACATTTCAAGTTGTTCAGGTTTGTTTTCATTGAGGACAATTCGCTGCATTCAGAACCCCTTTTTAAGATATATTTTACATTTAAGTTAGCTTGCTTATATATGTGTATGAGAAACACTTATCTTTTATTATTTATTATTAATAGGCAGAGATACAACTGTGTGCACGGGCATCTAGGTTAAAATGTTAATAGATTAAATATGAAAGCTAAACGTCGCTAAAGTGACACACTGCACAAATATATTATTAGCACGAAAGACATATTAAAGGAAACAACTGTAAAGTATTCTGAAAATCAGCTTGTCCACGTTAACGTGCACGTGTGACATTCGTACAAAAATGCATCCTGATATTTCATACACATTGACTGCATTTAACTGCAGCTACACAAGTAAATAAGATCAGCTTCCAAATGTGTCTGTTTCAGATCCCGGGGAACAGGTATTTAAATAATTACTGAGCAAGTTAAGTTTATGACTTAGTCTTCTACATTTTAAATATGCAAAACTGTAATATTATAGTTGGACGTAGCTGTTTTGTGTAATTTTGTAAAAACATGAAACAAATGTCATGCTAAAGACACACAAAAGGTGGGCAACTACACGCCTAAATAAAAAAGAATGTAGACAGTGCTATTTGGTTGTTGTTTGAGATTTTCGTCTGTCACACGAAGACATTGCTCATAAGGCACGTGTCTGAACACAACTGACGGCACGCAGAGGTAGGTTATGCTGCCATACAGCTATCTACCGTAGCGCAAAGATCTCGACATTGAAGATGTCATACAATCTTCAGGTAACAATGTGCTTTTGGTAGGCTTTCTGGTCCTGGAATATCTGTAAGACATCTGCATACGATTTGATTTTATAGTATGACATTTGTGCTAAATGCTATGCATTACAAATAGATAAACTCTATTTTACAATAAACATGAGCTAACTTAAAAAATATGATGTATAATAAAGGTATTGAATTTGGGTGGACTTATATTTTAATGTACTTATGTTTGCTTTTGACATACCGAATGTAGCTGGCCAGTTGACTCTATTATTACATGTTAATATGTGTAACTCAAACTAATACAAGTGATTAATGATTTACATCATGTGGCGGTAAATTGAAAACCTTTCCGTTATTTCCGTATAAAGCGACACTTACAACGGTGTTTAGGAGTTCAGAAGCACGCACATTGCGAAGGTAGATTATTATACTATTATAAAGTCAACGGACATTAGGACCGAAAATACCTATCTGTCACCTGTGACACAACCAGATGGCATGACTGACGTCAGGTGGCGATGATGTGCTTGACCTGACTTTAGGGATGTGTGCAGTTCGCATAATCGCCGTCACTAATTGTATAACCATACGTGAAACACTTGATTCGCATACTTTTAAATATCAGTTTGAATTTTCGTTTAATTCAGTATTTTAGTTATTTTAAAAAGAAAACTAACATAACATTCGGTCATACAATTCAGTATCAAAGATTTAAAGTAATTCTTAAATTGTTTTCGTGAAAAAGAATATGCATGGACATATAAGCGATTTTAACTAAGGTATTTCATGAGAGCCAAAAAGCAGCAATGGTAAAAATGAGCTGAACAAAGAAGTTGGCGACCTTTATTTTTATTTTATATTTCTTTTTATAAGAAACCCACTAGAATATATGTGTTCAATTAAAGAATATTTCTCCGCAACAAGGTACTGTAGCATATGTCGTCATGTTTACATGTAATGCTAAGTAACTATATATATGTTTGTTTACAAAATATAATCTTACCAAAATTTTTAAAATTTGTAACCAATTACGTCATATTAATGCCATAACAAACACAATGTCATCATGTCATTTTGTCACGTCATGTTGCCACTTTTTGTGTAACGGTCATAACACAAAAATTATCATTATTAAGTTACTTTGATAAATAAAATAAACATACTTTTTGCATGTAATTGAAAAGATTTTGATCTTTAAGAAAAAACAATATTATATATATAATTTTTACGCATTCGTTTCTGGTGTTTCCGTGGCACTTTAGTTCAACAAACTAACAAAGTGTTCGAGAAAGAGTTCTGATAGATATGTTGGCACATGACTCTGGAATTTATTCCGTTACAGAAACCAGTTTACTTTTATATAATCTGAAGGACCGTATAAACAGACTTCAAAACTCTTCTTACTTAAGAACGGTTATAGAACACATCCGCATGCAATATTATACACCATCTGTTCTTGGATTGGCATTTCTGGACATTTGTTGCAATCTTTACACATAGCAGTGAGGATTTTCAATCCCTATTTGTATTTTGTTTTATTTTAGTTTGACGAAAAAGCTAATTAATGCATAAACGGATAAGGATAAAGCAATGTCGGTAGGATACATGTTGTAGGGCATTCATTTAAAACATATTCTCAGCTATCACAATCTTTATTGTGAAATGCACTGATATGGGATAATACGTATAATGTCAATGTTTTAATCAATGTTTTAATCCATACAGCTTTGCTATGACTTGTTAGCATTTAAACTACACATTGCGAACGTATTATCCCATCTGTATTAATTTCGATGTGCCTTGGGATCTCTAAAACAAACTTCCTACATCGTTTCGTGATTAATATAGAGGCAAAAATAAGGCATTTTGCTACAAAATATATTCAAGTCTGCCATATTAATACCAAATGTTGCTAATATTCTCCAGGTATTCTGAATGACGGTCTTTTTGAATGATGCAAGCCTCGGATTGATGTCTTCGGGTGTTCGCTGATAAAAAAAAAACATAAAAAAAACAAACCTGACTGTTTATTGTGTTACTTAGATATGCGTAGAAGTATGAAATGATTTAACATTTTGTAATTGTGTCAATTTGAGTGCAAACGCAATTACAATCGATAGCATGATAAAATTACCATCTTCCTTTCTTACCCATCCAATTATAAACACATTCGGTTAATCGTGATATCAGCCTGTCTTGGATTATAACAGGCGCGTTTCTCCCATTACGCACTTTACGCACGTGCGTAACCTCCGCTCAAAAAATCGAAAATCTAAAAGTACCAAACACACTAAGAAAGTCGATGCCTAACCCGGGTAAGGAATGATATATTGTTTGTCACTGGTTTCAATGTTATAAAATCTTTTTACTACACCAATCAAGTTGAAAAGGTTTAAAATGATTAAACTTAAACACGTCAGGATTTGAGTTCGTTTATATTTTGCGTTAAGTTCCTCGCATGTTCGCATTTTACCTGTTATTCATTAGAAAAGAACCGAATATATTCAAAGTATTATTACAAAGGTTATTTCCCTTGTAATTGTGCGTAATTTCAAAAAGGGCCCAGATACGCGCCTGCTTGGATATGATCATATTTTCGCTAAACAATGTCGGGAAAGCATGTTTTCTTCTTAGATTTTTGTCTCTTGATAACATCATACTGTGATAATGCACGCATAATAAGAGATCAAATCAAATAACGTATAAATCACAAGCGAATGTAGTAGCTTTATCTCTTATGTTGTGATTGATGTAAATCGATAGTAAGAAATATACAAGCAGAAGTATTTTGAACAAAATGGTTACAATTATTTTTTTTCCGCTACTACCAAATTACTATTAATTAACGGTCTCTGAACGACTAAAAACTGCAGCGAAATTGCTTTTAATACATTAACGCAAAGCATTTTAATACTTAAAACACTTACAGATCGTCGAAAGTTTTCATCGGTTCTTGCTATAGACGAGAAATGGTAGATTATTCTTCGGACATTTACTGATTTTCTGATAATTTGACACGATTTTTTGGAAGTGACTATACAAGCATCTCTCATTCTGTCGGACATAGGTACAATTTCTCAATTAAAGTGTGTAGCGATTTTTTTAACATAGTCCCACACGATAATTATTAGTTTTAAGCAATAAGGATTATTAATCTAAATACCCTTTTAAACCTCTTGTAGATAAGTATAAAACAACGTGCCTGCCAGCGTAATTTACACTGTAAATGCGTTGGAACCTGTGTGATACGATCTTGGGACAAAAGGAATTAGAGCCACTTTACTATGTCTGGATCAAATATTATGAAAAATCCTTAAAAACTGTTAAACGTATTATATAGAGACTCACAAGAAGTAAATTGTCAAGATTGTTACAAAGGTTTTAAAATGGTAAATAACAGACATCTCTGTTTTCTTTGAAAACTGTTTGACCAGTTATGATCATTATAGCAAGGTCCGGCTATTTTCATGACGGAAGACACTAGGCAAAATTATGGATAGAAACACCGGCGCACCGCAGGTCAGCTGGAAGACCTTCCAACAATAGGTTCTTCGCTACAAACATCTCAAAAACAGTTAAAAATGTTTCTATACTTCTAATAAAACTTCTTATACATTTACAAGAACGCGCAAAATAGTGACATTTTGTCATCGTTTGTATCGTCCTGGCATACGTTACAACAAATGACATTCATTCACTTAGTGTTACTTTTCCATTGAAGGACACTGATGGTGGATTAGATATATATAATTGCTGCAACCCAATTGCCAGAATTTCTAAAGACTCGGTGTTCAAACATCGAAAGCGGCAAACATCGAGATTAGAACTTTTCAACATTTATCGATGCTCTCGGTACACAACAAAAACAGGCATATTTTTTTCAAAAGGCTAGGAACACGCAATGCCAAAAAATAACAATGACACGCTTTTTTCGTGCACCTACTTTTCCTGGGCTTCATGTTATACAACATGTCTGGAATTCTGATATATGAAGGCTCAAGAGCCGTATTAAGATGGCTTGCGATAAGGGAGACACGAAATGTTACTACATTGGAAATTATTTACTTTCCGAACTATGCACGTAGAAGATGGTACAATGTGTGCAGTGAGGTCTTTTATCTGTGTTTGCTTATCATCTAGATAATAAACAATGCAAGAGATTGCATCACTGTTTACTTTAAGGGCGATAAGCAGAAGACATGCATACAATCGACAATGATTGTCTTATCTATATCATTTTTCTTATGCCGTCTGTTCCAATCCACTGACAATCTTTTTATATTAGTGAATCTTAATTTGCCTTATGCCACAACTAACGAATGGTCCCATGATAGGCATTACCCGTTGTGTTCTGAAGTGCTTCATAGATAATAAAGAATTATATTTTCATCGGTTATTAAAAAATGTGAAAAGGTGTAGTAACGTATGCAATTTAACTTCGAATATCTCAATCTAAATAATTCAGTAAGGAATATTAAACATATTTAGACTGCTGCATTAGAAGGGTCGATAAAACATTAAAGTTTCGATGATCTGGTGATCAGTATTCCTAGTTTTGATAACACAGTATGTAATTCCATAACAACGATAGAATCAACTAAAACGATATCAGAATTATTAACACTGACCTGTCAAAAAATGACAGAAAATTCCGTTTATCCAAAACTATTTCATCACTTGTTGTGAGTATGAATGGCTTTTTTAGCTTGGACATTAGTCATATATACTAAAACAGAAAATTTAACAAAACTAATCGTACGTTTAATTTAGGCACCATTCAATAAAAGGTAAATATACGTGTGGTTGATATAGAATCTGGGGTGAGCGATTGCATTTTGCGTCTCTTCTCTCTCTCCGTCAAAAATATAACGATATTTGTTAACAATTTCTTAAACCACCATTGTGTTAATGTTACATTACGTGCAACCGTTTAAATAATAGATTCACAACACTTGTAGTTAATTGTTAAACTTAAACTTATTAAAAATACGACCTCGACTACATATTATAAACTACGTGCTTGTACACAGCGCTTGCGGAAGTGAGCCCAGCTATCAAATGTGCTGGAAATGACAGTCAAAACACGTAATGCGCATCGTATGTGGTATATACGTTTCAAGAAACTCTTCGCTGCAATTTATTTCGTCAAAATATCTCAAGTCTCATCATGAGTTCTGGTGATGACTGCAGAATTACGAGTCAGTGTTTTGTGAGAGTGCTATAGTATAGTAAACAATTTGTGTATATTAACTTCTTAAATTAAAGTATTGGGTACTTTTTAAACTAATACTCTTTTGCAAATGCAATGCCAGTATAAACACAATTAACGACATTTGTTTTGGATAAAAGGAAGAAGATATATCTTAATTACGAAAACACAAAAACTGTATGAAATGATTAGGAAGGAGAACCGCTGCTTGCGTTCGTTCAAGGGCATCTTGATACTGTCACAAACACATGCAAAACATCTGTAGCATCAGCTGCATGTTTTTACAAAGTACTCCCATGCTTACAGAGAAACAGATGACACACCGACATATTGCAGTTCTATACTCTGTAACGCTTAACGTAAAATTACTATCTGTATCCCTTGCTTTGTCATGTGTTTCTTGTAGTCGATACAGGAGACATCACTTATATATTATCTATGATAAAGAACAAGTGCACATACAATATACGTATCTGCCAGGGCAATAGTTACCAAAAGATTTCTTCTTGTTTATCTGGGTGCTCTTAAAGAATGGCTGACGGGAGAATGCATTTTATTGGGAAGGTGGTAAACAAATTAATGAGTTTTTTATTATATGTTGTCAAGATAAAATTTTGAATCACTAGTTGTTGTGTCCAAGTTTCTCATGAAATACTTGAAATGTTGTTGTTTTATTCTATACTAAATTTGTCACTTATATAGTACTGGTTGAAAACTTTTCTCGTCAACATAATATGTAACTTAATAAAAATAAACTCATTTGTTTCATGGTAAACACTAAAATATGTAAAAAAAAACAACAGAAAGATCATTCAGACTTACATTTTGAACACTGGCGATCTTATATTCACTTAATTGCCTCATTGTTGAGAATTGTTAGTGTTATTTTCAATGTGACACAACACTCGGTATATAAACTGCATTAAATTGGTAGAAGAATATCTCTTTGAACGCAATTGCATTAACAGTGGAAGAGCCAACACAACTACTACCGATATCGTTTCATTTTAAGGCATAAGGCTAATGAGGCAAATCGTTAACATATACTATGATATGAATATAAAGAAACTACTTTGAAAATCTCAAAATGGTCTAACTAAGACCAAGTGGAAGAAACATATTTGAAGCTAGGCTTGCATTAGAATTGCCAGTGCAGCCAACGTCTTTTTCCTCCACACATATTCGTTGTCAATAATTATAGTATTCATAAACCCTAATTATTTATGTCTGTTCTGTAAGAAGCTACCTTCCTGTTGAAATTGTTTCCATCACGGAACTAACTTGTTCACGCCCTCTTTATGACATTTCGCTGAATAGGATCCTATTTATCGAAAATAATCATTAAATAAACCGAGGATAAAACTTTAGAGCTTGTCAACCATTTTCCACAACATAACCACGGCTTTATAAATAAATGCATCCAGAGGCTAAATCATTCTAAACATAATTGTTATTGAAATCAAACAAGGTAATCTTTATAAACATTCTGTATTTTAAATGCCAAACCTGCCATACCTATTATTACAGTGATAAATAAAGAGCGGGTAGGAAATAACTGCAATAAAGATTTTCAAAAAATCATATGAGACTTTCGATCATTTTCTGCTGTTTATGCTTCACTTGTTTTATTTTCGGATGTTACAGTTGTCCTTTATATTTATAGTACATGAGATGATACTTCCGTCAATATAAAGCAATGCAATATCAGTGAAACTCAGAAGGTAATTCGAGCAGGCAAAATATAACATTCAGAAAAAAGAATCAGACAAAAAGATTCCTGCAAGAAGGGATAGAAAGCTCACTGACTGGCTGTCATAGTTCCTTAATCCTGTTTAGTTAGTGGGATTCTTGTCACTATCACTAGACAAGTATAATTGTTTCTTCGATGTGAATGACATTGTCTGAAACAAGATCTCATGAAACCGGAAATTACACATATATGCCCCTGTGTGGCAGTTTATTTTCATCAGCGATACTGCTATGCTGTCCATAATCATCGTTTTTTTCTCACTCCGATTGTTTACTCGATTTTTTTCGACAACAGCTCAAAGAGTGTTTGTTGATCCTTTTAGCATGTAACGTATTTGGTATGGATTATTCTATAGGATGTTTTTGGCAACCAATACATTCTCTTGTCATAGAAACATTAACAACTTATAGTATAAATGTTTCAATTTCTTAACAATAAAAATCTGATAATGAAATTAATTTCTTTATATTTGAGTATTTGTGACAAAATCGTTTGTTTTTCTTTAAAGTTTGACCGCGTGTTTTTGTTGTTTTTCTGTTAAAATTACTAGATACATTAATTTATTTATTATTCTTTTTTTCTTTGTGTATCTTCATCACACAAAACACAGTTGGTAATATATTATCATTGCCTAAATAATTAGAGAATTGCTATTTTGTTGCTGACTATTATCGCTCGAGTGTCCTTTGTTTGACCGGAAATGACGAATTAGAGGCCGCCAAGACTTAAATCTTGCTTACATTTGTGTTAAATGTTATAACATTTGGGGCTTTTTTTCGGAGCCAAAAAATTACAACCTACGTTATTTTTTTTTGATGATTAACCTTATGGAAAAAAAATTTTATTTATTTGCATTCATTAATCTCAATTAATGTTAATAAAATTTAATCATGTTAAACTAAATATAAAAACATATCATTTAGGACAATCTTTTCTGTGACTTTGCATTTTATTTTATTATTTTAAGTTCAAAACTGTCAAAAACTGTTCTCTACATTCATTGAAACAAAGGCACGGAGACAAAATTGCAATTTAAATGTTCCTATATATTACTGATCTTTATTTTAGTCTGTTGATAAACTATGAGTATGCAAATTTTAATATGCTTCTTTCAAAGTCGACAATAAATATATCTTAACACTTTGGTTACTTATTCCAAGAACAGATATGTAGGAATGTCATGGAAAGAGGATTCTAATCTTTGAATACACCCAGCCTTTTATCTTTATTAAAAATTTACTTAATCACTTTCATTTTTACTTCAATCTGACAACGTGTAAGTACAAGATAGGTAAACAAAAGAACATGTTAGATGAAACATTGTAGGGCATAGTATTATAATTAACAAGAATTCGTATCTTTAAGGCATGATTTTAATAACCAGATGTGTGATGTACAACTAATGAGCATGCTTCTCGTGATTATATGTTCTGTTATGATCGACGACATTCCAATTATCTTTCAACAGAAATACGACCGTTTCACCAGAATGTTCCCTTCATCCTCATGGAAGGAAGATCTTAATGAAAGTGATGTTGATGCATATTAATTAAGCTACAACCTGTCGTATAATTAAAATGTCATTGACCTTCTGAACTTCAACGCTGCTTATTAAGTGGCGCTGCCTATCATTATAAGGTTCAACTAATTACTAGTACCAGCATGTTTCACACATAGAACCAGTTCTAACCACAATTCTTTCTGACATACGTCCTCTGCCTTATATTTGTACATTACCAAGCAGATTATACAGGCATAGCTCGGAATCATTTCTTTTCTCAACATCAAATCTTTACAACAATTCAGAACATTAGCTGTGATATCTTTACAACAATTTATATCTAGGTTCGTGTTTTTACATTTAAGCAACGATTCGTACAGGTGTCACTTGAAAATCACTAGGCGTCACATTTCTTCTTCTTAAGAAATTGTTAAATAAAAGACAAAAAAAATTATTGAACTTTGTATGCATGTGTTTAAAAATAGTGCATGTGTGTTTGTGTGATTCTGTAGTACTGATAGTATGTACATATAATATGGTTTGAATGTATTTTAGGTCAGGGATTTGAATAAGTACATGTTGCAAATAAATAAGAAAATGTCTGACATGCTGAAAGAAGCATATATTATTAGAGCGTGTGTAATTCAGTTTTAAACCATAGTGTGTGTTTTTTCCATATGCATATTTCATTCTCCTTATTTTATCATTTACAAAGGCAAGACATATAAGATTATATTACCCATGTTTACGGTGTGATTGGAAATCTATTTTTGCACTAGAGGTATCAGAGTGTTACCTCTTTACAGAACAAAGTGACGATCTGATTTTGCGTTATATCCTCCATATATAATAGCATATAAAAGCATATATTTACATGTAAGTTTATTTACAAACGTTTCCTCTTTAGCCGCAAACTCGATAATGATGCCGACAAATGTTTTACGTGTTACTAGTACACATAGTTACGTACATACTATAAGGCAACGTTTTAATAATTTGATTTCATTGGACAAGGCATTCATTTTTGTTATTTCCAATATAATTTCATTGCTACATCGTGATATTATGCATATCTTTGACAGTTTAAGGATTAATGGATTATTATTTATTTCGGTATTTTTGGCAATATTATGTTTTGTAGCTTTCCTCTTTATAGCATTTGATAATGAATTGCAGGTAGTGTTAAAAGCAGGCCGTGAGTATAATAATCGCTTATCGATTGCAAAATAAGAGAATTTCATGGGGCTTAATAAACAATAGTGACAGGACATCCAACAGGATATTCAATAAAGCTAAGTTCGGACTTGAATACTTCATATGATATCAATATCCTTTTAAATGTTGTAAAAGCATATATTTCAGGACAAATATATAAAGAGTAAAAAACACAGACCCATTAACCAAAACAATAACTGTTAAATGAAATATAATCATAAATAATTTGTTCGTTAATTGCAAATGTAAAATCAGCTTTATTAATTTTTAAATGCGAATTATATAAGTCGCATCATCACATTTTGCGAATCAGAAACAGTTTAGAGATCAAATTCATTTTGCTTTAGTGTTTCATTGTATCTTTCCCTAATATAGCATTTAATACTTTAATAGCGTTTGATATGTATAGTATTTCATATTGTGGTCATGAAAGAATGACAAGATATGGCGTAAATGCATCAAACAGTAGACGGTTGTTTTCAATAGAAGATGAGATTTGTCTTTATTTAAAGGTCAATAAAACATTAGACAGACATCGTAGTGCCAGATTGACATTTAATTGCTATCAATATCTTTTTTGAAAGGTTTTTAAGGCTCATTAATTTATTCCTTTTAAATGTTTATCTGTCAACCGATGCTTAACAATCTCATATTGTTTACTTGTTGTTATTTTTGCCGTGCAAGTTTTATAATATTTCAACAACATATTTGAAAATAGAAGTCATGTTAATACGTATGTTGTCCTATAGTTAGGAAATTTTAAATATAAAATGCTATATCTCAGCTGAAATGTTTCCGCAAAAAATTATTTAAAAATTTTGAAGCGAAAGAATGTGTCGATTTGTGGGATCATAGCCGCGTAGAAAATATACTTTCATTTAATTTGATTTTTTTTTTGTCTTCTTTTCTGCTTATTTAGTGAGATAATCTTAACAAAGTCAGGTTTAAGTAATTTGATTAGTAATTAAATGATGATATAATTCATAAAACAACAGCAAATAATGTCGTATTTTCCGGTACACTGGCCGAACCTCGAAATGAACTTAACATAAGTAATATCGTATATCGGCTGGTTCTTAAGAGTGTGGAAATTAACTCCCGCCTTTAAGCATGGTTCTTGTTTCATTAGTCTCGTTTCCGACGCAAAATAAGTCTTACATTTCTAGGATTATTATTACATACGGCTCATCACAACACCCTACACATCATTACAAACATGTATTTTCTACCTAAGAAACTGCATTTACAAATGATTACGGTAGTTTAAAAGTTTGTCCTTACTTGGACTAAAGAGTGATTTTATGCATTTAGGTATGCTAAAATTCCCTAAAACAGGAGTGAGATATTATAACATGTATTTGATTTAGACAATTTGGATACAACGTTTATGTATTAACATCTGATATTTATATTAAGCAGATTCAAAAGTCCATTTTGAAGAAAAGAAATTATTTTATATAGATTTGTCTGAATTACCTTGCATCAGATTCCTTCATTGGTCTGAGTGGACAAGAATATATACCATAGACTGTTTCAGTTCTTCTAAACGCCTTGAGTTGCTTTACACCAGGCCTCTAACCATGAGTTCAAGTTTATTTTGCAGGAACTGTAAAAAATGAATTTCATAACATAAATCACATATCTGAGACACATATATACTACTATGAGTCTTTGACAACCCGAATTGATTTTTTTTGTAAATCAGTGTTTGCTTTATTTGTGTCCAGCACATCCACGCCAGAAATAGAGCGTTCAAAGTTAAAAAGCTTGATCCTGTGATATGACCTTAAACAGTGGTACATACATTGATAGTTCAATTTCTTGACTACACTCAAACTGAAGGTTATACAATACTGGTCTCAGAATAAAATAGGTGGGTTTAATTGATTCGACACTTTATTGATAATATAGTTGTTTCAAATTATTTATTGATTACAATAGAATTAGAAGTGGTGGGATTGATTTACAAATGATTCCTTTCCATAAATTATAAAAAATGAATAGATTTGACCCCACGCCCTTCTGCCTACTATTGGCTGCTAAATAACAGAAAATAAAGCAAAATTTATCCACTATTTATCCAATAGGAAGGACACGCAAAGCACATTTGTCTCACATTCTTTCATATTCTACTACTACAATATCCCAGTTGTTTTATATATGTTAATGAATTTTTCACGAATACTGACAAAAATGGTGGAGATAATCTGTTATGGGGTATTTTAATATCTTACCAAATACATTCGAGCGTTACCGAACGTCTCAAAAAGTTAAGGGGCAGTAATTAGTTTTATTCGGTCCAGAACTTTCCAAATGTGTAAATACAACTATGAAGTGAGACCAACGAGTTTTGCGTTTTAATATTCATTCAAATGCAACGATATATGTTCATTAGCTACAATGCATCATAGAAAAGCTCATTGAGACTTATAGTCAAAACGCTCAATGGAATAAAGCTATTCAGTAAACGGAGCAATACAACAGAACCATAAGAGTGCTCTGCTTTTATTGCTGACCTAGTGATGACGCACTAGTGATACGTAGGTCTTGTTTCGAATCCTGACCTAGGTCCGGACTTTCAGAAATACTTCATAGTGATTCCCATCACACAACAACTGATTCAGTCCCAAGATATAGTCTATCTGCACTCCTCCGGCAAGTAATATACACTTTTGGTTGTTTGTTTTTGCGCTCATTAACAAGAAAATCAGGCTGAAAACAAAATGTATGTAGGTGTCAGATACCAGGAGCTATCAACCATGTACCCATCAAAACATTTTTGTATAACGTAATACGTAACCGCATTCTCCGAGTGTACGTACTGCAAAATATTTCAATCTGTCGTCATACGTGCTTCCAACGAGGATAACATGCTTCTTTAATTGTCATTGGCAGCTGCTGTCACAGTAAAAAAGCAAATATTCGTTGCTGCTAAAGGAACTATTTAGCGTGACGGTTAATGCAGGTTTGGATGTTTCCCTTTTTTATATCAGTAAAAAAATCAAGTATAAATCTGGAAAAAAAAAACAAATTCTGGACATATTTCCGCAACTGTAACTACCCGTCGGTAATTATTCAACTAAAATTGAGACGTGGTCAAGTACAACGATATTGTTGTTTACTATTAACGAAATTTGGGCGAAAAAGGCGTTTCAAAACAACGATACAGTGGCAAATGCAGTTTACATGTCGTCTCGTACATGTTTATAAGTTGATCGACACACGTAGCCGTTTGTGGTTTAAGTATTCGTATATCCGGGGTAATGACGTGGACACGCGAAAGGTATCATGTGCGCACGCGATATTTTGTGTGCACGCGAAATGTATTGCGAACGCATGCGATAGGTATTATTTGCGCACGCCACTGCTATTACGTGGCCACTCGATAGCTATTACGTCTGTATGCGATAGGAAATGCGCATTTGGACCCTGGACGGGCTTCCTCGCATGAAAGAGTGATGGTCGAAGCTGCAGCAGTTAGGTCAAGTGTTGTTGTTGTTTTTAATCAGTGACCTTAATCACTTGACAACGGAAGCCACTAAATGATCTAAGGACGGTAATGAGTCGACCTTCCCGCAGATACTTTGTTTCCATCAGAAATGTAAAAAAAGAATATCCATTCAAAACGCACTCACAACGTACACGAGTTCCCAAAATACAAAATGTAATTCGGGTTATGCCATAATTATGGAATATCGTAACGAAGCGAGACGCGAGATTACGGCGAAAAAAACGAGGCAAGACACGATATTTAAGCGCAAAATCTGCGTGGTATGGGATCTCATAGTATGGAATAATGTCTCTTAATACGAGTACAATATCATTTCTCGCGGTGACGGTGAAGAGGATTGTCGATGGAAGCAATTTTATCTGGATTTTTTTTCAAAGTGGCATAAATAAGTTATTATTTTCTCGCAAATGAAAAAAAAAGTTTCATTTACAAATATAGACCTTCTCGATCAGCAAAAAAGCTTTGTGACTTTTACTGTTTTTCGTTCACGTGATTAATAAATCAAATGATTATGCAAATGCCTTGATAAATATATAATGTCAGTGTCGATGTCCTTACCTGAATAACTTAAATATTCAATATCTTACTACCTATTTGCGCACTGAGGTTATTGTGGTTACTTTTTGCCAGCTAACAACAGAGACTGGTATGGTGTTCATTTTCAAAACAAAAAAGCTATTTTTAAGTGATTCAAGAACTGCTGTAGGGAAATTTGGCCTAGAAGACGATTTCATCCATGTATTATGTCAAAACAAAGTATCGAGTTCTGTTAAGCCTATGGTCTCCTTGTTCTCATTGCATCATGTGATATGTGTTGCTTTCTGCAAGGCAGACCGTATATAAACACACTTACCTCTGGCAAAAGAATATTTGTAATCTCTGGCCACACATCGGGCAAAACAAGATCAACACTTGATATATGAAAGGTAAAATCGAGATACCTGCCTCTTATCTGTATATGATATATTAAATACATAACATAAACAATTCAAATCTCCGTTTTGTTTTAAATTTGTGTGTCGGTTTTGGGGGGGATACTTGAATTTAAATTATGATCAATAAATTGTGCTTAGAGAGTCACATTCACGCAATTTTATATTTTCCTTATTTATATAGAATAGAGCAGTCCTGATTTGCAAAATATAATATACAAAAAGAGAAAGCCTCAATCGCCCGGTGTTTAATTAATAGTAATTTTAATAAATCTGTCTTAACATATAACATACATCGCTAAAATACGGAAACAACCCATATTTATAACATTAATTGCACCAGATAAAGCATGGTAACCGGTGATTTCTTTGCCATTAGAGCAAATATTCAATTCCAAGTTAGTAACATTAGTTTGCATTATGAAAGCTAGATGTCATTTAGCGGATGATTCATTGATTATGGTGTACTGATGTGTTTATAATCAGGGATGCTCTAAGGAAGACGGGTCTTGTGCCAATGGTAGCTTGTAAGCGACGCTACAACACTACGTGTATAATTTAAACGCTGTATCATGTAATCCTTCTTGACAAAAAAATATTTTAAAAAAAATATTTTTCTTGCTCGTGTATGTTCTAAAAGATACGCACTTTGCGTGTTATACGTACAAAGCGATATTTGTTAAGTATAACTTAGTTTACTTTAAGTTAACAGATGTTTATATCAACAAGCTGTTCTGAGTTCGCCCTTTTCTTGCCTATCTTGCATGTAACTTCTCTTTACACTTGTAAAATGGAATAGGTAGTATGGTATATTAACATAAGAGATCAATCCTCGTTTGTGTAGTTACCATGCATTAGCTATGCTATCACCGTTCTGTTCATCTTGAAGAAAATTACAAACGTTACAAAAAGTAGTATAATGTGAAGTAATTAGCTCATTGCCATATTAAGTACATAAAGCACCTAAATAATCATGGGCTCAAGCATCATTTACACTGATCATGCAGTTGCTGTGATCCCCTTCTTGTAGACAGTTGAGCGGGTCACAAACAACAGCGCCATGCCAAGTGAACATACTGTAAATGATTCGTAATCATCTTGCAAGTATATATATGAACAGGATTGAAAAAGGGACATTTCAGAAATTTGTCTGTAATAAGATGAGGACATTTTTCATGGACACTTATGATCTCTGTCATATCTGTATCTCATATCACATATTTGAAGTGTTGTTTTTCTTGTTGTTGTTTTTGGAATACAGCGTTGCATACATGTAAAACAAATATACAGTTTATATTTTTTAAACAAGACATATAAACATATATGTAGAATGTGCACACTTGCTTACATAATTAGTGCATATCAACTGGAGTTTTTTACAATCTCATAAGATGTGTAGAATGGAACATTAAAGCCTTCCTAATCTCATATTATCTATGGATAATTATACTTCTGACATAGTTTCTTAGACAAGAGAGATGTCGAATTATCCATTTAAGATTTTACTTGAGTGACTTAAGTTTATGTTGTTTTATTTGAGTCTATATGATTTTGAGTGACTTAAGTTTATGTTGTTATATTTTAGTCTATATGATTTTGAGTCACTTAAATTATGTTGTTATATTTTAGTCTATATGATTTTGAGTCACTTAAATTATGTTGTTATATTTTAGTCTATATGATTTTGAGTCACTTAAATTATGTTGTTATATTTTAGTCTATATGATTTTGAGTGACTTAAGTTTATGTTGTTATATTTTAGTCTATATGATTTTGAGTCACTTAAATTATGTTGTTATATTTTAGTCTATATGATTTTGAGTCACTTAAATTATGTTGTTATATTTGAGTCTATATGATTTTGAGTGACTTAAGTTTATGTTGTTATATTTGAGTCTATAGGATTTTGAGTCACTTAAATTATGTTGTTATATTTTAGTCTATATGATTTTGAGTGACTTAAGTTTATGTTGTTATATTTTAGTCTATATGATTTTGAGTCACTTAAATTATGTTGTTATATTTGAGTCTATATGATTTTGAGTGACTTAAGTTTATGTTGTTTTATCTGAGTCTATATGATTTTGAGTGACTTAAGTTTATGTTATTGTATTTTAGTATATAAGATTTTGAGTGACTTAAATTATGTTGTTATATTTGAGTCTATAAGATTTTGAGTGACTTAAATTATGTTGTTTTATCTGAGTCTATATGATTTTGAGTGACTTAAGTTTAGGTTGTTATATTTGAGTCTATATGATTTTGAGTGACTTAAGTTTATGTTATTGTATTTTAGTATATAAGATTTTGAGTGACTTAAATTATGTTGTTATATTTTAGTCTATATGATTTTGAGTGACTTAAGTTTATGTTGTTTTATCTGAGTCTATATGATTTTCATCAGACGTTTCTATTTCTTGGAGTATAATCAATCTTTTTCTTAGCCCTTAGAGTATTGTGGCTCTATCGTATAATAAGTATTTATAGGTATTAGATTAAAAAATCTACTCTCAACCACTAGAGTATAGACATGTATTTTCATTTATTGGAGTAGAAATAAGTATATCCTTCAATAATTTTGGATATTTGTTGCATGTTATACTTTAGTGACCAGAATGACACTTTACACTTTTTATGTCTTTTACAAAATTAATGCTCTTTAAGTAGGAAGGTATAGAATGTCCAGTACAATATCCCTTTGTTAAATTAATTTTCTAAACTGAAAGGTAGTTAATATAAGAGAATGATCATTACAGTAACCTGGTAATAGTTTTGTTTCAAGAACATATGTATATTTATGAAAATTTATATCTCCAGCTAATATAAACATACTATCTGGGTTTATGATCTTTTGTTACTGATGCATCTTCCTAAAAGGCTGAGCTGTCTTTATTGGGCTCATAAATATTTACGAGGGTAATATTTTCTGCATATTTTACGATTCAAAATAAGAACGTTTCCACCTTCATCTCTTTTCGTAAATTTTGAGTTTCGAAATCAAATGTATTGTTAATTAAAATTGAGATCCCTCTAGATTGACTCTAATAGCTACTAAAGCATTAATGTCCCAGGTTCTGTTCTCATTTGTGTAATTATAACATTCCTTGCCTTTTAACAAATCTAACTGATCGCTGATTTTTTTTCTTTATTCCCTAAACCCTGTACATTCATTGAATTAATTGGAATATTTTTATCCATGTTTTAATCTAATGTATTTCACTAGTTTGAAAAGTTGCATGACAACTAGGTCAACATTAACCACATTAAAATTAAGCCATACTCTCATGTTGAATGAAGCTTCGCCTCGGACATTCAAGCGTACCTTGTACTTGAATGAGTGGTTACAACCACCATCCACACCATCTTTCTAACATTTACTACTAAAGTTCTCGTTTTAACTGGCATATACTTATAAGAAAGCAACAATAAACAGAATAATTGAAATTGTTGTTGTGTAAGAGAGATTTACTATTTTATCTTGAAAGATCTTGTATTTGTTAAACATTAAAAGAAATCAGAGGTAACGGTTTATTTATCCCTAATTTTAAGTTTATGTGTATCTACCTTAAGACGACTTTAACATGATTTTTCCCCTGACCTACCTAGGCATGAATGCAAATATACAATATCGTGTAATTAGCTAAAGGCTAAAGCTGAATAAGTTCCTAGATCATTACCTATATTTGTATTTTTAAACTTTATGCTTGTATATAAATCTGAAAGGAAATGACCCCGGTACAAAATACATTAAATTTGAAGTGGTGATTACTCAGTTAGTCTAGGATATGTCTCTGGTGGAGTCTTTCAATCACGACAGCTCATAACCGCCTGTGTGCGATTTAGATGAAGTCCACATGGAGAATTTGTAAGGAAATAGTAACAAATAAACAACTGACATTCATATGAATCAGTTCACCTCATATATAAAGGAAGTCTTTTAACTAAATAATCGTGAGTAAATCCTTAATTGTGTCTACCATGTACTAAAAGTGTTCGGCAAATTGGATGCCTAGCCGATAGTATGATGTTGCAACTGTTCCACACCTGTTGGGACATGGTAATCAGATTTGAATGGGGAAATCGAGTTTTAACAGACTTAAGGCGTTATAGTTCAATACGTTCTTTCAGTGGCTACTTGTGTACACTTTCTTAGTCTGGATACATGTGCATTTCCCATTAATAGAAGTAAATTTTAAAACATTCCAATGAACAATGAATTTTTTACATGCAACCCATTTCGGATATAGGTTACAAATAGTTTTGTGTTTCTTACCCTCAGCGACGAGATTTATTATTAACGAGCGTGTTTCTCGTGTAAATTCGTTCAGTTTGGTCGCCAGCTGTCCAATCGGTTTTACAGAAATTCAACTGAGTGAATGAACAGGATCAGAAAAATGAACCTGGTGTTGATGTGTATTAGGCTACCATCTGCGCTTATGCTGACCTAGCAGGTAATTAGGTAGGGACCTAATGATATCACCGGTGTTGACCTTTTGAACCTCAACACTGCTAACTAAGTGGTCTGTTTAATCATTTTCAGGTTCTGACCAATACACCATACGCCACCGCATTACAGGTTAAGCTGCCTTGTATCTATACACCCGCTGTTGGTATCTTATCTTAGATCGTCCGTTATTCTTTCAATCAACTCAGAAAATTAAGAAATCCATCGTTGTATCCTTGATAGACATATTCTTAGTGTTTTAATGATGTACTAGATGTGAAGCTAACTTTAACCTACCTTAAGAATTATCTACGTTATTCGGCTAATGAACAGTTTTAACTATAAACATTGTTTCATGCAATTGTTATTGTTTTAGGTTAGGTAATGCGGTATTTTGTATACAGATACTCTTAGCTTGGTTATTGTCATTGCAAAATTGAATTCAATAGCATTTCACCACACCCTCTATGAATGCTCCTTTTAATATTAACATTGTAGAAAAAAAACATGCCGTTTGATTATACTTATACCCTTTTTAAAGATTGTAACAAAAGTTCTACACGAATATAAAGAACTTTAAGGTGTACCAATAACCGTCAGCAAAATAACGCGTTTAAAATTGTCTGTCTTCTACATCAACTAAATTGTCAAAGAGCTGCAACCGTACGTTCGTTATTTAGTTTTAAAATTGATTAGTAATAACGGGATATGTATGAACCTGTACATGCTCCATATATGAAGAGACAAATTACCGTTCCCATAACATAATGTAGCAAATTGAAATATAAATAAATAGATATATTATTATAATAGATTATAATATTTATATATATATATATGACTAATCTATATATATATATATATATATTATATCTATATATATACTCTATATATATATCTATATATATAATATCTATATATATATATCTCTATATATATATATAATATATATATCATCTATATATATATATATATATATCATATATATATCATCTATATATATATCTCTCATATATATCTCTATATATATCATTATATATATATATATAATATGATATATATAATATATATATATGTAGGACAACTGTTAATCGATCAATTGTTTAGCTTAAGTCTTAGATCGGGTCTGAATAAATCAAAGCTTGTGTAGAATCTAGCCGAGTGAAATAACCGCTCAGTCAACAATCAATCAATAACTGAAGCAAAAGGAGAAGGATTCTGAAAGCATTAGGATTATTACTGGGATTATCATCTGTTAAAAGATATAAACAATAATTACAATACTAGAACTGTGATCTGTTTAAGCTGACACATGTAGACTGACACAATTTTTGTTAAAGCTGATGTCAATGTTTATTTGGTGTACGAAGACAAATTATGCTGACAAAGGTATACTGACACAATTTTTGTTTAAGCTGGTGTCAATATTAATTTGGTGTACGAAGACAATTTATGCTGACACAGGAAGACTGACACAATTTTTGTTAAAGCTGATGTCAATATTAATTTGGTGTACGAAGACAATTTATGCTGACACAGGAAGACTGACACAGTTTTTTGTTAAAGCTGATGTCAATGTTTATTTGGTGTACGAAGACAAATTATGCTGACAAAGGTATACTGACACAATTTTTGTTTAAGCTGGTGTCAATATTAATTTGGTGTACGAAGACAATTTATGCTGACACAGGAAGACTGACACAATTTTTGTTAAAGCTGATGTCAATATTAATTTGGTGTACGAAGACAATTTATGCTGACACAGGAAGACTGACACAATTTTTGTTTAAGCTGATGTCAATATTAATTTGGTGTACGAAGACAATTTATGCTGACACAGGAAGACTGACACAATTTTTGTTTAAGCTGATGTCAATATTAATTTGGTGTACGAAGACAATTTATGCTGACACAGGAAGACTGACACAATTTTTGTTTAAGCTGATGTCAATATTAATTTGGTGTACGAAGACAATTTATGCTGACACAGGAAGACTGACACAATTTTTGTTTAAGCTGATGTCAATATTAATTTGGTGTACGAAGACAATTTATGCTGACACAGGAAGACTGACACAATTTTTGTTAAAGCTGATGTCAATATTAATTTGGTGTACGAAGACAATTTATGCTGACACAGGAAGACTGACACAATTTTTGTTTAAGCTGATGTCAATATTAATTTGGTGTACGAAGACAATTTATGCTGACACAGGAAGACTGACACAATTTTTGTTTAAACTGATGTCAATATTAATTTGGTGTACGAAGACAATTTATGCTGACACGGGTAGACTGACACAATTTTTGTTTAAGCTGATGTCAATATTAATTTGGTGTACGAAGACAATCTATGCTGACACAGGAAGACTAACACAATTTTTGTTAAAGCTGGTGTCAATATTAATTTGGTGTACGAAGACAATTTATGCTGACACAGGTAGACTGACCCAATTTTTGTTAAAGCTGATGTCAATATTAATTTGGTGTTAGAAGACAATTCATGCTGACACAGGAAGACTGACACAGTTTTTTGTTAAAGCTGATGTCAATGTTTATTTGGTGTACGAAGACAATTTATGCAGACACAGGAAGACTGACACAATTTTTGTTAAAGCTGGTGTCAATATTAATTTGGTGTACGAAGACAATTTATGCAGACACAGGAAGACTGACACAATTTTTGTTAAAGCTGGTGTCAATATTAATTTGGTGTACGAAGACAATTTATGCAGACACAGGAAGACTGACACAATTTTTGTTAAAGCTGGTGTCAATATTAATTTGGTGTACGAAGACAATTTATGCAGACACAGGAAGACTGACACAATTTTTGTTAAAGCTGGTGTCAATATTAATTTGGTGTACGAAGACAATTTATGCAGACACAGGAAGACTGACACAATTTTTGTTAAAGCTGGTGTCAATATTAATTTGGTGTACGAAGACAAATATCTGTTAGAACAGCCGCCGCCATACAACTCAGCTTCAGAACTGTCTCAGATAAAACCATTGAACTTATTTATAAAACAGACATGTCATAGCTGTTGGAAGTCTCAGATATTGTATGATTTACATAACTGGGATATTTGCAGCTTTAAAATATGGGTATTTCTAGAAAAAAATATATATATTTCCATTTACACATATTTACAAAAAGGCTATTTATATATGATTAAGCTAAATATGTGTACTAAAGCTTATGTTCGTTTTTATTTTTAAAAAATACATAGTTAAATATAAGAACACTTTCTTGTTTATTTCAAGCATGTTTAATATAATATAAATATTCTTTTTATTCATCTTAAGGTAACAAGAATACATTGATTTTTAATCGAACGTGTTTTGCTCTCAGAAATGTTAACACTGATAAAGTAGGTCACTGTTCAGACTGGAACATCTCGAATAGGCGTATCAGATCAGAAAAATCTATACTAACATACATATTTATACAGATATAAAACAGGATTATTACGTGACAGATGTATTCCCAAGGCACTTCACTTTCAGTATATTTTACAAATAACAAAAATGACAGAAATAGCATGTGAATAACAGAAGATAAACATACCAGTGCATTACTTCTAAAGTACATTTTTGGGTTGATCATTTTGCTTTTGTAGAATTACTTAAAGACCAAACAATGAGATTAAAACAATACATTTGCCTGATATTTATAATGCAATACTTTTCCTTGCTTTTAGGATAGTTCCGTAAATAATTCAAACTTAAACTGCGTTACTCTAGGTATTATAACTAAAGTGGAACCTGTTCGTGCCTTACGCTTATGTAACTAAACTTTTCTTCTTAATATTAAAACAAGTGAACATTTTTCTTTAAAGTTGTTGCAGTAAAGCATATTAGTACGCATTATTTCAATAATACAGTTGATTCTGCATATTTGCACACATAATTTCTCATATTAAGTTATGCAATTAACCGAATATGCGTTAAACCGAAACTCAATGTAGGAGTACCATTTCAAAGAGCGTATTTTGTATTATTATTTATTAATATAAACTCTCAGTCACTGTGTTTTTATTAAAAGATCATTTCTGAGCTCCGTTTAACTCCAAAAAGCATGATAAAAAGGACATTCTTTTTCTAAAGGGCCTTTTTCATTTTTTATGACAGCAAAAAAAGCAAAGAATTGCAAAGTCTCTTTTCAAATGTTACTTTTTAATGAATAAGAAGTGAAATATGTCTTCATTAACTATGATGTAAACGTTTTGTTGTTGTTGTTGTTGTTGTTGTTGTTTTGAGAATGCTTGAATATTTTATTCAATATAACGGAATATGCGTATAGCCGTTATTCCATTACCTGGAAAATACATGTAGTTGCAACTGCTGACAACTTAAGATGAGCAAAAATACTGTACATTACATGACCCTTTCCCCTCGTCCTAGTGTATACATGCAGTTTTCTTAATGAGGAAATTAGGGCATATATAGACTTAAAGGGAATTTTAACAAATTCTTGCTTGCATATATTTTACATCAGGTTGTGCAATAAAGGAGGTCTCAGAGTGTGGCATTCAAAACTTGGACCAGCTTTGTTTTAAGACGAAAGTCTTAATCATATACAATCATATAAAATCATAATAATATATAAATAAAATAATTAACCTCTTATTGCTAGAAAAGTATGGTGATGGAAACAAACTGGACTCTTGCTAAACGCCTAGAGTATGCAAGTGTAAGTTTATTATGTTTAGGCGTTTAAACTTTTAGGCGCCTTCTCAAAAACAAGAGAACACAAGCACTTCTCTTTTTTTCATTTTAAGCAGATATGTTAAGCAGCATGTACTTCGCGTTTATGAAGCCGTAATGTTAAAGAGAATACGATAATGGATTGCGGGATGAAAAGACTTAAGGAATCACCCATTTTGATTACGGTTTGGCATAAAAGCAAAGGTATTAAAATGTAATTGTGTAATGTATCGACTATAATGCCAGTCCTGTTGCGAGAAAGATTCTTGGATGCTTTTCAGAAGCTATCAGCACGGTTGAATTGAAATAGTCCGTCAATTTCTTAAATGTATGTAAATTCATGTAAATTTATTTAAGTGGATAATTAATTATATAGACAGTGCTAACGCAAGTTTTCGTTAAACTCATTTGCCTTGGATCCTTTCTCATTACCATGGAATAATGGCTGAGACAAGTGTAAAAAATCGTCTTCTTTAATATAGACCGAACGAAGTAAGTTCCATATTGCATATTTATATTTTAAATGTTTAAATACTTTAAATATTAGTACATGTCGGAAAAATACAAACGTAGGTGACAAAAAAGGCTTTGTTCAAGAGGTCACTCAATAATTTGACAACTGCCTGTATGCCATATCCCATCAATTAGCTGCACTTTAATAAGCATTGCAATCATTAAAAGTTTGTATGGTCTTAGGTTTTCAAACTTTTTGTGGTTCTGTCGTTTCACTTGCTATGTAAGCGGGTGGTGATGTAGATACAGATTATAAAAGACGGAAAACATTCTCTTTAGAAATGCATTTAATTTTTAAGTTATCAATTAGCACATGCTTGACAATTACGCATAATTTGAAGTTAAAGCAGGCTATTTAAATTGCAGAATTATGCAACAGCCACAAAACAAATTGATGTATTAATCGATTATTTAGTTTATACGAGATTTACTGAGATATAAATACGTGGAATTAATTGCACCCCTTTTCCATATTCTTTATTAAGTGGGTATTTTAAAACAATGTACAGACATTCAAATGATACATGATTATGAATATCAGACACAGATAGTTTATATCAACCTGGAAAAAATGCGGATTGAAGATGTTAAGACGAAATGGTTGCTCACGCATCGTGACATTTAATTGATTAAATACGACCAATGATAGAAGACATTTAAGGCAAGCTTGAGTTTTAGGTCAATTTATTAGACGAAAGCCAAATATTAAATTAATACATGTTTTTGAGCCTAAACATTTCGAATAAAGATCCTGGAATTGGATCACCTTTGACTCTAATCTGAAATGGCCACAACGATTTCCATGATCTTAACATATGTAATCTTTACACATTGAAGATCTTCATAAAGGAAAGTATCCGAGGCATTCACATAACATTTTCATTTAATTTGAATGATTTTAATATACATCATCAACCAGACAAGCGGGTTGCTTCACTGATATATAAAATCATTTTACACACAAAAAACAACACATTTTTACATTAAAGATAAAATTACATGCTAATTCCGACATTCGAAAATACTATCTTTATACATATATAAAGCTAGCTGATAATAAGAACATGTTTTCGGAATGTCTTTCCTCAGAGATTCTAAAAGCCAATGACAAAAGTTTTCTCGTGTTTTCGTGTTTTTATCATTTAAATGTTTTGTCCTGTTTTGCTTTATTTTAATATCATACATCGCCAATACAACCAACATAAAACATACAAACGCCGATTCACTGAAGAAATGAACGTTTACACATGACAAAGTTGGTTTCAAAAACAAAATAAATAAAGTATACAAACTCAAAGACATTAATCTGGTCGTAGTGGACCAGCTCTGTAAAATACTCAAAGTCAAATACTCAAAGACATGCTTGGTTTGCATTTTGCTACTAAAGCATAGAAGAATAAACGTGCAAATATATGTATTTCCTGTATGTTTATGTCCGATCTTAACTACCTGTCAAAGCCATGCTATAAATTCCGTGCTATTGCCACATGCAATTATAAACACATCCGGGGAATTGTGGTAGTCTGCATGAATTACCGGTATATTCAAACTTGCGCTATAAATGGTTCGGAAGTCACTTCTGTTTCCTAGATTAGACGGTCGGAGAATTAGATCGAGCTTACCGATATTGATAAATAAATGGCACAAATTGCTAATAAGAGATCCGATCTTATGGCGAATAAATCACTATTTTCAATGAACTTAATAAAGCTAGGTCTGTCGTATTGTATGTGCATGAGAACAAGATGTTGAACCGACTAATGTAAGAGAGATAAGCTTCGATCAAAGGATTTATTTCATATCTGTTTAATAGGATAAAACGGAAAACTGAAGAAATGTAACACAGTAACCTTATTTCTAGACGTCATTCTAAAAATAAGACAAAGATTAAAGTAGAAGTTTGATATAACAGTTGCAAATTATATACTTTTTGTAATTCACATATTATTGAACTTTGAACGACTGAAAACCTGCAAAGAAATGGGGAAACTGGTTTAAATAAGACATATCGCGTTTTAAGAAACAATGCAAAAATGTCTTAGTGGTTTGTTAACACTAAAATGGATCAAACGTTACAATGTTCCCATGAGATTTACTCATTTTATTAATTGTAAATAAACGCCGTTTCCTCCATCTATCAATATACAAGCACCACTCATAGGTGTGAGAAAGGTGTATGTCTTAAACTGTTCAAATGTTCACAATGAAGCGAGTAATTATTTTGAATGTAATAGATGGCAATGATAATTTATTTAGCGTAAACGTATAGATAGAAATGTCGTGTATTTGTATACTATTTCACAACTTGTGAATATTCCCCTATTTCTGTTAGACGCACTCTGATCAATGACTCAAATTTTCCCTCGAATGAATGACATAGTAGATAAGAGTAACGTACTGTTCATAAAACCGTTGAGCTTGTTTGTTTATCAAAAGCCTTGCAGTGTGGGCAGGAAACGCCTGTTAATCTGTAGATAATTTCTTAAATAACCCTCAAATAGAACACAGTAATCAGAGAAAAGTCAAAAACTATGCTTAATGTGTAGAAACATCTTTGGTGTTTATGTAAAGTTTATCACAATAAAGGAATCTAATTAAAATAATATATATATATAACTAAAGCTCCGAAAAAACAGGGTTTTATCTGTTCTAAAGAAAAGTCACTTGCACAAACATATGTTAAGTCCCGATAAACAATGATAACAAACACGACTCTTGTAAAAAAAGCAATGAACATACTCTGCTCAAAGTTATCAAAAATCAGCTTTAAATTTGCACTTTCCTATCTTAAACAGCAAACTGCAGACATAGAATTTACTGCAAGTTCTATTACCTCCGGCTCCGACTTTTGTTCTTAAACTTGGAGTTTTTGTCCTATTGGTTATAAATGACTCATACTAGATCTAGAAGTCCTAAAAACAAATACCTGGAGTATACATATTTGTAATAAACATTAAATTACATTTTATTATTAATTACATTTTGTAAACCACTTAAGATGAATTTTTACATGTTTCCATTCCATGCGCTTTTCTTTTTATTCAACAGTTTCAGTTGCTCTTAAAAGATAAAGATATAAATAGGGTTTTAGAAAAGTGCAAACGGGAAGTACAGATAACTTTTACATCCTTTTCTTTAACTGTTGACAGATATTTCAAAACTCATTTAGATTCGTTGTTCTTCTCACCAATCATGATCCGTTGTCTCAGCAGCTGTGTATTATCTGTATTCTAATTACAAACCAATCAAATAATCAATTAGGCTAAAGTTGTATAATTATACCGATTTTTCAGTATCAAAAGCCTTTATCAGCAAAGTTCGGTCCCATTGAGACAGAGTCTACATTTATCTCTAAACCGGAAGTCGACATCCTAGTTTTTATAGGTTATGCATTGCAGGATGTAAGAGGTCAATCAGTTCTTAAACATAAATATTACAGACAAAATAAGGTACTTTGCATTGTTATCCAGCTTATCTAAAGCCCGTGTTACTCTCACTTTCGTGGGGATTACACTGAATAGGCCAATCAGAGTACTTTAACATATATAAAACACAAATCATCTAGGGTACAACAATTGTTGTTACCTGCTTTATCGAGAGTCGATGTTTATAACACTTTGTAGGGATAAAATGAATACTGTATGCGTTTTGTCCGTACCGGATGTCTCATTGAAATTATGTCTAAAACACCAACTTAATTCGTTATTTTTACAGACAAATATAAGCCAGCTTGATATATATATATATATATATACATACGATGCTAGTTATCTCCGATTCAGATGGCCTTCGAATTTCATAGACCATGCCTTATCTTCTACTTCACAAAACCCGCTGATGGGAGGTACCTCGTTGCTAAATGAGTTACTATTATTAAACTAACTGCAAACAATTATCGATTGAGCCTATATGCGAGCGACAAGCCAGCATATCAAGAAGCACATGTTAAGCTGCTTATTTTTATTTATATATTTATTTATGTGCGAGGGAAAATGAGTGAGAATCGCGTCATACGCTTAATAAACTGGTGAAAATATGTTTCCATTCGTTATTCACCTTACTAGTCTTAACTTTTGAATCATTGTATGCTATTCTCAAGATATTTGTATCCTCATGCAGATAACCAAGAATAATGGAATTTTTCGCGAAAATATAAAATTACACCTAAATTTCATCCATTTGTATGGCATCTATTTCATATAATAATGCCACAACATTTTGTTACTGCAAACATCCAAACATTTCACTTACGTGTATTTTTTAAGAATTAAAAACAGAAGTACACATGTTGCATATTTGATATAGATGTTTCCTTATGTAAGACAGCATATGATTGTGTGCATAATATTGTATTTCCTCATAAATGCTCCTTTGGTATAATACTAGAAATGTCGCTGCATAGTATCGGTAAAATACCGGAAAATCCCAATCCCATCCCATCCTTATTAGCGATCATGTTGTTTATAAAACGTTGAACAGAAAAGAACAAAAGAAGTATTAACTTATATGAAAAAATACAACACATTTATAAGAATAAACAAGTCTTAGAACAGGCAATACTTTAAACAAATCGTCTTAATATCGGGGACCTGACTATAAAGACAGCTTAGAAACCCAATGTTTTCAGCTATTTTAACGTCGATAAAATAATCACCTGATAAATGTACATTTTATTGTAAAATGTGTTTCTTGTTTGTTATAAAAGCACAGAAATATTCCGCTGTTTAGTCTTAAGTCTTTCTTTTTTTCAGGCGATTTCTTTTTCGTTCTCGGAAGCGCATCTGATAAATGTTCTCTAAAAAATAAGATACGAAAGAAACACTGTCGGCACCTTGTACCTAAGCCTGGGCATAACTTATCACTTGGATTGTAATAAATCATGGTCGGCTTATCAACAAACTAGTACACCGTCGCAATGGGACGATTATTGATGCTACAGTTTATAGGACTCTTAAAATTGTAAACACATTGGAAAGCTTCTTTGTCACAAGTGATTTAGAAGTGTTATCTATGTCTGGCAGAGGATCATTATATTTTATTGAAAGTCATTAAAAAGTTAAAATGTTCCTAATGCTCTGAGTTAGCCACCTACAGAAACGTTTATAAATAGATATTTTATCAGCTTAGAATTTAATTCATTTCTATATACATAATGTATCGTAGACATTGTCTTGTCTTGAGCAGTTTTATCCAATATACATGTACACATGGTTGAATCACTACGACCGTAACATACTACACACAAACCGCAACCTGATGGACGGGTGGCAAATATTTTCATGGGAAACATTTTTTCTGAACATATTTTGCTTAATTTGCTAATTCGCTATATTTAATATTTTGTTATATGAGTTCGGATGGGATTAAGATATGCTAATGGTTATACTTGCTTTTCGTCTTTTTGGGTGAAATCAACGTTAAATGAGCCTACTATTATCATTACCGGTTTGGATAAACACACATATAATTGTGATAGGGCGCGCCCTATGCACACCAGTGCAATTTGGCAATTGGTGTGGTGCACCACAAAAAGAAATGCAATCTTGTTTCACGTTTAAATAGGCTAATTCGGCATGGTTTCATTAAACACTATCATATATATATTCAATGAGATTCCGTGATAAGGATGTTACCATGTTATTAACTTGATGGAACTCGGTTTTTCAGGAAGACCTTCATTACGACCAGTCATTATAGGAAACTAAGTAAGTGTTGATTGTGACTGACACTGTAGGAGTTCTAAAGGAAGCGGCGACGAACTGATCCCTATTTAAGTGCATTGACTTGTGCAAACAAACAAAATTGTGACCTTTTGCAGTCATTCAAATATTTCAACACAAAATATATCCCATTACTGGGTATGTCGTTGAACATTGCTCTTAGTCATTTTATCCTACCAACATCAGGTGTGATTAACATTTGATTCACCGAACACTGTATGATAAACCTGGCACGCGCGCTTCCGGACGGGCTTAATCTAGGTCAGGTATTTTACAAACCTGTGTATGTCCTACACACGCTTGGCGTGTCGCTGTTTTTACACGATTATTCCGGTTATCAGACTCCTACATAGTGTTAAATGCAGTTAAACTAATAAGATACAATGGAAATGTTTAAAGAGTTTAAAGAAAATATCATGTACATTTTACAAAAGTAGATTGACTTTATGTTCGGGTGCATTCTATAAACCGGTATGGATGCGGTAATGTAAATAAAGTGCAAAAGGTTGAGCTAATGCAAACCGACAAAATTGACCGATCATTTACAGACGTTATGTGCCATTAATCCATGAAATAGTTTCTTATTGATGTTTGTTCTAATTAAATTTTCTTTCAATTAAACATTTCGATTTCTCTGACGCTTGAACCTGCGATTCGGCCATGAAAATTAGGTAAACATATGCTAAGAGTTGTTTCAAATTAAACTTTACTCCACAATATCTGATTGACCACTTTGGAAACCAATAAAATTATTGACAGGATGCATTATGGCTAAATATTCGATTCTGAGTATGCTCGATCATTCTAAGAGCGACACCAAGCTAACAATAATCTCTCTCTCTCTCTCTCTCTCTCTCTCTCTCTGTCTCTCTCTCTCTCTCTCTCTCTCTCTCTCTCTGTCTCTCTCTCTCTCTCTCTCTCTCTATCTCTCTCTTTCTGTCTCTCTCTCTCTCTCCCCACTTTTAAATCCAATAATAAACACTCAGGTGTCATCCTGATTAAAACCTATCTTGTTTATGCTCAAACCTGAGCTATAAATGATCAGTAAATCACTTTACTTTCCCAAAGTTGTCCGACGGTTAATTAGATCGAGATGCGATAATGCACAATTAATGACACGAACTCCGTATCAAAGATCAGATCAAATGGCGAAGAAATCTTTAATGCCTACAATTTATCAAGCGACTCAATGCGGATACATCTGTTTAATGGTTTGTAAAGGTGAACTAAATGCAGTATAAATCACTATTAGTTCTATATACTAAGCTATATTTAAAGATCTACTAGTACTACTGAACTGTAAGTATTAACAAAACAGTGTTCCCTGACCGATTAATTGAGATGTTTGTTCTATTTACAGACAAATGGTCAAAAAATACCAAAGCCGGTTTTACACACAGTAAACCATTTAAATGCATAAAAAACTTACTCTAACATATAATTGATAGTCTTGCTACAGTGAAAGGAAAGCTAGCGTTTAGCTACTTAGACTTACACTCTCAATAAAAGACTACTATGTTGACGGTATATGATGAGTAATTGTCTAAACTCGTTTAAGGATTTATTCATGTGGTCTAGTTAGATTATTAATAAAATTACAAATGGTGTATCTATTCATAGAAACCTTCACGTAATAAACATATGTTAAGTCCCGATAAAGCATACAGGTCCCATTAGGAAGACAAGGAACACCAAGAGCTGTCAGTTTATCAATGATTTTATCAATGATCAAATCTTGTCTTAAACGAACCTATCTTTGGCGCCATGTTACAGACGAGGAAATGATGAAATGTAGTAGTACCTTTAATCTATTTCAAGACTAACGTTTTTGTAGGAATACCTATGTTCTTTCTTACTAAAAGGATATGTCAACACATCTAATATATTCGAAAAAAATGCATTAAAATTCAATTATGTTTACGATATTTTTTCAATATCAGCGTGCGGTAATCTCTATGTCACAAAGCGTACACCTGGATTTTTGGTACGACACTTAGGATCAAAACTACATTTTAGTGCGTCACTGTTACCATTCTAACTTATGTTTGTTTTTTGTTTTAAATAATACTCGACTGACAATCTACAATTATCGTGACCATACACTGTATTTAAAATTAAGCAAACATCTACCATCGTTATATTGTTTACAGCTAGGTCTTCAAATAACCGGGAGTATTTTCCAATTTAATATACTATTTCACCTCAAAGTCACCATTTTGCTGATATTCACAAAAAAAAGTCCTAATGTAAAGCATTAATTGAGTGTTCATAATAGAGGGCTTAAATGAAGACGTAAGCTCGTACATGTACATGTATGTAGGAACATAATATCTGATATTCTCTTCTTATGGTGTGCTGTGATTTAAGAAATATCAGGAACCGTAAAAACAAACTCTACGCACGTTGCTTCTGTTTTATTTCACATTCGCGCGCGTTATAGGAAAGAAGATACCCTCTTACGTTAGCATTTCGTGATGCTAAAAATAACAGAAAAGAATTTATATTTGTGCTGTTCGGTCCTTTTTCATTGCAGTCCGGCTTAATTATCTGCAATTCGACAGAGAAACGCAATTAAGTTTCAGCGATTAGTGAAGGACAAACTGTATATTGTAAATTTAACGTGATATGCTTGAAATTATGCTTAAATGCTAACTTTTGCTATGCAACGTGCATTGTATTTATTTAACCAATACATTGGGAACACTTAAAACTGCGTATAATCGGTGTTTAATGACAATACTTTTTAATGGAGTTTTACTTTAGTTGGTTCATTTTTTTCAGTGGTTAAATAAAAGTGTCATGACATCTGCAGACTGTTATTAATTAGTTTTGGCGTTGTTTTCATGAGCTTCATATCATGTAAATTTTGATCTTAGAGAATAACAACACGATTATCAAAATACTTTGTCCAGTGTTAGCTGGTTCATAAAGCATAACGTTTTAAGTGTATTGTATTTCAGCGTATTATCAAGTGTCGAATTACCACACCCTACCCCACCCCACCAACCACCACCCCGAAAATAGGTAAATAATATTAAGTTGTTGGAAAATCATAAATATCGAATGGTATCGAAACTATCTATGTGAAAAAGTCAAAAGGTCACGTCGCTTTCCCCATGGGGCATGATTCATTCAAATTAACCATTTATCTCAACCATCATTGGCGACGCGCTGGAGCGCGCCGCCGATATATGGAATGCTGAAAAAAGCACATGCGAGCGGATGTCCTCTGATATTCTCGTTTTAGCTAGAGAATTTTTGAGGGAAAATGGACAAGGCGTTCCGAATTCCGGAAGTTTCGCGATTTGCACATTCCCACGTACGGGAATTTACTATTTTCTCTATTTCTAAAAATAGATCGATATCGTCTATAGTGGCACATTATACAAAATATCAATTTTACTCACACAATGATGACAATCGTGGAATAGCGCAGTGGTAATGGACATGTTCTGATGTTAACGGTCTCCCATCGAATCGCGTCGCAGTCAAGAACTTTTTTTTTCTGAGGCTTTTTTCTTCTTTGTTTTTTACAATAAATATAACAAACTAAACATTTTAACAGACAAAAAATATTTATCAATAACAAATGTTAATTATTTTTATTATTGGTTAGGATCATTGATCAGTTATTGGCAACGCTATGAAAATGCACTTGCAAGCGGATCTCCTCGGCCATTCACGAATAGGAGAAGAGCAATCGGAACTCCTCGGGTAATTCCGTCCTCGGGACAATCATCCCTCGGATGTATCTGGTGCAAGGATACGTGCTCAAATCACGATCGTTTTGTTCGCCGGAAGTCGGAAGAAGAATATGCCTAAGTAGTTCGCACAAAACATAAACAATGCCATCGTTTGACAGCTGTGCTGGGTAAACAAACATCGGACGATTTAAATTTGAAGACGCCACAAATTGAAGTTTTACTGGCATCGTACTGTAGTGAGCTGTCACCCGAACTGCCATCTTTGTTTTGACGTCTGTCTCAAAAGAAGTCTCATTTAAATAAATGGCCGAGGTGATCCGACTGCCTACATACATCCGAGAGATGATTGAGGAGAAGAGGCGAGCGAAAATGGGCGAGTTGTTCCGAATTTCGGAAGTTCCGCGGTTTACAAGTTATCAACATACGGGTCCTAATTCGGTAAATGGTGTTCTTTTTATATTTATTTTTTGTTTGCAATTTCCACGCAAACGAGGTATTTTCACTTCTTAAATTTCTAAACATTAATGAAGTTCTGGCGGTTATACTTGTTACTGAAGACCTGTTTGTTCCTTTTTTAGGATTATTCAAATAAGTATAGACAGAATTAAATTATTCCAGTTATTTAAAAGTTTACTTAATGATTTAAATCAGTCATCTCTAAATTTCTAATAAATTTTATTTTTCATTGTTGCGTCGCCCTTTGATGCTTCGCATCAATGCTTTTCTTGTCCAATGAGGTACATTGGTGAAATGGAAATTGTCTCCCCTGTTAGATAATAACCGAGGTATTCCAAACAGTAGGTAGGTCCTTATAGTTGAAATTCTTGGACTTTATCTCCTATTCTTTTGTAGATATTGCAATTGAAACGGTGAAATTTCTTACTTTTGCATAAATATAAGCTTAATATCCATTAACATACTTATAGAAATGTGTTATTATAAAAAGAAAATGGAAGTGTTTGTTGACGATGGTTAAGCTGGGTATCACAAGAAAGGCAGATAAGTCAACATACACTACGAAGAGCACAAGCATAAAAACCGAGTAAAACAAATGAAAGGACCTACTTGCATTTAGGGTTTATTCAGGGAGGGTATTCATTGATGTCTCTCATTATTTGAGTGGCTGTGGGGAAACATACTAACTCGACCGGGACTCACATGAAATACGGTTATAATAGTGCAGTGTGAATATAAGTTGTACTGTATGATAATAATACTTTATTACCCATTTGATCCATAATAATGAGTAATTTGATGTAACATATCCATTTGAATATGAAAATAAGAAAAGTTCCTATAAGTATCATCAAATAATTATATTTAAATCTGAACTACCCTAAACAAGGGCAAACATGGTAAATGCAAAAGTGACAGAATACAGAGACGATACATAACACATCAACAGAAAAAAACAGCTGTTACCGCCTCTGGGGCGTAGTTTTGATTCATTTGAGGCATAACTCTGATTTATTTAATTCATAATTAAGATCTTATTGATGTGTCGTTATAATCCATTCTAAGCATAATTATGATCCATCTGATGCAGCATTATGATTTATTTCATGATCTATTGGAAGCATCATTGTGATTCATTCGACGCGTAATTATGATCCATTTCATGCATCATTGTGATCCATTCGACGCGTCATTATGATCCATTTGATGCATAATTATGATTCGTTTGATGCATCAATAGAATCCATTTAAGGCATATTTCTGATTTATCAAAACAGGCTCTGCATTAAGCTGCTCTTAACTGGAAGCCCAGTAAATAAATCCCTCTTATTTCGTTCGGATGTACATTAATATTCCCCTCAGAATACAGACAGTAAACAGGAATTAAGTCAGGTTCATGTAAGTGTATTGTAATTTAGGTTCTCCTGGATCCAAGCTACTCTTAGTTTCTCGTTGAAGGATTTAATCCTCATGGAGGGGGTGCCCGTTGCGAAGTGGTAAAGTCGCCTATTTGTAATTCCTCTGACTGCCTAGCCTCTCACCGCGTGGGTTCGAGTCCCGTTCGGGGCGAAGAACTTAAAGTGAGGTCTTCCAGCTGACTTGGGATGCGCCGGTGGTTCTACCTAGACATGTGTCTGGGGTCTTCCTCCACCAAAAAGCTGGGCGTTGCTATAATGATCATAAATGGTCGCTGCAATGCTTCAAAAATAAAACATGATCCTCATATCCTGTTTGACCGCTGGAGTTTATCATTAGAATAACTCCCGATCTGACGAAAGTATCTGTCGTCTGGTGGAAAAAATAACGCAACGTTATATCGAACAGTAAACGGGTCTTAAAGGGTGGCCTTGGCCATGCACTAAGCTGAATATGTTGTTCTGCAATCCACTGAAAGGTAAAGAAATACGATTAAACATACCGTTCCAAATATTGAATCATATCAAAGGGGACTTGTAAAGCCATATGTTAAAAGATAATTCGTATTGTTTCGCAGACTAGTCCTACAATTAAAAGTAATAATACAATCTGTAACATTCTTCAAAATAAATACATCTAAGTTTGTTGTAAATGAAATACATTGCGTGAATGTGAAATTGCGAATGAAATTTTATTTTAAAAAAAGGTTTGCTTGCACAATAATATTCATACTTTATCAGTTATTATTCAATACATATTATTATTTTATATTTAAGACACATGTACAAACCTTTGGGGTTTTCTTCCTGGTTAAACTAGAAATTATTTTTATTCTACGCCATCATATCCGGTTAAAGTAATTGCCAGCGCTTAGAACGAAACTCCTGACGTTACAATGTGTCAATATCTAAATATCAAGCGTATCAACCACACCTAAAAAGTAAAAATGTCAAAAAAACATGTACATGTAACCCTTTATTTGAACATCTATACCTTTTCCAAGAATATACCTCTTTTTGTTAGAATTTTTATTTGTTTTGTCTCTGCCGGATGAGATTTTTCCCTTACCGGTGGTACGTTAAATTATGTCATTTCAATTTAATTTCGTTATAAATATGAACTGTAAAATATTAAATGGCATTCAGATACGATCTATGAGAAATTGAAATTGAAACTTTATGTGGATAGGTTTGCTTTCTTACGTAATTTTAAGTAATTGGTAATGGCAAAAAACACCTGCAATGTTACCGTCATTACGTAAATATGTGTGTGTCTTGTACAGTATGTCAGAGGACACAAACTTGTTCAAAGACAATTTACTTACTATTACCTGTATACAATGTTATGTCAATGAGGGAAATAGAAACTAAAACAGAAGTTAACGAAATATTGGAGTGATTGACAACAATAAGTTAATAAACTTATTCAAGCAAGTCTAAAAGAAAGGGATCAGCGATATTTAAAGGCGATTTTGTAACTGTTCAATAAGCATAAAACCCACTGATAATAAACCTGACATATTGTCCTTATATTAACATTTTCATTACTTTGTCTATTACTACCTTAATTTTTAATATATTTATGTTGATATTCTCGTTTCGTTTTGACATCTTTCCCTATAACTACACGTCATATATAACAGCTTACAGCGCTTCGGTATCTACATTTAAAAGATCGTTAACTTAGGCTGTAATCATTTCAAAACGGTAAACGTGCCTTCATAGCAACGTAAGACACAAAGTTGCCATGACAACACTATACAAAATGTTATGTTTTTGAGATACATCGCATCGACCAATTATGATAATTATAGCGACGTCCAGCTGTTTGGGTGGAGGAAGATCCCAGACAAATGTCTGGGTAGAACCAAGAACCACCGGCGCACTGCAAGTCAGCTGGAAGACCGTCCCACATTAAGTCCTTCAAACAGAACGGGACTCGAGCCTACGCTGTGGGAGGCTTAGCAGTCGGAGGAGTACAAATCGGCGACTCTTTCAATACGCCAAGGGCGCCCTTCTATATCACATTGCTAGTCATTCAACATAAAAGTTAAAAGTCTCTTGGCAATGATTCTTCCATAATTATAAATGTCATTTTGCAAGCTACATTCAGAAAATGTAATCATCGTCTAATACGCGTGGTCTGGCCTAGCTGTCAATCATCAGAGATTTTTTTCTCACACTAATTCTAATCTCACTCTTTCTATCACGAATGTGTTAAAATAGTTAAAAGGTGCGGGTATTGTTTAATAAATACATTTTTGCTTGATGATAAACATTTAATAATGAACGTAGAGATATAATCGTTCTTAATGTTTCTCCTGAACAAAAGAAGGCGTGTTTTAAATATAAAAAGATTAGTATAAATATTTAAAAATATTAATGTATCATTTGACGTCGTATCAAACGATTTATTTGCAAAATACGCTGTCAAAGAAGTTTATTCTTCCTTAGAACATTAAGAAAAAGAAGTGTTCTATGTCTGCTTGATCGTTTAACTTTTTGTACGAGTTGGTATCTTGCCAAGGGCTTCAGCATCATCTACGATTATCAATAACGTTAAGTCAAATAAAATATAATAATGTATTCTTCATGTATATTACATTGAATGGTTACGTTCCCATGGGATCTATCGGTTACCTCAAGAATTCCTTATTCAGGGTCGTGGCCTACAATTTGTCGCGTGAAGGTAGGACCTAACTCATGGTCACTACTCATTCCAAATGCTACTATTCAAAAACTACCAACATAATTACAAACATTCCTATACAATTAGGCAATATGCTTGTTTCTTTAAATGTAGACAATGTTATTGTTTGTGATTGAAATTAAAGCGATTTAGAAAAATACATTTATATTACACATATTTTCCCAATGAATTTCCATGAAAGCACATGTTTTCTTTTTTTCTCAGGAAAATACTTCACTTTTATCGGAAGACAGCACATGATACATCCATCTATGATTTGGGGGAGCTAAGAAGGAGAGTTTGGATTTAGATTACATTTATTTGAGATATAATACTCCTTATGGCTTCTATGCTAGCTCTGCTTACAACATTATAAATGGCATATATTGACAATAGGCTGTATCGTCACACAATCTAATTTCCTCGCTAATGGAACATGTTTGTTTGATGTGACTTCTCTACAATCCATTATCTCAATTATAATATCCATAAATAGTTATCTGCGAATGTATTTCACATTATGTTTGTTTGATTACATGGTGCATTTATCATATTGTCTCTGAAACTGCAATAATTCTTTAGTGTTCAGCTTGATGAAAACTTTTATATGAATATTAAGTCATAAAATCGACATATTATTCGCATTTCTGGCGTATTTTTAAGGCACTACATAGAGAAATTATATTTTTATTATCTTATCTCCCTTGATTCATCAAAAATGTTTTCACCAATACTTTATTATCATCAATTATTTTATAATTAGACAACATGCACATGTGCAAACATCGATCAGGGATTATAAAATGATACCTGGCAAAGAAGGTTAATTTGTAGATTATATAACATTTTATATATATAACATTTTAAATACAAATCTCAAAATATTTTTCTTCATTCAGAACAATAAGAAAGATATTTGTTTTAAAAGATGCATTAATCTTATATCAGGACAGACAATTAACAATAAGTAAGGAATCTGTGAGGGGAAACTAAGCTTTTGCAAGTAGCGTACAATCCTCCTTCCTGATTTTCTAACTGAAACGAGTTTGTACATTGTTTTTGTAAGGTCATAAAACTTATAAAAACAACAGTAACTTATTATTTTATTTGCAAATGCATTTTCTGCTGAAATGAGACCAACCACAAATTCGCAAAAATACGTCTAAAATGGGGATTTGTAAAAGTCTTCCAATGGGCCATATATGAATAAACAATCTTGAGACGTGCTGCGCTGTATCCAAACATACAACGTTTCTACGTCAATCGTGAACATAGCTGTCAAATAGAATATCAAGGTCGTCTACTCAGACATATTGCCAAATGGATTGGGAGGAAGTTGTACGGATATGTAGATCAACATGACTATAGCAATCAGGCTAATATAAGACTTCACCTTTAACCGACTTTCGAGCTCCGAGTTGATTGAACTTAGTTTAATGAGCATGTTATGTCAACAGCCTACAGAACAAGTTTGCGTTAAAGTCCTCATGGGATTATATAGGCACGGTCTACTTACAAACGTTGCTGACAATAAAACATTTACTACGACCCGTGCAGCAGAGGTAGGGTACAGAATAAACTCATAAAGTCATCGTCTATGTGCATGATGCTGTATATTTGACCCTTTGTCCGTTTACCCGTCATGTTCACGTCAGCGGCCGTGTAATAAAAGAACATATGGTTGGAAGACAGAGATATGACCGAGGTTAAAATGCATGTAATAGATAGCTTCCAGGTGATGTCAAAGGCACTGATAAGACAGTTTAAGACAGCCATCTTTGAAAGCAGAAGCTAATGCTGGAAATATGCGCTGTATTAAACTCTCCACCGTGTTTTTATTTTTTAGTCTATTTTACTGAATTTTATATCAAATAAAACAGATTTGATGAATTATTCCAAATATCAAAACTATATTTTGATAGTTTAAAAAGTAAAATAAATACAACCAAAAAGCTACACTGTTCATTTTGTTTAAGGATGAGCCAATAATTTAATTTATTTTTGTGTATAAATTATTTGTGCATTTACCTTTTTTTTTAATATTGTATTCTGAAAATATGAATTTCAATGGTGTATAGCTTTTAAGTTTCGGCCCACAAATGAAGAAATTGCAAGAAAATAAAATTTTCCTTTCTATACAATTCATCTGAAAATCCCTTGAAGTTGCCATCAAAGATGGCTGCCAAGATAAGGGATTTTCACTGATGTGGGAACTATCTATTTGATATAGTTTTTAAAATGTCCATATCACCATACTTTTGTTTAAACGACAAAGACTGTTTATTTTTATTTATTGTTTTAATGTTTTGGTATTGTTGTTTGTTCGTTTGTTTTACTTTTAAATTGTGTACAACAATTGTATATTGACAAAAATCGATGTTTTTAGGCAGGATCTCCCTGTATTCACTTGCATTTAGAGTCAGTATATAAGTAAGTGAAGCACAGTGAAACGTAACCGATCTGAGAAGAGTGGATGGCAGAAGTTACTGTGATCTTTGAGTCACGTGACATCAGACGTGAAAATTTATTAATTGAAACCTCCGTATTAAAATGGGGAATACCATCCATGGTGATCATTCTGTTATCACTTTAATCACCACAAAGCAAAAGCGGTTGGTGCCGACAATGGGAAGATACGTATGGTTGGATCTTCAGGTTATTAATTTACAGTTCTTTCCCTTGAATCATGGGATTTGGGATTTGCCGGCATCTTTTTTTTTTTTTTTTTGCCGATACTGTGCAGCGACATTTCTATCATTATAGCACAGGGGCACTTATGAGGTGCCCAGGAACTGAACCCGGCCGGTCCATTATACTGACACCGACTAGGCAGGCGTAATGCTGTCCCCTTATCCCCGAGCGTTTGGAGGGAAGCCACTACTACCAACTTTAAAGTCTTTGGTTTGACCCGGCCGGGGCCTTGTATCATGTCTTTATTGATACGTGTACACTTGAACAAAATGGACCTTTTTGGAGGCCAGTGGCTGACCGGCGCGTAGCTACCTGTATGCAGAATACGCAGTTGCGTACACATTGTCTCCAAAGAATAAAAACAGAAATAGATTAAATTTGCAAAAAAATCTTACCCTTGTAGTGGCAATGTATTATTGCGATCAACTAATACCCTTATTTGCACAATAAACAATAGGTAAACTTGCTAGATCAGTTTAGTACTTGTCTGTAGCTTCTGATATAGGACAAGGTGTGTACTCTTATTGTTAATCATTGTACCTGGTGGAGGGTACAAAATTGCAACTTTTTCTCTTTTTTTACCACTGTTCGTGTTTAGTTAGATATACAATGCTTTCTGCATTAAATTGACAGATAAAACATGTATCTTTGTGGTAAGGACGACGTACTTATCGCTACGTCATGATATGCACAAATTTCAATTTGTTTAGAGACTGAACTTACTGACATAAATCCTAGAGACAATTCGTGACTAAATTATCCCTGGTTTTCTTACTGTTTTATATTTACCTGATAGTTTATATTTTTCTATATTTAATAAAAACAAGTTATTCATTACTTGTTTAAATGTATAGTGTGGATCAACTTTGCATAAAAGGGTAAGAACCACAACATTTACGCTTGTGTTTGAGTACCTTCTCTATGTATGATTAAATGCAATTTGTTTTAATATTTAAGTATCTGTAACATTTTATTTAAAATCTAATTATATCTTGATACCGAAACCTCCCCAGAAGCCACTACGTATGACCTAGAAACACACAATTAACCTGAGGAGAATGAACCCCTTAGCGGCCATGCGTACACATCGTATTAAGCCTAGCTAGGCCCCTGGTTGACTAAGTGTACCATGCCAACTGTATTCTAATGGTAGAATGCAAACCCGGATTTACCGGGGGTGGGGGGCCACAACACCCACCCCCCCCCAACACCCACCCCACCAGTCGGCCCTGACATACACATTTTCTTGACTATAAATTTCTTCAGAAATAGCATAATTCCACAAATTTTGTAGTAGTTAAGGTCACTTGGGCCCCTGCTCCTAGCCGACCCCTGAGGCCATCTTGCTCGTGTACAACATCCGCTGAGTGTTAAGCATTCGTTCTCACCACCCCTACTAATGAGCTTCAACGGCACTCCTCAGCGACGATGTAGACGGCACTAACCGAGGTGTTACGATTGTCAGTCACCTTACATCTCAATCAAGGTACACAGTAGATTTTCAGTGTACTTAATGTTACCTTTTTTAGGTCTTGACAAAATGGTTGAAACGTGCGAACAAGAACTTGGTTGTTTTTATTTTAAGATGTTTTTTTTTTTTTTGTGAATTATAAAAAATATTGAGATCACCTCTTTAAGATTGATTCTGATACGGATTAGAGCAAAAAGCAATTTTAAGTTACATCGAAGCAAAATAAAAACACCTAACAGAGGCAATAGTTATTAGTTTTTGTATGACAAAATCCCTAAGAGACAAAATCCATTCCATTTATTTTAGCATAGGCGGACAAAATCTAAAATTTAACAAAATCACTCCCGTAAATTTATTAAAATAAAATGTATCTCAAAATTGGAATTTTATTATTTACGAGACTTTACTGTGCGAACCAAATTAAACAATATTGCAAAATGTAGACAATTTACAGGTGGGAATTTACAGGGTCCGCCTAAAATTAATAGAAGGAATTTTGCTCTTAAAGGATTTTGTCCGTACTCCGTTTTTAGCAATAACCAATGCTTTACACAAATGTGTATTTAGTTACAGAAAAGAGAAAAGGGAAGATATATTGCTAATTTGATGATGATTTTATAATTTAGTGATCTGCAGCTGTAGGACGCACCTTGTGTAGCAACGTGCAATTTCCGTTGCCTTTTCAAACATTTAAACACATCTATAATATGTTAACCGGAAAATGAACTTACTTGGAAATATTTAATTATATTTTGTGTTGTCCAAAGTATGAAGTATATATGTATGACGGTAGTTTGACGATCTGTACACAAGCGCTTTGCTTGGTTGATGTGCCAAAAATCCATTGTAAAGTTAAGAGGAAAAATCTTGAAAATGCTTAGGAAAATTTTGTTTGTTCATCAATATTCACAGATAGTTGTAGATTTCGTCTTGTCCAACATCTAATAAAGCCTTCTCAGCAAATCAGTACTGTGTTCTTTGTCACACTATTTGTTGAAGGCGCCCAATTCTGGTATCTTTTATAGAAAGAGTTTTAGTTGTAACTTCCATAAATACTCTACATCAAAATTATGCACAACACATTCACGCATCTGAAAACCAAACGCAGGCAACATTAATGTACATTTGTTAAGCCTAAAATCCGACGATAATGCAATGTTCGTTTGCTGACTAAGATACTAAAAGATAGCAATACTATTTGCTTTTTTCCTATTATATGCAAGCGAAGATCGATGGAAGAACAGGTACAAAATGTGATATAGCTGCATTTTATCATCCAACTTGAAGGGAAGTATGCATTTGCCTGTTTCGGCATATTTATGTGAAGAATTGAAACCAATTTCAACAAAAAAGTTGTTAAACCAGTTTCACCAAACATATGTGGCAAAAGGTTTATGTCTTGCATTTTTCAGACTTTCAGAGTCAGTTTAATAAAACCATTAAAACGAATTGCCTTTTGTCCAGAGACACTTCAGAATGCATCTTAGACATTTTAGAAACTTTTGTCTGGGGGAGCATACCCACGGACACAAACTCCTCCACTCACCCCTCCCCCCCCCTCGCCCCTCCCACCCCCACAACGTAAGTCAAATTCGGTTTTCGGCCCCCAGCCCCAGCTGAAAACTTCTCGATCCGGGCCTGTAATGGACCCCTAGGCATCCCTGCTTTAACTGACCATCCTGCTTTACATGGTTTAGTTTTTGTCCTACTTATTCGTCTAATTAGAGAAAAAAATGTAATTAATCTAAACCAAACTAATTTAAAACGAATCCCGTTATTCGGTTAGGAAAATGTGGAGTTAACGGGCCCTTCCAATTTCAGCTAAACCGGCCTCCGGATAGCTCTTTCGCCATTTTGAGTAGTTCTAAACAATCCCATTTTCCCACCATAGAATCAGGGTATTTGGCACATTTTGAGGGGTACTTTCAGCGTTCTGTTTCTGACTCTCTTACTTTCAGTTTTAAATACTTTGTTTCTTAGTAGTGTGCCTCTGATTCGACAAAGGAGCTATTTGGTTTTAAAGTATCTTTACAACTGATTGAAACATAAGCATTTGATATTCGTGGTGATTTATAATTTGCAATGCAAAAACAACCCTTTTTGAGAAAGGTTTAAATGAATGTTTTATCCCTACTTGTAATAATTGTTTTACAATCTTTAATATATTTGTTGTTACAATCTACCATCCGTTTTATAAAAAAGGTGCACTTTGTAATAATTGATACAAAACAGAATCATATCGATATTACATTCACGGGAACTACAGATTCTTACGTCAATTAATTCACTGTAGTAATATCCAAAAGCAAAAAAGTAAAGAAATAGTATGAAGAACTAAAGAACAAGTTAGTTTAATGTTTTAACGAAATCTTTAAAAGTATCTCATCAATTGTAGACAACAACAAAATGAGTCTTAGTGCGAATAAACAACAAGTTAATATGTGTAAGTAACTACTGAACATTTGTAATTGCTCTGTAGATTATATTTATTGCATGAAACACCTTAAGTAAAAAGGTGATTACAAAAAAAGTCATATTCTTTCCTCCTCTAGACATTCAGGAGTAAACGCCATGGGCAAGATATCTCTCAGAACCACTTTCTTGTACGTGTTGTTTGGCTTGGTTAGGTACAGATCCATGTCCAGGTTAAACTGAAATGCATGCATACACATAGCTCTGTTAAATAGATAAATATACATGTCATCTTAAAATTATATGATCAACAAAGAAAATAGACAAATTATAGTATATGTCATCTTAAAATTAAATGATCAACAAAGAAAATAGACAAATTATATTATATGTCATCTTAAAATTATATGATCAACAAAGAAAATAGACAAATTATATTATATGTCATCTTAAAATTATATGATCAACAAAGAAAATAGACAAATTATATTTAGATTATTTCTTTTTATAGAAAAGGGAAGCAAAACGTTGTAACCCTATTTCATTAACCAAATTATCCTCTTAGGGTTTATGTTTAGCTACTGGCTGGAGCTTTTTTGAATAGCAGTTTTAATAAAAAAAATCTTACACTTAGGTAGGTTTGAGCAACATCAGGGAAAAGCTCCCTCCTAAAGTCAGCTTTTTTTCTCACAATATAATTATTTTTATTAATATAAATCAGTTGTATGTCATTTACGAATCAGTTATGTTACCTCTGCAAACACCTGACGGCAAACCCCACAAGGACCTTTAAAGTCGCCTTTGATATCACTGAAATATATCATTAAAATTTGTTAAAGAATTTAACAAATACAATGTTAAGCTAACGCTGGAAAAATCAACAAGGCGTTTTGTAAATGTCAAATATCAACAAGTGGAAGATGAGAATTTTTCGGTAACAAATGAGAAAAATAAGACAAATGACAAGTTTGGTGATTTATAATCAATTATTCTATTGATGGTGTGTTACAGAGGCTTCAATAAAGATTATCCGTAAAGTTATGTACAACTCATTACCTGTAGAAAAGTACAAACGTTGTATATGTTCTTTATTGTGTTTAAGCGTATACTTGTGAATTAACAATGGCATGTTATACAATTACAGCCATTGGCATAATGTATGCAAGTATATAACGCAAATAACACAATTTAAAGCAGCTGACAGACAGCGTTCCGATAAAGAGATAAAATGCATTGATAATGCAAACTTTATGAACGACAACCGTATATCTCTCAACCCGTTACCATGACACAGCAGCCGCCTGGAACTCTTTGTAGCCCTCGGATACAGCCTTCATGACCGCGTTCCGTTCCGCACAGACGGACAAGCCGTAAGACGCGTTCTCCACGTTACAACCTGTAATTTGAAGTAAAAACAACAACAAAGATCTCAGAAACGTTGTTTGGGCGGTGTTTTTATTACCCTGTGCAAACAATGGTTAAAATAATTCCGTAGTGAATCAAATGTACAACATTCCTGCGCCGTAATTTTCATACGAGGCACTGTTCATTCATAAATCTACATTTTATGAGTATCTGAATAACGAAATATAATCAACTTCCAATTAAACAGGCAGCAATATTAATAATCAACTTCCACTTAAACAGGCAGCAATATTAATAATCAACTTCCACTTAAACAGACAGCAATATTAAAGTTAACATTAGTAGCATGTCTGAACAAAATGGATTAATCTCCCTAGATATACATATTTGTTCTGTACACGCACTACTTCTTAACATGCGAGTAGCCAATGTCAATCCTGTGTGCTTCCCAAATCCAGCTATTTCATTACTCTACAAGAACAAGTTGATGCAGAGAATTAAAGTCGCCGGAAATATATCAGAAAACTACGCATATTTAGCATAGTAGCATTTAGCACAATTTCACATGCTATTGTGGAATAAAAATGTTTCAAAAAGCTTATGTTGTTAACTAAGTAAATTAATATTTATATGTGAATGACACTTTTAATTATTTGGGCAACCGACAACATTTGAACAACGCCTACTCAACAAAAGCCGTACGAATTTTCCAAACAAATAATCGTGGTTCGACTTTGAACTGGTACGAAGTCACCAACATCCGCCTCAGCGTGAGAAATCTTAACAACACGTAACAAAAACATTAAATTTATATTACCTGTTTAATACTTCGCAATATGTCTCCAAAAGTAAGAGTCTTTAAAACAAAAGTAAAAGCATAAATTTTAAATCTTAGCAAACCTTGAAAACCGAGCAAATATTACATATAGGTCTATCAAAGTCGTTTGAGCAGATGCAGTGCAGTCTGTCCAAATCTAAACAAAAGACACAAGTTATTGTTGTATTATCCACCGAGTTGTTTTTTGCGCGATTCGCCTGCACTAGCTTTTTGTTGTAAAAAAAAAACAAATCTGCAATTACTGATTATTAGGTTGATGTTGGGGTCCGCAGCCAGAGATAGGTTGCTGGAGATTGTAGAACCAAAGTATGTGAACTTGTCAACCACCTCCAGGGTGTGATCGCCGATTGTAATGGTAGGAGTGGTGCTGACATCCTGACCCATGATGTTGGCCTTCTTGAAGCTGATAGTGAAGTCAAATTCTGTGCATGCCTCCGAGAAGAAGGTGATGAGTCGCTGAATGGCGGCTTCCGTGTGAGCAGTGAGGGCGGCGTCATCGGCAAAGAGCATCTCCCGGATGAGGACCTTGCGCACCTTGGTCTTTGCAATGAGGCGGGCAATCTTGAATATGTTCTTGTCGCTCCGTGTGTGGAGGAAGAATGCTGAATGCCTAGCGCAGGAGTAGGGAGAAAACAAATGCCGAAAAGTGTTGGAGCCAGGACACACACACTTGTTTCAATCCGCTCTTGATTTGGAAGGGGTCCAATGACGCTCCGTCGTACTGAACAGTGCCAAACATATTGCCGTGGAATGACTCACCATCTTTAGAAGCTTGGGGGCACCCTTTGTTGTGGAGGAGGGCGAAGAGGCCAGACCCACTGACCAAGTCAAACGCTTACGTCAGGTCGATGAAGGCGAGGTACATGGAACGTCGCTGTTCGGGGCTTTTTTTCTGCAGTTGCTTGAGGGAGAACACCATGTCGGTGGTTGATTGCTTGGCCCTGAACCCACACTGTGACTCGGGATACACGCGGTCAGCAAGTACCTGCAGCCGGTTGAGGACTACCCTGGCGAAGGCTTTTTCCCACGATAGTTGTTGCAGTCGCTGCGGTCGCCCTTGTTCTTAAAGAGACCTTCACAACCTCTGGTGTGATTCCGTCACTGCCTGGTATTTTCCCGCAGGGCAGCAAGTCAATGGCCTTTCTGAGCTCCTCAGTGGTAGGTGGCGAGTCGACTTCTTCCATAGTGGGCAGTGGTGTGGTGTTCTCCATTGCTGTGTTGGTAACGACATTCTTCTTTCAGTAAAGCTCCCCACAGTGCTCAACCCATCTCTCTATCTGCTTGCCACGGTCCTTGATGATGTCGACGGAGGTGGAATGGAGGGGTGCGGTCTTGGTGACACTGGGTCCAAATGCCTTTTTCATCCCCTCATACAGGGCACGGGTGTTTTCACAGTCTGCTGAGGTTTGGATGTCACTGCAAAGCTTCAGCCAGTAGTCGTTGGCGCACCAACGGTCGAACCTCTTGGCGTTGATGTGGGCTTCTCTATAGGCGGCCAGTGTTTTTTTACAGGGCTTCCTTATTGTTACTTAGAAGCGCAGCACGCTTGGCGACTATGGCAGGCTCCATCACTTCGATCCAAGCCTTGAACCAGTCTTCGTTCTTCCCGAAGGTGTCTGATGCGATCTGGTATATGGCATCAAGGATAAAGTCCCAGCGTGCTATGGCGCTGTTTATGGGACAGTCTTCCAGGGTCTTGTCAATGGCCTCGGCAAAGCGTTTGTGCAGCTCAGGTTTTGAGGTTCTTGCCGTGTCGATACGAACCTGCTGTTCTGCTTGCTGCGGTGGATCCGTCTAGGTCGGAGACGAACCGTGCTGCCGACCAGGGAGTTGTCGGTGTCGCAGTCGGCACTATGGTTACTGCGCGTGAGCAGCACGTGGTTCAGCATGAGTCTTCTAGTAATGGCTAGGTGCAGCTGGTGCCAGTGCTTTGACCTGGGATGTCGCAATGACACTCCGTGGTTGTGGCTTGGTAGAGTAGAAGGTGTTGGTGATGGCGAGGTCATGGAAGGAGCAGATTTGAAGTAGCCGCTGTCCGTTCTCGTTGAGCTTGCCAATGCCGAAGTGACCGGTGCAAAGTGGCCAGGTGGCGTGAGCTGCGCCCACTATGGCGTTGAAGTCTCCGGGAAGGAACAGGTTTTCCTTCGCTGGGATCTTTCTTATCCTTGTCTCCAGTTCCTCATAGAATGCATCTTTAGCCACGGCTGTGAAACAGAGTGTGGGGGTGACCTCTCCAGGTGCAGGCATGGGCAGCTGCTATGGAAATCCTATATTGTTCAGTGCAAGAATTCCCCTCTCGGCGTTACTGGCAGAGTCCGGCGGAAAAGCAAGCCGATGCGGCCAGTGCCAGCGCAGCTGCAAGAGGTGCCAAGAGGCGCAAAGCTCAGCCAACTGCCTACGGGTCTCCGTACCGGCTTTTCTATCTAGGTATACTGCCATAGCCTTTGTCTAGCCAAGGCAGTCCTGCAAGGCAGCAGGAAACGCATGGTTCATTTCCCGTATAGATGCGAAGCATCTGCCCACTGCCCATATAATCATTGTTATTCACCCTTTATTTTACTACCTGTCAGTGGTGGACATTAACTTTCTATATTTTTAAGTAAGACATCACTAATACAGTATCTTGATTTTTAATAACTTCATGCACAAACAAATGTTAACTCACAGCAGCCAACAGTGTACTTGGTCAAGCAGCTTTTGTGTAAATTCTTAACCCTTTGCTTGCTACATTGATTACTAAGCATAACAAAATTTTCGTTACTTTCATACCAAGATAACAAAATTAATGCTTGCCACTAAACAGCAAATGATGCAGATCCTAAACAGACATTTCCTAGCAGGATGCTGGCTGATCTGGGCCTACACTATAGGCCTTAGCCTTAAAAGTATATGCTAAGCCAGTTAAGAAATAACTTAAAACATAAAAATTATAAGTTAATAACTAACAACTAGATATAAGGTACCAAGACCTAGTGAAAGAGGAGCAAAAAGTGAAGATTCTGAAAAGGCAACCCTATGCTGGCTCATCTAGATCTACACTATTTACCAAAGCCAACCTAATTTGGGCTTAGCATGTTAAGAGGTAAATTATTTTAGCACAAACTCCATCTTAGACCAATTGTTAATGGTACTATTTTAACTCTAAATAAGGGACTCACACAAAATGATTAGACCATCAAAAATGATGTAGATTTTCAGACCTTTTTACTGCTTAGGTTTAAGCATTTTGTACAGTTATCATGCAATTCCTTCAAGAAAATTAAATTTAAAACAGTTACTGTAACTTTAGATGCTTGTTTTCTCATATATATTGTTTTTGTTGATGTTTTAATACAACCCGCTAACACATTTACATTAATATTGGTGACACCCAACTTATAGTTGGCAGAGAAAGACCACAGACAAATGTCGTGGTAGAACCACCGGCACACTGTACGTCAACCTGAACACCTCCCCACATAAAAGTTCTTGCTCAGACCAGGGTTCGAACCCACACAGTGAGAGACTAAGGTGTACGTTGGTGCCTATAACCACTTGTTCAATGGCGCCCCATATGTATATGTAAAACCTCTTAATATTATAGGCTAATATAATTGTTTGCGTTAAATGTGGGATTGCCATACACCTTGAATACCGAGCAAATATTACGTCGTTTCCGTGTTTTCTTATATGACAGCGCCTATGAACGTTTGCTAATATCCAAAGAGAGCAATTGTTTGTGTTTAACTCTTAAAAATGGCAATTTAATTAGCAATGCAGTCTGTCCAAATCTGAGCAAAACTCACCACTAATTGTTGTAATATTCACCGAGCTGTTATTGCGCGATTCGCCACCACCCCTCTCTCTCTCTCTCTCTCTCTCTCTCTCTCTCTCTCTCTCTCTCTCTCCTCTCTCCTCTCTCTCTCTCTCTCTCTCTCTCTCTCTTACCATCTCTCTCTCTTTCTTTTGAGTTGTAAAAAAGACACAGCGAAAGAAACAGAACACTTTTGTATAAATGTAACAGCTGAAATAGAACAACAATTTCCGTTTAAAAAATAAGATCGCTTCTTAACAGTTGTGATCCCATAGGCATTTCCAAAACCAATTAAAATTTATTGTCGCAGTTCTCGGCGTTGCCGAACTTACTTCACTTAACTGTAGAATAAAAGTGTACAAGCTACACAGCTGGAACACAGTATGTTGTTTTGTTTTTCTTTTCCAGTACCTTATTGTTTAAGTTGTTTGTATGGAAGCATTTTGTTATCAGGATTATGTATACAACAAAGAACAAAATTATTTGGTAAACTTAACGAACTTCACACATTTTAAAGTGGAATGGCTGAAGACCAACATGAGAGAAACAGTAACACTGAACGATCTGGTGTGTCCTTGATCCCGACGGAAATAATGTTGTAACAAAGCAATGTTATTACGTAATTATGTGCTACTGTGGTTTATAATTACACGATGAACTGACATTAAGAATGTAACTGAATCATTTTGCTGTAAAATGAAAGGTATTATGTCATTCAATACAGGACCGAAATATAACAAAATACCAAGCTGACTTATTATGAAAAACAGTCATTTAATGGTATCCCCGATGGATACTGTCATTCAGTAAATCTGGTTGTTAAGATGTAATAATTAGTCTGAACACATTCTGTATTTTACAAAATGTTCGTGTAAATAAATTCTTAGACAAGGAACAAAATGCCAGGTCTGGAATTTGAACCCTCCGACCCGAGCCATAACCTTAACTCTTGACCATGAACACTTCCGCCATGTTATAAATGCCTTCTTGGTGTGTTTAACGTTTCTTTATTGATCATTTAAATCGTTAATACGATCTTTTTTAAAACTTCTCATAACGGGTCTAGAGTGTGAATTCGGAACCATCCGATCCCGGGTCAATAACCTTAACCTCACTTCAAGCATATATGTATTATAAATGCTTTCTTGGTAAGTCGCACGTGTCTCTTATGCCAGTGAATTGATCATCCGAATCTTCAATAAGATCCGTTTGAAAACTTGTCGTGAAAGGGCTGTGGTTTGAATTTGAAACTCTCCGACACAGAGTCCAAAAACATATTATCTTGACCACAAACACTTCAGATATGATATAAAGGCATGCCTGCACGTTAGCAGCACTTGAAATGCTAGTTTTAGATTGGCACGAACCTTACAGAAATCGTTTATGTATTTTTGCGAGCATCTTTAAATGTTGCAAGACAATGAAGCAAAGTCAGATTTTACCGTACATACTCAATGGATCATTCAGAACAAGTTTAGATAATCTCAATTTGTTAAGATGCAGTCCGAACATCGAAGGACGTACCGATGAGAATGCCTATCTACATTACTACGTAAGTAGGGGTATACAGAGTCTTCAGGTACATTTATGTTGAAGGTTAAGAAACTTAAATGACAAAAGAAATCAACAAAAATCTCTCGTTACTGTCATGTTTGCATGAAAGTTACAGACACCCAAAAGTTAATATAACAATAAAGACAATGGAACGCCGTTTACCGAATTAGAACCCGTATATGATCAGGGTAAGAAAGCCCGCAAAACAAACTTTCCCCATCAGCAAATTTCTGTATTTCCATATATGCGCACCAGCATCATACACGTCAACACTGTATTGAATATATTTTTTCGATTGTTCAAGACTTAATTACCTCCCTTTTAAAAATGTTATCCCCCTTGGACGTTTAATGGGGGTTATTACGATATATGGTGTGGCCAGAATTTTTAACCAATGCGAGTCGCTCTGATATATTTATTCGGGCTGAAGTTGTGTCAGCATTTGTTAAGTAGGTTAAAAGTGAGACTGAAACGCTAAAAAAATCTAGTTGCAAGTAAATGCATGACAACGAACCCAGCAGGCGCGTTTCTGCCATTACGCACTTTACGCACGTGCGTAACCTCCATTCAAAACATCGAAAAATCTGAAAGTACCAAAAACACTAAGAAAGTTGATGCCTAACCCGGGTTAGAAATGACATATTTTATTACCGTAGTTTCTATGTTATAAAATCGTATTACGAGTTGTTGACCTACCAGCGAATATTGTACCATCAGGACAGAGGACAGCCGATCCAACCCGGAAGTTACTGTAGGGACAATGGGCACGTGACTTGACATCCACGGCGGCTTTAATCAGCTCCTGTAACTTGGGTTCTACAAATAAATATCACTTCAGCCATTATTTAATTATATATCCTAAGTGTTATTAAGTTGTAATCGTTAGTTTGAATTGGTTGATATACACATATTGTATAGCAGTTTTAAATAAATCTGCCAAACGGGCAGGAAAAGAAACCTTTTGTGTCTTTGATTTGGAAGCATGCAGTACTTTTTATAAAGGACATAGCATGTTTTGCTTTTACAAAATAGCATAGTATACACCAAAATGATTCGCGATGATGGGATGGGATGGGATTAGCCGGCATTTTTGCCGATACTGCGCAGCGACATTTCTATCATTATAGCACAGGTGCACTTATGAGGTGCCCAGGGACTGAACCCTACCGGTCCATTATACTGACACCGACGAGTCAGGCGTAATGCTGTCCCCTTAGCCCCGAGCGTTAGGAGGGAAGCCACTACTACCAACTTTAAAGTCTTTGGTTTGACCCGGCCGGGGTTCGAACCCAAGACCTCCCGATCCGCAAGCCGACGCTCTACCACCTGAGCTATTGCGGCCGGTCTGCTTCGCGATGATCTCGCAGTATATATATTTGGGAACCTTTCTCAGCTAGACATTTGATAATAAACCGAAAATGTATACATTGGACTTGTACATGTGAGTACGTCAAGCTAACCTATTTTGCACCTGGCTGAGTCTAGTTTTGGTCTAGTTCTAGAGTATCTTAAACAAAGAATGTGTAACACATACGAACAATGAGAAATATTATTCTTTGCAGTATAATCCAAGAATCGACTAAGAAAATATACCACAACCTATACAGCATGCAGCAGATAGCAATATAATGTTTTGCATCGGTTTTTTAAATCAATTACATGAATTGTTTAATATACAAGATCAATCAGACGCATAGCTGCAGGAACGCAGAATATGCTGCTGCGTGCACATTTTCTCCAAAGAATTATAAAATATAGAAATCTGCAATAAAAATCAACTGGTACTCCTATTTGCACCATGAGAAAAAATGTGCAATTGGTAAATTGATTAAGTAACTTTTCTGTAGCTCCTGGTATGAGACATTTTAATATTTCAAATCAGAACTACTCATTTAATTCCTTCCTCAGGACAATCATTTGTTGGACGTATAATAGTATATATATATATATAATTATATTATATAAAGCTAAGCTTGATACGATTTGTCTGCATGGCCGCTAGAAGGTTAGGGGTCATTCTCCCAAGAAACCTCTAGAGAAGCTACCACGTAGGATATAGAAACGCACACACACATTTCGGGGCAGTATGTCATCGCACCCTCACCCTCGCGGCCTTGTAACACGCCATATCAATCCAAGCTACGCCTCTGACAGTCGGGTAAAATATTGCACCAGTCGGACAATAAACGCGTGTCTATCACGTGTACACATTTAATACGTGTCTTTATTTAAAATACGTTTTGCTGTGCTACAGTAACCATGCACTGCCGTTTTGAAAAATACGTTGCCATAGTGTAGATCCTGCATGTGTATACACCGATATCAATTAAATGTTTGCTTGAAATCTAAACAGTATCCATTCATTGATGTTACATAATATTAGGTGCTATGACAACATTTTGAAAAATAAACCAAAAATATCTCGACTGTCGGAACACTATATCCCTGTTTCATCACGGTGGCATGTTAATGAAATTTGAAAGACACGTGATCTCTAACTTGTATTTTGTCCTCTATTCTTCCATTGAGTCATTAAAAGTTGTATGCACGAAGCACATGTGTGCAGGACTGCTATGCGTGTTCATTTCTAAAAGGTGTTGTTTATATAGTCGTCGCCTTCGAACTACCATAGTTAGCCACTCTTCTTTGTGCTTGCACATAATTATAATCCTTCTAAAATGACAGTTGCTTCCTTGTAGGCCTACACAAAGAGCAAAAACAAACAAACAAAAAACCCACAAACATCGAAGCGTGTCCTAATTCACCACACACTTGTATTTTCGTTATATTCACATAGCTGAAATAGTGATTTTTTATATTAAAAGCACCACCTGAGGGGGGTGGACATTTAGCAATTAACATGTATGATGATTGTGTTACAATGTTCGTACAACTGATTATGTGTACAAAGAGAAATTACTAAGTCTAAAAATTTACCTAGAGTAGATACCTCCATTTTCGTAACTCCGGGTAGCGAAGTAGTATAGTCTTTGTTATCTGTTAAACTTTCGACCTGAAAAGGGTCTGCTCGTCTGGTCCAATGCACTCGGAACCCCTCGGGTAATTCCGTCCTCTACGTAATCACCACGGAAATAATGCGGTCGCCGCCATATTGACGAACTACTTCCAAAATGGCAATCGTACATACTCGGCGATCTCCGGCAAGTTTCGAGTATAGACATCACCGAAGCGTGATCCGAGTGCATGCAGGGTAATAACTGGTCTATAACAGTTTTACCAAATCCTGTTGGTAATATACATACAGTATCAACTAAGTAAGAAATATTCTTCAACGAAGCAATCTGCTCTTCTTTCAAGGAGTATTGAATCTCCATTATATCTAAAGCGTACTGCATGCACTTTGAAAAGTCAGCCATCTTTGTTTACATAATGCAATGAGAAGTTATTCGCCGGGGCAAATCACCAACTGGTGTATTCATACAATTACATACGAGGCATCAATCTCCTCACAGCGATTACGTCACGCGTTGCCACTTAAATCTCTGCCCCCAGCAAGGATCACGTGACGATAGAGTATCACGTGAAGTAAACATGGCGGCCTCCATAAAAACGCCACGAAAGAAAGTGAGTCAAAATTCCCGTACCCGACCGGAAGTTTGGCGATTACATCTCTACCACTAAGAACATAGTTTTAACATTCAATTTGTTTGTCTTTAAGTTGCAATGTCGACTGAAATTCGCTTGCACAATCAGCGAGGAGGTGATCATCCATGTTTAGTTTTCTGTATGTATAGTACGTACGTGTATTCTGTACAGTACGGTGAAATTTGACTTTCATAATTTCATATTTTTTCATATTTTAAGTTACTTTTTATTTTTAATATGATAAATTAATATTTTTTAAAGGAAAGCTACTATATTTTGAGAAGATAAGTCCATAAAAAAAACAATAAAAAAAAAACACCTATCCGCCTGTATTTGGGCGAAAAACTTGCTGGTGGCAGTGATATAATGTACTGTCAAGGGAAGTAATCACTGCGGGGAGTTTGACGAGGCCTTATCTCCGAAGCTTGCAGGAGATGGCCGAGTAGGTACGATTGGGTCCAATGGTGTCTCGACTCTGTTCGTGTATTTCCGCTTGCCTACGTAAGTTTCAAATTAGAAAAACTCACTGGACATTGTATAATTCCCTTTATGATTTTCCTTAGACTCGTGTCTTTATTAATTTCAAATTATGTCGCCAAAATAACGTTTTACTCGCCGCCATAAGTTTATGTTGTTTTAAAACTGTTTAACCGGAAAAATACTGCCCGTATTCAGTTCACTTTTGCAAGATGTGTTGGGTGCATCCATTATTCAAAGGATTCTCCGGTGACCGCGCTTAAATAGAACCAGTGCCATTCAGTAGATAAAGGCATTTTGTGTGTTGTATGTCGGGCTTTATTCTCAAAACACAGTATGCCTTTATATATAAGCTATAATTACCAAGCCTTACATATTAATGTGTCAACAATAAACAAAAGGCTCTGTACATCGAGTCGATGGGTACACACTGAAAACAAGAGAAATAACTCTTATTCTTTTAAGCATAAGAAGTAATGGTGTTATCTCCCTTCTATATTATGCGTGAAAAAAAGACTAATGATTACAGCATAAAGTATAATCTTCTTTATAAAAAAATGTATACATCGTATTTATAATGATTAGCATTTTCGTCATAATCATGTTTCTAAATTGCGCTCTTTGCACACGATTACATTTATCTTTACTTTTCTTCAGAAAGTATGGTGGTATTGTTTGTTCTTCACAATTTTTACATTTTTGAAATAAAATTAAGCTCATAACTTGATTGAAATGTAATGTACTAGTGTACATTGTTTGAATGAAAACTCTGGGCCCCTTTTGCACCTCCAGTCGGCTAAAATACTTCATTGCATAAAGCATGAGCAACCTGTATTGTATAGCAGTATAAGTTCTGTTTCATCTGCTCAGAGACATCTCACTTTTGGGATAAACATGTTATTGCCTAATCAGCCAAAGATTATGAGATAAATGTGGAGTCAAGTAAAATAAACAACTTCCATATATATCATGTAAATTCTTTAATAACGAACTTGAGATACATTAAATAAGTTTACAGTGGTGTAACACAAGAATCATATCCCAGTAACATAAAAGTCGACAAGACAACTGGAAGGACTTGTCAATGTCTGCCATTTGTCAAGTTATCTTTAGTAATAAGCAATATAAAATCATATCAGTAGTTATTTGCTTACTTCTAAAGCGAAGGTAACAAGACATACTGCTGGAGAATCTGCAGGAAATAATGAAGTCTGGTCAGACACCCCCCAGGTGGAGCAGGCTGATCTGAATCTACACTATTTACCTTAGTCTAATCAAATTGTGTTCAGATGGTAAAGAGATTTGTTAGACGGAGACAGTCTGATGCATCAGATGCATGCAAAACCAAATGAAAACCCCAAAACAAAAATATACCATAAGTTGTTAAAATAAAACAAAAAACAGTATGTTTGTTAATAGATGGAATCAATTGAAATGCAATTCAAGTCAATCTCTATTAGTTAAGGTTAACAAAGAAATCTGACTGGTCTTGATATGTCAAGGTTCAAAAACAGTTCACAGGCTTGCTTAGCCAACATGTCTTCTTATGTAATGTAGAATAAAATTATTCAAACTATGTTGGGTAATAAGCACTTGGCAATACACCTGCATATTTGATGGTAGCTTTCAAAGAAATAGTAACTAGTGAAATTTACCTTATGCTTTCACACAGTGCTTGTCTATTTTTACCCACAAAAAACAAAAGAGAATACTTTTATTTAAACATCATTATTTTAACGCAGAACTTAATGAAAGACCCCTTTAATTCTGAAATAACAGTTAAAACATATTAACTTAAAACAACAAATACAATACACACTACATGTATGTTGGTCTACCACAATGATAAATATTTACAAAAATGGATGAAATTGGGTTCAATACTTAACCTAAATGTCAACAATTTTACTGATGGACCTAAACTATGTTAAGATCATGATGTCAAATTTGATAAGAAAACTAGGTTGGAAAAGATGTGTTTTCTTCAATTCAACACTTTACTTGTAAGGAAATAAAGAACATAAAAATGTTTGCATTAATATATTGTGATTCATTTTATCAGTAAGAACTGTTATAACTGAAGCCCATAATGCATGAAACCAAACCATAATCTAAAACTAAAAACCCCCACAAATGACACGAGGTGAAGAAGGAACATGAAAAGAAACAAAAATTGACCAACTCTCAAAACCACCTGTTCGGTTCATTCAAAATCACACTCAAGTCCACGGTAAAAATATACAATTTACACAAAAAACATTTATAAATAGAACCCCCTCCAGAGTGCAAGTACATTTGTAAACTTGCTATATACTTTGAATATAATTTTTTTAAAATGCAGCAGGAACTACTTCATGAAAAAAGGTTAAATCCATTAATGAGTCAGCACTTAGTAACTAGAAAAGGATCAAACTGTAAAACAAGGGAATGTTTTTGTAACGGTCTACACTCCTGTTATTGTTTAAAGGCTTATCTGGTAAAAATGTGTATGAAAAAAAGCTGGCATAATGCAAAATAGAAGACGTGTGTAGAATGCACAGTATTTATATTGAAAATGTAATTGGTCAAATAGAACAAGCTTATAAAGCATTGATAAATTAGTGTTTGCTCCATTTAATATGTTGCATTTGCATACAATAACTCTGTTAAGTAGCTGTCCACATAAAAAGTCAGTTGATTTTTACTTAGTGTATACTATAATTATGTTCCATAAAAAAAGTCAATTTACATAAATTTTATCTGGAATATTTCATTGCAGTAGATTTCTTGTAGTAGAAAAACAAACAAAAAGAAGAAACATCATATAATAAAAATGGAAGGGGGGAAGGTTTATTAAAGGGTTGGCTTATTTTTAAAATCTGCACATAAACAAGTTGAAAAATATCCAAAATTTACTGGTCTGCTTATAAATAAAATATATATATTTTCAACTATAACAGGAAGGAAGTAAAATGCAGAACTTGTATTCATCTTCAATTTTTGCTGATCTCAAATAATAAAAAAAATATATAAATTTCTCTCTCTTAAAATCTAAAGTTTTTTATGACAGAAAACATTAATTAAAAATAAAAACTGAAAGAGAAAAAAGTTTCATCCCCTCTACGGTCACACATTATGCTCCATACACACTCTCATCACTGTAAGCAATGTAGAGGAAGAAGTCCTCCTCATGGTGCTCCTGCAACAAGAAAAAAAAACAATCTTTTAAAGCAGAATTTGTCTGACAAGTAATCAGAAATTGTACAAACAAGTATGCAAAATTTCATTTTTTACACCAAAATTAATCCAAAGAACTATACAATTAGGAACATTTTTTTTTAAGTCAATGTTATTAAAAGTTGCTTTGAACTGCCTGTTTGTTTACAGTCCTCGTCGAGACTAGCTTTACAGCTGTCTCAGCAGACATAACAATGCAATTTTCTCTAGAAAAATATCCCAAAAGTTTCACTTTTCACTTGACATGATTCTCTTGTTAAAAATCATTTTTTTTGTGAGTGTGTGTGTTGTGGGAGGTAGGGGGGAAGTTGGCTATGCTTAGAGCAGGAACAGATATGAATTGAACAGAACTGATATGAATCAGCATTTTGTGAAATTAAATAAAATTATTATCTTAAACAGAATCACCCAGAAACTGTTTAGAGACACACATGGGAGTTACAACCTGTGATTTTCAGGTGATGCATAATAATCTCTGCTGTTTACCTGGTACAGGACGCCCATTGTTGCACTGGTTGGGGGAATCACATTGTTTACAAAGAAGAAAAGAGCATCCTCTGGTCGAAGATGAATCCGTTTGCGGATCAGAAAGTAAAACTGTCCAACAGTCAGGTCTGAGGGGACAAGATACTTCTTCTTGTCCAGATCGCCAACACGGGCCTTTGGTGCCTTTTCTACTATGACCTGGAAAAGAGAAATGTTCAATTAGTTCAGTCAGTATGAATTGAATAGAAGTGAGAAATTACAGCACTTGCCAATATTTGTGTCTTGTAACAATATAGTTAATGGCTCAGATTGGCCTAATAATGTTCACTTTTTGCAATTTAGGTCTATCACCATGTCTCCTTTTTAACAAACTAAAACAATATAACTCATTAGTAGTAGCAACTTAGAAAAGGTAAAAAGCAACTCTTTGGACAATTCTTTTAACAAAAATGTTCATTGAATTCCTATTGACAGATATTTAAATGTACATTACTGAAAAGTAATAAACAGACAAACTGGATGGCCTAGAGTGCTTGACACTCTTCTATGGCTTATGACATGACTTACCGGAATCCACCGAAATACCGGAATCCACTTTGACTTACCGGAATACACCTTAAAAATTTTTTTATTTGACACAATCTGCATAAATAGTGATCAAATTCCATAAATTATATGACACCATTCAAGTTTGTGCATGAAAAGCCAATTATTTTTTATGGAAATGAAGTTTATTACGACTAGTTGTTTACTCACTGTAATTGACGGGAATATGTTCGTTGCGCGATGCATTTGATCAAATAATACGCAACGGATATGTTGTTTATTGTAATGTTTTGATACACATTTGAGTTTGAGTTTGTATTTATTATACAACTATCGGTCCGTTTGTTATTTATTTTATTTTTTTTAATTTTTGGGATAACAATATTATGCGTGTACAGATTAATGTCAATAACTGTCGACAATATTTTCCAGCATAGCTCATTTTGGAGCCTGAGCAATTTGCACGCAAGTATTTGTTAATATTGTAAAACATCCTTTTCTTCATATTTGACACATTTTTTAGATTTTACATCGAAGACATTTGCCATATCCAACAAGGGAACCAGTGTAGTGTCTTACTTTATTATTCTATATTTGAAAACAGTATACATGCAAGTATTGTTACAATACACGCTCTTCAGATAGACATGTAAATAAATGGAAGAACTTGCCAGAACATAATGGTCTACATGGAAGACATTTTTTTAAAAGGAAACAAAGACATATATATGTATATGCGGATTTATTGACAACACATATAATTTTTTTCTATTGAACCTTTGCATGATGAGACATGAATTTATGACAATGCATATATAAAACATTGCGTGTGCAAGCGTTGTTACTTTTTTATTGACTCTTCCAAAGAAACTAACATGAAAGAAATCAATAATATAATGATAATATTTGTAACTATATATACACCACTGATCAATTAGTCGGCCTGTGCAATTTGGGCCCATAGTAATGAACGTATTGCGCCGAGTAGCGAACATATTCCCGTCAATTACGGTGAGTAAAAAACTTGTCGTAACATACGTCTGTCAAAATAATCAACTAAAAATGTATAAACTTATATGTTTTCATATCCTTTATGGAATTTGATCAATGTAAATGTATTTTATGACACCTACAACCATTTTAAAGGTGGATTCCGGTAAATCAATGTGGATTCTAGTGGATTCCAGTATATTTGGTGGATTCTGGTAAGTTGTGTTACCACTCTTCTATTGAAATGGATTTTCTTAGTGTCTTAAAGCAACTTGCAAAATTCATTTGAAGAAACATTTTAAATCACTTTCATAAGTACTAACATGTTTGTATCCCAGCTGAGCAAATCAGCAGATTTTTAAGATTTGCTTAAACACATCGCAGATATATAATATAGATCACATATAATGAGTTGCTGAGCTGAAACTGAAAAAAAAATCCAGTGTTCAACCTTGTGTGCCCTTGTGCTTACGGACCCCATCTTTATTTTTTTTAGGGGGTTGGGTTGTCTCATTCTAAAGCAGTTTTTGGCTGTTGGCATGTTTATAGATGGTATAGTGATTTAATTCTATTCCATTATTCACAGTTCTTCAAAGACATACAGTAAAACAAGCCACAAACTCATCTCGTCACAAACAATCAAGCCTTTGTTTTTTTTTCATTTTGTCTCTCTCCAGGGCTTTTTCAGCCTGTCTCACAGGGCCGATATTCACCCCGTTCCCACTACCAAATAGAGGCCATGTTTCCCAATTTCAAGAAAAAAAACAACAATCTCATGAATTTATTCCCATTTGAATCGAAATGCCTTTGACCTTTAAAAAATAAATAATCAAGAAACCATAAAATCAAGAGACTTTTCCAATTAAGCGAATCATTTGTTTACTTTTGATCGGTGATCTGTGAAAACTACCTTCCATAAATTTATGTATGAATGTAACCGGTGAAAACATAGACTCTTACCCAGCCGTATACTGTAACGCAAGTTGAAGATGCGTCACGGAGCCATTCCAGATAACATTGTAATCAATATATGGTTTGAAAATTAACAAGAATTATTTGTATTTCATAAACAAAAGTATGTTCGCCATAACTGTTTGACTGCGTATAAAACTGAAAGGAGTTATGAAGCAAAAACGGTACATGCAGTACCGGCATTTGTACTGACCCGCGAAATACTGTGCTGAAAAATGTGGTACAATAGTAAATACTATGTGATCTAGAATCTACCAACTTCTGTAGATGATGACCATAATACCATCCAGCACAGAAGCTGTGGAGAGAGGGTTCAGCACGATGAACCTACTATGCACTTCTTTGAGAAGCTCCTGTGGCCAGGAAAAACTCTCCAATTTAATGAGAATCTGCATTGAAGGCCCTGCAGACCTTTCTGAACAAACTCTGGAAAAGCTCTGTAACACTTTCAGGGACACAAAAGCAAGGCAGATTAAGCTTTAATACAGAAAAAAATGTTGAAATTTCCCAATTGGTTTGATTTGTCGATACTTTTTACCCCATTTTTTTACTTTTTACCCCATCAAAAATTCCCAATTTGGGCTGGGGCCTTTTTTCCAAAACCCCCTGAAAAAGCCCTTCTCTCATACAAAATTTTTATGTGAGCATAAGTTTTTTTTCTTTTTACATCATGGTACATTAATCGTTAATGTCCGAAGTTTGCCCAAAAAGCACAGATAGGACTTTAGTCACTTGGATGTTGTAAGTCATAGGATCATGAGGTGCAAATAGTGGGATTTTTTATGTCCGCACAGTCTTAAATTGAGGTTGGATTAAATTATTTCTTGCCTGGACTTATTTTTATGTGATCGGTTACTTAAGATTGGCACGCATGATGTTCCATACTATGTTTTGCAGCCGGACAGACTTAATTTGGGACAACATTTTAATCAATGCAAGGTTTAGCCAAATGTAACTACTTTGCTATATACTCAAACTCTGTATTATCGACGCATCTCTATTACCGACGTATTCCGAATATTTCAACATGCAAATCAACACAGAATGGCTTTGTCCTAGATTTCTAAAAAATATTTGATTTTATGGTAAATTTTTGGTTTAGAGGTTAGTGGTTCTTTACAAATTCAAAGTTCATAAGTTTATATTGTAATGCATACACATCATAGACAAGTCAAACAAGTACGACGATAATACAGTGGTCCATGCTAATATACTTTAAGTAGGCCTAATGATGTTTTAACGAAGTGTGAATAAGGAATCATAAAATTAGCATCTTCTTTGTTGATGTTCGACTTACTTACATTACCAAAATTAAAACTTATCCGATTCAATATTTGCATAAGTCATAGCAACAACGCTAAGGCTGATAAAATTCCCTAATTACGGACGTGATAAATTGTAGAAAGACGCCATGTCCTAGATGTCAGACCTTTGTTTTGGTTCGAGATACCTTGAGGTCATCGTCCAACAGATGGCATAACCTCGGATTTTATTAAAAAGTGCATTGAATTGTTACAATATTTCATAAATGTCTCCATATAGTTGCTTCTTCGAAGCAATGTACGAGAAATCTAGCTTTAAATCATTTCCGAAAACGAAAATGTCTGCGTAAATTGGTAAAAAGGAAAACCCAGATCTTTCACAACTTAAGGAAAATATACTTACGGGGACGCGATCTGGATACTTTTTGCGAATTTTCTCTCCTTCCGCACGTCTCTTTTCAAAGGGGTGCTCTTCTTTGTATTCCCACTTCATTTTTGGACTAAATAATCAAGTTTTTGTTGTGATTCAATGCGTAATGACGACTGGCAATGTTTACTATGAGCCTATTTTCATAAAAATAATACATTTATACGCCAGTCTAAAATAGTTCCAAACAGGTCTAAGAGTTGCATTGTTGTGATAGAAGCGATCCATGTATTTATTGAAATATTGCAAGGTAAAATGAATTGATGTTTATGTAATTAACATACCATGGCAATATAACGAATTAATCGTATTAATAGAGATGCGCATGAATACGAAAGTCATGGGACTATGACATCACAGATTGGCCCAGCTGTGGCGTATTGTAATTTCTATTTTTAGATATTCATGTTCGGACCCAAGACTTAACGTACCTTATGTTCTGATTTTTATAGAGCTGCTAAAATAATATTTACAATAAACAGGCGCATATTTGTGGCAGTTATTTTTATAAGAATGAAAAGGCTTAGACACTCGACAGTTAAATTATTTTAAATATTACGTTTTGACAATTTAATGCATTTCAAAAGGGCTAGAGGTTGTTTCTTTTTTTGATGCGTGTCCTTTAATTATATCATGTTAATTAAGCCGTTCAGGGCGACAAATTGCAAATCGCTGAATCAGTCTACGAGGACGTTTGAATATAAGTAACATGTGTTAACAAATTAGCGCGTGTGTTATCGAACTTATAAATCATGTACACGTGTTCATCTAATGTGCGATTGAAAAGTTGCTTGAAAAAAAGGGTTATTCTATAAAATGAATCGTTAACCGAAATATTTTATAGACTGCAATGACAAGACCAAATGAAACTTTTGTTTTCAGAAAATTTTCACGTCATTCAATGATCATGTGGTTGCAGGGTTATATATGACCTATACAAAATGAATGCCATTCTTTTCTTCGGGAAAATGGGATTAGGGATTAGCCGGCATTTTTGCCGATACTGAGCAGCGACATTTCTATCATTATAGCACAGGGGCACTTATGAGATGCCCAGGGACTGAACTCGGCCGGTCCATTATACTGACACCGACGAGTCAGGCGTAATGCTGTCCCCTTAGCCCCGAGCGTTAGGAGGGAAGCCACTACTACCAACTTTAAAGTCTTTGGTTTGACCCGGCCGGAGTTCGAACCCACGACCTCCCGATCCGCAAGCCGACGCTCTACCACCTGAGCTATTGCGGCCGGTCGGGAAAATAAACAGTGAAATGTAAATATACCTGCATTATACAGGAAATTTGGGATATACCATATTTAACAATACATGTGCACCACAATTAATTAGAAAATCATTTGTAGTCAAGTGTATTTTGCTTCTTTCTTTTTTCTCTCTCCCCCAACATCTCACAGTCTCTCAGGCTCAGTCTCTCTCTTTTCTCTCTCTCTCTCTCTCTCTCTCTCTCTCTCTCTCTCTCTCTCTCTCTCTCTCTCTCTCTCTCTCTCTCTCTCTCTCTCTTCACTCCACAAACAGTAAGGAAAAATTCTTAGTCCCCTTATATTTCTCTTTATTGTATCTGGTTTTCCATCCAATACAGATTTTAGAATATACATGTGTACTAGATTGTCAAATACTCCGGTGCATGGTTTGGTGGAGAAAGCAAGAGATCATATATTTGGGAAAGTGATTGGAATTTAATAACTGAATTTCTTTTCCTGATGGTGTTAGAGTTTTCTATTCCAACGCTACCAATATTTTACTTCTTTAAAACAAAGAAACATTCTGCCGTGATAAAATTAGGAAAAAAGGCTGTTAGTTTGCCTGATGTATCATGGTTTCGAGTTCAGACGCGTATTAATTTAATTACGAAGGCCGTCGATTTTTAATTTCCGTAATCTAACCGTGAAATTATTGAGCGTTAGATCACGTAAACTTAAAATCTGCTTCTAGTTTGACTATTGGTTTATCAGGCGTTTGACCTTTATAATACAATTGGTTAATTGTGAACTGGTTATCAGTGTTTACTGCTATATTTTAGAACGCCTTTCCATGGAGCTTTTGTGTTGTTGTGTTTTATCTATATTAGAAAAGAGACTGTTGTTATTGTTATTTTTATTTAGAATTAAGTTTATAAGACTTGAACTCGTTATAATGATATAATGCTGATTATATAAGGCCTTAATTTAACTTTGGTATTGTTTATTTTTATATAAAGTAAAATTAATAGAAGATAAAGCTGGCTAGCATTTCGAGCAAGCAGTTAATAAGTAGTTTCACGATTATATATTCACGCTTTTTTATAATTTTAAAGATTATGCAGGATGTGCATGACTTCAGTAATCATTTAAAACTAAATATACACGTACTCGAAAAGGAAGACAATCTGTATGGCATACTATTATTTAATTACAAAAAGTATTATTTTATTGTATCACTTTACGGAAGCCTTTTAATTTTTGTTTGGTAGAGATATACGACTTTTCAGTTATGTGTATTACGGTAATCTTAACCACCCATGCTCACCCTGTCTGTCTGTCTGTCTGTCTGTCTGTCTGTCTGTCTGTCTGTCTGTCTGTCTGTCTGTCTGTCTGTCTGTCTGTCTGTCTGTCTGTCTGTCTGTCTGTCTGTCTGTCTGTCTGCATAGGCAAATAGGGTAGATCCAGATTAGCTAGCTCCCCGCTTAATCTACTTATTTTTACTTTTGAGATTAAACAAATGTATTCACAATCAAATTTAGAAATTTAGTATCAATGCGTTGGATATCATGTACAACCATGTTGTGTATAAAGTCCTGAAAGAAAGTCAATGCCGAAATAATTTATGCTTTTGTTTTATTTTGTATGTTTTGTATGTTTCTTTTGTTGTTGTTGTTTTTGTTGTTTGTGTGTTTTTAGTATGTCACCATCTGCTCTGGCGCATATAGAACACCATACCAATTAAAAACCGGAAGTGGTGTCGCAGTAAAGCATTTTTTTGCTCGCAATATTTTACGATCAAACTTTACAATAGATACGTGAAATACATTTGAACAACAACAAAAAAACACAACATATTTACCTTCTTTCCCCGACCCCACTCACTTATTTTTCTACGTAAGGGTGGAAGTGTAAACATTCGGAAATGATGAAAATTATTTCATTGTCAAACTTCATTTTGTATGTGCACAACAGAATTATTTAAATGATTGCGGTTGTGTATTTGTATACAGTAATTTTTGCATTGAACTCTTGAAGGTACACACAGTAATATCAAATGCTAAAAAGTGTTTGTTTCTTATATTCACCTAATACTCTTACATTGCCTACATGTACTTCATTCACGATGTTCTAAACATAAAGATTAAGCAGTTGGGTAGTATTACACTTCTGATGTTTGTTGACATTCCACAATTTCTCCTTTGTTCCTTCCCTTTGATTGCCTTTTGGAATTAGCTTTAAACTAGATTTCGATTGTTGCCATTGAAACGTCTTTCTGACTTTCTTATTTTAGCTTAAGTTCTTATTCCGCTTCTTATTTACGAACGGAAACAATTTGGATAGAAGTCTTTATTCGTAATTCCTTTCAGCCTATGTCAAAACAATTAACGCCACTTCCTTTCAGGGCACTAATGCAATGTGCTAATTTATAAAAAATTTACTCCTATTTCATAAAAGCGTGTCAACAATCAATGATACTTCGTATCAATGTTTTCCATATAAGTAACTGTTACCATCTTTGGCTTAATGCAATGCTACGGCAACAGACAAAACGTTGATAGGTGTTAAGACATAGGCCTAAACAAATATCCAGCATTTTGTTTCATGAGAACAAAAACACTAACTACCAGTGATGGATGTCTTATATAAGTCTAGGAGTTGCTATGTTACACTACATTACAAAAATGCTATCTACTCAGTGCATCTTATCCTTGCATACTGACCGACGCATGATACAGCACCTGACTACAAGCATAAACATTTTTATTTATACAAATATTTTCAAAAGAGCAATGGCTTAAACTGCATACATGGTAAAATTTCAGCAAGGGATTTTTTGATATTTTACCAAAAACATGTAAGTGGGGCGTAAATGTGATTGTATTTAGCGACAAATTTATGCATAGACAAAGCGCGACTTCACACGCATCTGTAGACTTTGCTTCATATAACATTTACTGGTAGTGTACATTTTTACTGTTTTAACAATCACCAAACATCAACGGTTCTTTCCTTCATTGCACATAAGAGATACCATTGAATTTGTTTCAGTGTACTGTAATAAGTTGATTTTTTTTTTAAATCTTATAATTTATTAGTATATGTTATTATATGCTTAGCAGAGCTATATATTAGGGGAAGCATTTTATCATCTAATATCACTAGAATCCTGGCGTGTTTTATGTTATTGCCGTGAAACAGAACGAAAGGTTGCTACGGTTAATTGCACATTCACGATTAGATGTAAAAATAGCAAAGATCACATTTTAATTATGGATTTTCTTTTCTTGCCATTAAAACATTTACTCAGAATCGGTAAAATAGGAAAAGGGTATATTTTCGTAAGATAAAATCAAGCGTCAAGAGGGGGTGGAGGTGGAGGTGCGATGCGCCCCTGATGACGTAGTGGTATAGTCGCCGACATGTAACTCATCTGACTGCTTAGCCTCTCACCGCGTGGGTTCGAGTCCTGTTTGTGGCGAAGGACCTAATGTGGGAAGGACTTCCAGCTGAGCTGTGGTGCGCCACTGTTCTACTGAAATATTTGTCTGGTGTCTTCCTCTACTAAAATAGCTGCATGTCGCTATAAGGACCATAATGACCGCTGTGTTGTAGTAAAAACACACACACAAAAACACACACACACACAAACAAAAACAACAACAAACAAACAAAAATACAAAACCATACATGTAAAGTATATACATAGGTGTCTATGTAGTAACAATAAGGCCTGCTTTTCAATTATTAACAGCAAGGAATTATCAACAAGTGATCAAACCAAAAGTATTAAAATTTTATTTGTACAAAATATGTTAAAATGTATAGGCAATCACTCAAATCCATTTATCAAAGACCATTTTTATGGTTGACAAGTAAGTTTACCATTTTAACCAAGTTAAAACCTTTTGTCATATGAAATTATATAACTGATGTTTCGATGAAAAACACTGAAATATGTCATATGTTTATCCGATTAAAAGGTTAAATGAGAAATAACATGGTGTTTTATACCTCATTTATAGGCGTCTATTCTATTTAGATGATACTGCAACCTACAGCATTTCTGTGGCATATAAATTTCAACAATATAGTACATGATCATTAACAAATATTGACGGGTAGGTCAAAGTGTTGTATCTGTTATAGTTTACGATTTCTTTTTTATTCATTTATATATTTATGAGAATTTAAAAAGAAATAATTTAAGTATTAAAATCCAGATATGTCAAAAAGTAAAGCTGTTTGGTTGTGTCTTAACACGATGGAAAGAAAATGCAACTTGAACAACGCATTCCGTATCCCACGGTCGTGTTTCTGGTTTACCTTGATACAAACTCTTGCGTGACGTCAGTGACGCGCGTTTTCAGAAACGTAATTAGTAACAGACGTACCATTCAACTTTAACGTTCAAATGCGTGTGACGTCGGTTTACGTGTTCGCCGACGGTCCAACGTGAGATGTCTACCTTACCAGACGTGGAAACAATCGTGAACCACCAGTATGGACTATTCTGGAAGGTCACTTCGTACTGGGACCCGGGTGTGAATTTTAGACTCACAGACCGGATGTGCATTGCACCAACGTTACCGTCAGAGTTTATTTCAAGATTGTCCGCCTGATGTGTGATAGCGTTCGACGTGAATGACAGTTTGTACCTCACTTCTGCTCCAAGCAAGATGGCGTCGATTAAGGCTTGCTTAGAACCTGCCAGAACTTGACCGTCTTTGTCATTGACAAGAACACGGTTCCACGTCCGGGTATCGATGAACCACGTCATTGGCTTCTTTTTCACCGTCTGGCCTCGACTGAAATACTCTCCAACATTGAAATATTCGGTCGCCTCTGTTCCGGTCGTTGTTAGTATACGCCAATCCCAGAAAACATCGTCTGTGAAGCGTTTGATATCCTGTTTTGAAACCAGCCCAAGAATCTGGGCATTGATATGGCCGCCTCTGACGTTGATCTGGTCAGGTTCTACGGTAATTGCACCATCGACAAGAACCTTGATTCGATGACCAGTCTCAACGGCTAATCGCAACATTTCGAGCGAACCGTCCTCCAGGTTGCCGTCAGCGTCATGCTTGTACGCCATTTGCCAGCAAGAATCGGCGTACCTGCGTACAAATTGAATTTACATGTATATTAGTGGGCAGTAGGGCAGTAGGCGCTAGAAGAGGGTTAATCATAAATCATGTTTATTTTTAAGCAACTATGACGGTAGTTCCAAGACTTGTCGACCCGGTGACAGGATAATGTGACTGAATGTGTGCTATAATGGAAGGCGTTGATTATATTTTATTTACAGTGAATGCAGCACTTTATGTGTTTAAATTGTGCGCCGCCTCTAAATAACTTAAATTATAGTCGGTGTGACATTAAACCCACAACAACAAAAACTTATGCGCAGATCATTAGTCAAGAGAGGCCATTGTTTTTGTCTTCCAATCAGTTTCGATATGTGGCAAGAGATTGACAGAGTACACGAACCAGTTCATGGACTGTTTCATGCTGCTGTTGCCCCGTTTCACGTGTTCCCCGATGTTCCAGCGCGAGATATCCACGGTACCATCAGTAGACCAGATGGAGAACCACCAGTAATCGTCTCCCTGGAACTCCAGGTTGGGTCCGTTCTTGCGCTCGCTTACGTGCCACAGCGACTGTCCAGTGGCCAGTGTCCGGTCGTAGGATACCTAATGAAGAAATGGGTAAGAGCTGTATGTGATTTTAAACTATTTAGAACAACCAACTTATTTTCCCGACAGAAGGATATTATAGCATGGATACATTGGCAGTTTCTAGTTTCACTTTTTTGATTTAACCGGTCAGCTTCGCCTATATCTAGTTTATACTGAAAACAAATCTTTACTGGAATATCGCTTCAATAACCTGTAATCTCTCGTTTTTTAACGACGTAATTAGGCTTCTTCAGGCATAACTAAGGTATCTTCAGCTATTTTACTCAAAACTATGCTACCGGTTTACCTCGGCTTATACCTCCACACTTATGCTATAACCGGTTTGCATCCTGGTAATGGCGGAAAATACTTGTTCATTCGACTAAAATGGCCAATCTCGACCAAAGCATTAGTTATTCCTCGATGTAAATGCTCCTTGAAAAAGGGGCTTTGCCCCCACCCCCTGAAACGTCGGATAAATTTTGTGCTTTTGAGAGCTATGGCTCGACCAAACCAGAAATGCTCTCTTGATTTATGGACTTCATAGGCTATTGCTGGCTGACCTCAGCTATTTATGGCTTACCTTAAACATTACTAGCGTACCTCTGCTATAAATAGTCAGCCTTGGTTATAACTGATTTACCTCGAGATTGTCCATGCGGACTCCGTAACCTAGACAGCGGTCCACAATGCGCATGTCCGCCCCTGCCTCTATGGCGTACACCACGTCTCGGACACTGCCCTTGATCACCGTTCCGTCCTGGGTATGGGAGTAGATGGGGTCAGGGGACCGTCTGCAGATTAGGGTGCACGGTAATGTGTTTATAATATATATTGTTAGACCAACTTGAGCAGATATCATTAATCTTATTAGTCGGATTTAATTGTTATGTAAAGTTTTGCCATTAGTCTGATTCCTGTAGAAACCCTCTCATGACGCGGGTTCTTTGTCGGAAAGGAAAACATTTATGCGACAAAGTTTTCCAGAGGATATTACTATGTACTGGTTTTCCAGAGGATATTACTATGTACTGGTTTTCTAGAGGATATTACTATGTATTGGTTTTCTGGAGGATATTACTATGTACTGGTTTTCTAGAGGATATTACTAAGTACTGGTTTTCTAGAGGATATTAGAGGATATTACTATGTATTGGTTTTCTAGAGGATATTACTATGTATTGGTTTTCTAGAGAATATTACTATGTTTTGGTTTTCTAGAGGATATTACTATGTACTGGTTTTCCAGAGGATATTACTATGTACTGGTTTTCTAGAGGATATAACTATGTACTGGTTTTCTAGAGGATATGGCTATGTACTGGTTTTCTAGAGGATATTACTATGTACTAGTTGTCCTACACAGTAGAATGTTATTGACAGCCTCCTCCAATCATATTCGGACGTCGCTAATATGACCCTTCTAGTGTCGGTGCAATGAAGTGTGTAATTTATAATTTTAAACAGCAAAAAAAAAATAATAATAATAGGCGGTCACGGCTAGACTATTATGAAACCCATGAATTTAGTGCTAATGGTTATTGACACAATGTCTGCAATTTAGAACTTGATTAATCTTTCATTCGAAAACTTGACGCCGTTGAGTACCTGATGTACCACTGCATGTCAATGTAGTCCCCATTGATGCCTGCAGACACGTGGTTTCCGATGAAATACCGCGCCATGTGTACATGACCTGTACTGCATAGGTTCACGAACCAGTAGTAGGGCACTTCCTGAAATTGTACACAAAACGTATTTTCAAATATGCATTTATGATTAATGCTGCGTATGTTCTTGAAAACTTAAATGACTGCTGCTGCATTTTCTGCAATAACAGTTATGCCACTCACCCATACCGGCAATTAACAAATTCCATATATATACGCTGCTTTTGTAAATCTTTCAATCTACCTGCATGCCTAGCAGGTTTAAACTTGTTGAAAGTTTTAACACACTTTCGTGTCAGATAATGTGTGTCTCCTTGGTTCCGATTTCAGCACAAAAAGTCAGATGATCGGAAATTCGGAATTTATTCTAATGTTTTGTCGAATATGACACAGTTGATATTAATTTAATGCTCGAACTCCAGTCTTGTCGCAAATTTTCCTGTACGACAGGCCAGCACTCTCCAACGGTCCCCTATCCATACACCAGCTTATATTTCTACCTCTTCGGTCGTTACATTACTTCCCCCACCGAGATGTCTCGTAGCGAGACTTGACCTGGAAGTTCCTTGGGCACGCACCTCCAGTCCTGCAGTTGACTCTCCCACCGATGACACCAATGTAACACAGGCCGGCGATCTCGAACGGGCACACATCCATTCCCCAACCACAGTAACCGTTGCTTAACAGCGCGACTTTGGAAGCTACTTTAAACCGCGTTGCTAGAGTTAACCCAGCAGCGAGGTTTATCTTTCTACCTCTGATGTCGTTACACGCTTATTATTTTACCAAGCTTTATCCAAATTGTCATAATTGTGTTTGATGTTGTTGTCTTTTCATATTACCGGCACAATTATGGTCCTATGGACGACGGCCAGCCTATTACTGACGTAGGAATACGCCAGACAATGGTTTGGAGAACCATCGGCGCACCGCAGGACAGCTGTAAAACCTCCCCACATAAAAGTTACCGACCAGTACGGTCTCTAACCAGCGCAATAAGGGGGTGAAGAGTTCAGTCACTGACTCTAACCGCTCAGTCACGAGTGCCCGATGGTCAAAATTGTCTTGGGGCATCATTATGCGACAAAGTACAACAATTCTTTCTATTAGTCCTATTTTGACCCCATACTATATGAATCTGTGATACTTTTATGTTATACATTGCATCTACCTGGAAGGTGTCATAGCTGGACTTGCTAACGTGGAAGAGCGCCTGTCCGCACACATTGTTCTCGATAGTTTGTGTGTTTTGAATGCTTGTCAGGTAGCCGCCAGGACCCCAGGACGGGATAAACACCCGAATGTCCGCCCCAGACAGGGCTGCTTTGAGTAACTCCTGCTTGTTGCCGAATATGGTCGTCCCATTGCCGCTGTTCTCAAATATCAACGTCCATCGTTGGTGACAGGCAACTGGGGGGAAGGGAAGGAAGGAATCGTGAAGGGTGATGATTTAACTAGAAAATGTACACATATGATTTCAGATCAAATTCTAGCCATATACTAGGAAGTAAAAGGCAAATGTAAATAAAAACAAAGTTATTTTGAATCAGCTAATTAATAATGTACACTCCAGCAGTTGAAATATGGAGTAGTGAAGGTTGTTTTGCAATGTACATTAACATGTATGTGTGTATATGTACAACTTAAAACGATTTACAAGTTCAACTATTCCAATTATACGATGGCATAAACATATGTCCGTATCAGCTTGTGGTGAGAAATGCTAAAATGCACGTTTTTGCTGCATTTAAGAATATGCTATAAGGAATGTTCGTTGCAGCTCATTTTTTATGAAACAGCTTAATAGGTTTAAGAATTGAGGCTCGCTACAAAGGAGCAAATATATGGCAGATAAAGCTCCAAAGGTGGGACAATAAGTGGTGAAAAGAACAAAACATGGTCTTCGAAATATAAGTAGTGTGATATTTGTCGAATTGAAATGTAGCAAATTTGAGCGGTACAGAAAAAAAATGTTTGATTCTTCAGACAATGCCATTTTAACAGTCTTTTAACTACTTACTTCAATCGAAAAACTAACGCCCGAATGTTTTCATTTAAAATTCATACAGTGCTGTTCGATGCTGTATTAGCTATAATTCTTATTATAAAGTTATTTTAGTTTTTATTTATCTTTTATATTTCTTAACAGTGTTAAACTATGGGAGAATAATGGAAAAACTACTCATCAATATATTTATATATATTTTTAACGTGACTCCTGTTTTATATTGTATACATGTTCAATTTTTTTATCAATGTGTTTTTTTTAAATGGTGGATCAGTCGGTCAGCTTACATGACTGGACGCCCCGGAAGATGGCTGCCACGCACACCAGTACTGGCCACAGACGGGTCATACTGAACAGGGGTCGCTCCTGGAACACATGTGAGCACCATGGTAACATAATGTATTATTTGTTCTTGTCTTAAATACGACATATCTATAATTATTAGGTGGTCATATCTTTAAATATAGATATGATGGAGAGTGGTAGGCAAGAAGGAGACACATGAGGAGGAGGAGGAGGAGAAACAAGGTGATGAATACGATGATGATGTTGAAGAGGAACATTGTGGTGAGAAAGGACTGTGATGAAGAGAGGAACGAGGGCAAGAAGGCGGAGAAGAAGCGACGTTGGTAATGGTTGTTATGGTAATGATTAGGAATGAGGTTGATTCTCTATGTTGATTTGAATTGTGATAATGACAATGAATGGTAGTGATTGATGATTGTGATGATGATGATTGATTGAAGCGGTTACTGCTGCTGCTTCTGATGTTGATCATATTGAAGATGATCGCAATGATGAAAGTCACGATAGCAATACGAATGAGGATGACAGAGATGATGATGATGATGATGATGATGAAGGCGGTGCGATTATGATTATGATTATGATGATGATGATGATGATAATGATGATGATGATGATGATGATGATCGTGATGTCGTCAACGCTCGTGGTGTCAACGACATTTTTTATAACATCTTACATCACGATAAAACATTCGGCATGAACACTACACGTTAAGTATTTTCTAAACACAGACGTCATGCATACATTTGTTTTTAACCACAAAAGACAGCGCATCACGCATTCCCATGAGTTATAACAACATATCCTTTGTTCTATAACTTACGCAGTCTGGCAACAAAAGTGACTTATATCATTTTGACATTGTGAGTTGCTTTTAATAAAACCACTTTCACGAGTTATATTCTATGTTGTGTTAGAGGTAATGTCAGGCAGTTTGAGAGAGAGAGAAAAAAAAACGTGGTGAAAAAAGTGAGCGAGTTGTGATTTCTTTGAAAAATACGAATAAATGCTTCTAATTGACATCATATCATTTTACAGTTGTAAACAAATGGTTTTATTTCCACACAATGTTTAACTGCTACTGTCACAAGAGGTTAACTACTCTAAACATGTATACGCATCATTATTAACCAACCAATGAATTGATACGGTAATATTTTGTCTGATAAATTTTAAATGGAAACAGTTGTGCATAACATTGACATGTAACATGTAAACAAGATTTTATACGTTATACTACTTAACCATTAGTGTAGAGATAACAGTCGCGTTAAGTTAATTCATGAATCCCCAAACATGACATTGTTATCTGTATGATATGGGAAATGTATGCTATAACATCTTTAAGGTGCCATCAGACTTGTACGAAAAACACCATAGATATTATTTCAGTGACAATAATATGAAAAAATGATCAGGAATGTTTTAACTTCTTTATGTTGTTCTTAACTGATTTGATAGTTAATTGTTTAATCTCATTTATCAGAGAGAATGTAAATTTATATGAGAGAAACACCTGAAAAAATCGGAAACTAATTTAGCACAATTTTCGTGTTACTGTTAAAATACCAATACGAAACTTTTATGTATATCAACTCCATTCAAATCGATAAAAAGCAAAATAAGTAAGGTTTTCTGCTGTTCATGTACATTTTTCTTGAATCATTTCTCTTTTTAATTCACACGCACGCGACCTAAGGTCTCAATTACAAAAAAAAACAGTTTTAATTTTCTGTGGTTAATTATTGACGCAACCACATGCCAAAGAATTCATTTAGTCGACATTAAAAATGCACGAGGAATTCATCAATGACAAAGTTAATTGACAATCCTAGTACATCGCGCGCTGTAATTGACAGCCGCGTGCACCTGTTTGACAGACATCTCTTCTGCATCATATAAAATTGTCCCTGCTTAATTAGGCGCCAGTCGTACATATTTGTATACCGGCATGTCGTACAAAATCGTAAAGCGGTCATATATGCAAACTTCTCTTATCAGGACTTATTATATTTAGTAATATAATATCCGACATAATATAACATGTTTTGATGCATGTATTTAGCTAAGGTGCATTATCTTTTATACATAAACCATTAACAAAGAGGATCTATTCGATTATCAGTTACAGCTTTATAAAAATAAATTTCAACATGATAGCTTACAGATTTAACATATATTTATATGGAGTCGTGGTGTTTATACGTTTTTTTTTGTCACCCACTCGTTCAAAGAAGACAGGAAAGTGTTGAAAGATGCTTTATTGCGTATTAATTTAGTTAAGTCCTGCTCTAATTTGATTCAAGAGGGCGGGTATCATAAATCAGCGAGTCACAAACTGATAAAACTTTTGTTGAAACTCTCCCTGCTTTCTTTTCAGTAGCCAGCTATTCATTTCCAGTCGGAAATCGTTACTAAGATACTTTACCAGTTATCAGTTAAACAAAATCATCAAAAATATAAAATGTCACGACCCGGCCTGTTTTAAGTATGGCTACAATTTAGTCACATTGTATTTGAACACATACACGGGTAAATAGGTATAAAATACCTTAATCCGCCTTATGACGAACTTTCTAAATGTAGAAAAAACAATTTAATTATTTTGAAATAAATATAAAATATAAAAAATAAAAACATTACAGTTAATGTTACGTTTACATGTACAACACGGAATTATAGTTGACATGTATGTTCAATTAGAAGACAATCTATGAAATATGCCGATATTCCAAACAAATTTTACAGTACTGACTGTCGTGCAAACGAAAACAAAGTATTAGAATGTTGGTTTTACAATGACGAATAAAACTACACTTAAAAACAGGAACAACACAAACACGACAGCCTTGTAAGAACCTTTACATTTGCCCGGAGTCGCCCTTATCTAATGATAACCATGCGTCGCTTATATCATCTTTCCGTCGGTGAAATATATTAAATAAAAAAAAAACAACCTCAAACCAATGCCGCTTTGAAATGTCAGTCTTGGTTTCGTGACTGGACTGGTATTTTCAAGTACCTTCATAAATTTATTATTATTATTTTTTGATTCCCCAATAAAGATGTATTTTTGTTAACATACCTTTTTTGGTAAAGTTATTTGCCTTTGAATCGTGACATAAAAATCCGGGCATTTGGGAATGCACACATCCTACAATCAATATTCTTATTCAAATGGCATACTTTGTAAAACTCCTGCGCTGAGTAATAAGTCTGTTTTTATATGGTGTGATAGTGCTATAGAATTACTTATGGATATACACGACGACTTCATCCATTAATACTCGAAAGTCAGAAAAAAAGCAATGATTGCGTGCATGTGGGTCAATCAGGTCATTTGGTTATGTTATTGATACGCCTATCTGTATATCAAACGATATCATTTTGTGAGTATGGTCAGTTTAGGGCAATTACCATTGTACAATGTAACCTTTAAACTGAACAAATGACAAATCAAAAAAGGTCCGTTCTATTCCGTTCCAATCAAGGACAACAATTGTTTTATATAGTAATACGTATGTAATGTACTTTTATTTACCGAGTTACTGTTTTCAATCTGTTTAATTGTGTATGTGTGTCTTGAAAAATCAGTTATATACTCGTCTGATCTGTCTGGATCTGTTGGTTTATCTGCTTGGGAGTCTTGATGATTGTCAGACACCCCCATCCATTTGCCCGATCGCCTGATCAGCTTAAAGCCTGTCTATTGTCTTTAGTATAAAATTTAACCTGGAAAGAGCTTATGAAGACACACGCACGCACGCACGCACGCACTCACGCACGCACACACACACACACACACACAAAACCCATTGATTTATTGCCTTTTACGTGACCTTTTCTTATTCTGACAGGAAGATTATGATAAACTTACTTTTGACATTTAATGCGGAAAATATCATTCCTTATCGTCAAATACGTTACTAATGTTTTCTGTTAGTTTGGTCTGTTTTGTCCGATTGTCAAATTTGTAATCTGTAAAACGTTATTGTTTCATACTTTCAGTAAATTGCAAAAATGGTAAACTAAGAAACATTTTTTTTTCAAAAATATTTTGCCAAAGGACAAGTGCTTCCCTTTAATACATAAGGATGCGATGTTAATTATGTATAACTAGACACGAAATTGACACTCGTTTACAAGAAAAGTGTCATAAATTGTTTCGGCGTGTGAACATATAGTGACAGAGCGTTACAAGAGTCTTACTAGAGCTATTGGTCATATCATCCTAGTTTGCAAGATCTTTTGCAACAGACTGGAACATTATCTATGATGATGTTGATTCTTTCGGCGTAGCTGTCTAACCTCAGTAGCGGACCAACTTTTAAATGCAGACGCAAGGTCAGATCGAACTAATGTCAACGCGATTCTCATTGGTAGAAAATTCAAGATAACACAGTCTATCTCATTTTCCTGTTAAACGCCTTCGGGCGTAACACTTTTCAAAAAAGGGCGATTATAACGTCATAAAAATCCAAAAGAAATTCCCGACAATACTCCTTATACATATAAAAGATTCTATATTCTCTTCACCTTACATTAAAGCCCTACCAAATATCGCAAAGTACTTCTTAACCACCCTTACTATCTAACTGCTTCGATCGATAACTAAGCTTCACAACAAAGGGCATCAGCGGTTTGAAAGTCATATCAAGCTGACTTGTAATAATTTTAGAATCGAAGAATTTTTATGTCATCAATTCGTGCACGTTATAAAATATTGCGGATTTAACAGTTTTCCTCATAACGGTGATAAACGACAATTTTTCAAATATCGAATAAGTATAACAATATGTCTCTTCTTTTGGGTATTTTTTGTATTCTTTCTACATAAATTCATACTTTATACTAAGCATGCATATATTCTATGAAAATGGGATTTTGAAGACTGCCTTAATTGCAGGACAGTGCATATCGTGAAAATATCGCTCTTAATATGCATTTTCTACAAATGTGCAAAAAAACACGACGGGGTCATGAGAAAAATGATATAACGTGATTACATTAGTTAATGGTCACGCGGTTTTCAGAGTTAAAGATGATATCCGATAGTTTGGACCAAAGATTTTTTCTAACAAAACCAAATCAGTTATTGTTACCCGAAAAGGTCCTGCAAATCAATGTTCATTGGTGCCCTAGATCTGTTTGAACAGCGAAGTGTAAATCCCAAATCGTCATTGGAAACAGGTATTTCCTATCTGAGCCACGTTGCAGAGATGGCTATTTTTAAACAAAGAAAGCCACGTGTCAGCTTAGTTTTGAGATCTTGTTTTTTCGTCATAAAGATAGTCCGCTCTGACGTCGATATCTCCTTTAAGCAGAGATCATTATTGTGTGTATTTATAGATTTGAAAAGAATGACCATTTAGAGTGATTTTTTGTCGCACTATGTAATGTCTAAAAATTTGGTCATCCTTACTTAGACAAATTTATGGGTTTATGCCGAGATAATGTCTAAATTCCCGCAAACAGTAATTAACGTTGTTACATGCATTTGATAGAGGCAAGCTGTCTAATAGCACCTTTTAGAGATAGCTAACTTTGCAGCATTGCTCAGATAGTTGTCACCTATTTGTAATGACTAATTGGGTGTTATGCAACATTTTTCACACAGATGTAAGACACCGAGAAACAACATTTCGAATGATCTTTAAGCAGAAATAAATTATCTAGTTGTTTGATATTTTTATCCAAACCGTCGAATACCACCTTTAACGAATAGTTAAACAGGTGTTCACACTATTTAAAATGAGGCCATTACATTTCGTGACGCTGCCATTAACGAATGACAAATACGCGTTATTTGTAAACAGCTTCTCTACGCTGTCACAGTTCTAAGTAATAAGTTTTAACACAAACGCCGTTGTTCAGATGTATGGGTGAATATGACGGAGTTGACAGTTGTACAGCTTCCGGGATAAATTGTATGAAAACATTTTGAAACTCATTTCTTTCCAGAAAAAAGAGAAAAATCTAAAAGAGAGGGCTACGACAATACTGTTATTGTTGTTGGTCTTTTCTTCGTTTTTGTCGTCGTTAAAAACAACAAATAACAAAAATATATTATCATGGTATGATGATGTAATACATTATCGTATAAATTTTGTTTAGCCCTCTGCCCAAATATTGCGGCTTAATAAAGTGTATTTAGGCATCCAAAGTCCGGGTCGGCAGAGTCACAGAATTTAAACGAGTTTGCACATAACTGCATGGGTTCGAATCTAAGTAGGGACGAAAACGTTCAATGTGGGGAGGTTTTCCAGCTGGCCTGCCGTGCGCCGAGAGTTCTAGGCAGACAATAATACCCAGATAATATCGCTTTAATGACCAGTGTACTTCAAAAACAGAACATTCACAATATATACTGGTATGTTATTAACGCTGGGCGAACTTATCTTTATTATTATGACTATTATAAGTTGTATTATAAATGTGTTTGTTTATGCACGTTAGGTCAGATGCGCTTTTTATTTTATTATCTTTTCGTCCCATTGTATTTAAGAAAAACCACTAGTGAGAGAATTCTGTCAGCATACGGAAGTACAAATACATATTTGAGTGAGGAGAATTTAGGGCGTATATCTCATTAACTCAGATCTGTCATCAGGTAGGATCACAGACCGTTGCGTCAAACATTTTAAAACTCCCACACATTTTTGACAACCTTGACATAAGTACCAAGTTTTATGACGTATATATCGCCTCCTGTCGGTCTTTATACCTCCAAACAATGTGTGATTCAAAAACGGCCCGCCTCATTGACTGCGGCCTACACTGGTCGTATACTGTAGAATTTCATTCTAAATGACAACAGAAGTCCTAAAATAGGACACCTTTCAGCTTGTTTCGATCAGGACAACCGTTAATTTAATGCACAAAACTATACAGGTCTTAGAATGACAAAAAGGAGACCCCGTCCCGCTTTAGTTGCTTACAATCACTTGCTTTAGACATTGTAAACGTCTGAAGTCTTAAAGAATGACCTTTCAGTTTAGTTAATAATATATAGCCGCTTAATTGGAGCACCTCTGTCGTATAAGCTTTATTACTGGAGACCTGGAAGTTGCGATTTAAGTGTTACTTAACGCTTAAGGCACGTGGCATCTTTAACGCCTCAAAGATCAGAACGTGTATTGTTTGCCGAATGCAGGAACCATTTGGATGTATCTCATTATGTAAGTATACATATTCGAATCTGAATTGCCCTTTTAGGCAATAAGACCAAAGAAATTAGTCGTTTAAATAAAAAACTGACCAAGGTGGAAAATTGTCAATGTCGAACAGACCCAAAACATGTAGTAGTAAGTTTCCTGGGTGGAGGGGGGGGGGGGGGGGGGGGCGCAATTTCGTTACTCTATAACCCTCAGGTTGTAAAAGGCTCAGAAAAAACTGTAGAAAACGCAAATATGTCGATATGCACACGTTTAAACGTGCTAATCTTAGCGTGTATTTTTTCGTTAATAAACCAAAACGATTTTATTCACACAAATGTTTAAATGTTACGTCAATACAGTAGTTATCCGTTTCCACTGAAGTTTACAAGTTCTCTTTGTCGCTGTCAGCGTTTTTCACATTTTAACATGCTAATGAACAAAAACAAGTCGAAGGACATACGACGGTGTTATTTTAGGAAGCGGGCTGACGTTTTTGCTTAACCTTTAGAATTAAAGTAAATACTCCTCATAAATACCCAACATCCGTAACCTGTTCCTCGCATAAAGTGTATATGGGAAAGCAGAGTTAACTGTACATTCGGTTTGAAAAGTTGAACAAATTATAGATAGATTCATTTCGGCATAGGATACATAAAATGATTAATAGCCAATTCATTTGTAAAACATAAATGTAAACATTGCCAGAAAACAAATAATGAAATTAGAAAAAAATAGTAATTTTCGAATGCTTTCAATACCAAGGATGACGAAAACGTGCCAGCACTTATTTCCAGTCCTCAGAATTAGAACCAGATCGCAGTGGATATAGCTAAATATACAACGTAAACCTAAACAAGCCTAAAACAGACATTCATGTAGTCGATAACTCGGATTCGACTCATGCCTCGTAAAGTTTTGACTAAACGAGTTCGGACCAGGGTTTTTTTCCATTTCATTAACACAAATATTTCGGTTAAAACAAAATGTTTGCGCATTGTACTTGATGGCACGGATTCAATTTTCGGTTAGCATTCATAGTTTCTCCATTACTTGAAGAATTCATTCATTTTTTTACAACTGCCCTTTTTACTACAAGATTGCTGAAAGTCTGCAAGAATCTTCAGTAAAACATTTCAGGGGCAGATCTAGAATCTGACATTAGATGTGGCGTTATTTTGGTTCCACTTTTACATTAACTTAGTTTATTGATTTAACGAAATAAAAGTAACGTTTTAAATCCGCATAATGCATGCAGTATACGTAGTATAGTATATGAACTACAAAGTTTCGCGGAAAGTCACAAACATATGTTTGCTGACAGAACGATTATTAATTGCATAATTCACTTGTTTGTAGGAAATTTTATTGCATTTAAATGATCGAACACCTTTTTCAGTAGCCCGAATATACATAAGTTTATTATAGTTATATTTTGTAGAAAATTTTAAAACATAATAAATAATGTTCTAATTTTCGGAAGGAACTACCTTTATCATGCCATCTCAGGGGAAGAACAAAATCCCTCACGGACAAAAGCTTTCAGTTTAAGTTAGCAAAGATGGTCAAACTCCCTTATATAATTCAGTTGAGAAGAATTATACAACTAGAGATCATACACATTTTAGTTTACTTTATCTTAATGGACTTGGATAGTAGATTAAAAAAATGAAAGTCTTATTGTAAGAAAAAGCGATACTCCTGTAACCAGAAACTATGTTCCAGTCGCACTTATAACAAAAAAAGTAAAACACAGGTTGCACATGCATTAAACATTCCTGTTGAAAGTACACTAAAAAAAACCCGAAGCTTACCTTTTTTTTTGTAGTCCGACTCCTTCTAACGTAACGTCCTGAACGCAACGTGTTATCACGACGTTGGTTTACTGGGGCTATTGTCTTAGCATGCAAGTGACGAGACGTACACGTCAAGGCTCTGTTCTAACAAGGACACATCACTCATGCTGTGAAATAACCGCCTATTCCCACAAGCATAGCACGATACTCCAACAACGTGTGAATCGCAGTAACGTCGACCTCGTTAACGCATGGCTTTGGTGACAATTTGACGTTAACGCCTTATTAAGGTAGCGATTAAGCAACTCGGCTCGAGAAGTTGCGTAACGAACGCTTGTGTTGGCGTACATAATTGCAGAGGTGATTGAGAAATGTTAATATATATTCTGTATTTATTTTTGTGCCTTCTACCCTCCACATTCTGCACATTACCATTATACCGATAGGACTGCGGTGCTATAGAAGAGTTAATTTGTCCGATCGTCTGCCCAGAAATATGATCAATATCAGCCAAGTAGCGGATCTAAGGCAGGCTATCAAGTTAAGTGAAAGCTTTAGATGTAAATACATGGAAGGAAGCAGATTGAAGATAATTCGTGAGAATTTGTTTTCGCGTTTTAATAATTGATTTGCAAGTAATCGCAAGTTATTGCAATGATACACAGAGCGCGGAGAATGCAAAATGGGCATTAAAAATAAATTCTAGCAATATATAAATATTAACGTTTGAGAAAATATTTCGGAGCGAAACTGTTTTTTTCTTGTGTTGCCTCTTTAATGGTTCTCATTATCATGATCCTTCTCATCATTATTCTCACCATCACCATCATCATCATCATCATCATCATCATCATCATCATCATCATCATCATCATCATCATCGGAAAACAGTAACCACTTTGTGCTCCGTACAATAATAATTTCTAGTTTTGTATGGCGTAAAAGTGGTGAAAACACTTCATATTTTTCGTGCCTTTTGGAAGAATGATGGTTTGCTTTTGAAAGATAGATGTATAATCCAACAAGTTGGACCAATTGTGTTTTTCCCCTAATAATAATGTAAACTAGTTTAACCAGAAAAGATTCGCACAAAATTGTTAGTTCGTGTCCTATATACAGTTATGTGCCAAATTAATGTCCACAAACATGACCGCCGTCTACAGAACTAAACATGGAACTTACTTGAAATGTCTGTAGCAATAATAAGTATGAGGTTCGGCCTAGGCCTAAATCTGCGCCATTTTGGTCCCTTTTTTGCCCTAAGGAGCTGAAACTTGGCTCGCAACTAGAGCCTTTTAGGCACAACGTGGCACCAAAAACCGTTTCCAAGCAGAACTTCCGGTTCCGGTCCTAGAGGCCACCGAATGGTCTTAGGAATGCTATGTATGTGGTTCCGCATAGTCCTAAATCTGCACCATTGGCGCCTATTTTTCCCAGGGAGCTTAAACTTCGCTTGACCCAAAGAGCAAGTGGCACAACCTGGCACCGAAAACCGTTTCCAACTAGAACTCCCGGTTCCGGATGTAGACGCCGCCGAATGGGCTGTTGGAATGATATATATGGGGATCCGCATAGACGAAAATCTGCACCATTTTGCCCCTTTTGTGGCTCTAGGGAGCTAAAGTTTGGCACGCAACTTGGGCCCATGAGGCACAACATGGAACCGAAAACCGTTTCCACCTAGGCCTTCCGGTTCCGGTCCGAGATGCCGCCGTAGGGTCTTTAGGAAAGCAATGTATGGGGTTCCGAATAGGCCTAAATCTGTGCAATTTTGGTACCTTTTTTGGCCTCATGGAGCTGAAAGTTGGCGCGGACCTAGGTCCGATGTGGCACAACCTGCCGCCAAAACCGTTTCCACATAGGACTTCCGGTCCTAGAGGCCGCCGAAGGGCGTATAGGAATGCTATGTATGGGATTCCGCAAAGTCTTAAGCCATCTGCCCCTTTTTTGGCCCCCAGTGAGCTGCAACTCGGCACGGACCTTAGGCCCATGTGGCACAACCTGGAACCGAAAACCGTTTCCAAGTTGACTTTCCGGTTTCGGTCCTAGATGCCGCCGAAGGGTCTATAGAAATGATATGTATCGGGTCCGCATAGGCCTAATTCTGCGCCCCTTTTCCCCTTGCTGGCTCCAGAGAGCTGAAACTTGGCACTAACTTAGGGCCCACAGGGAAGCACCTGGCACCGAAAACCGATTTCAGCAAGGCCCTAGGGTTACGGTCATAGTGGCCGGAGACTGGTCTATAGGAAAGCTATGTATGGTGGTCAGAAAAGTCCCAAATCTGCGCCATTTTGGCTCCTTTTTTGACACCAGGGAGCTGAAACTTGACACGGACCTAGGGCCTATGTTGCAAAACCTTGTACCGAAAACTGTTTCCACATACGACTTCCAGTTCCGGTTATAGAGGTCGCCGAACGGTCTATAGGAATGCTATGTATGAGTTCCGCATAGGCCTATGTCTGCGGCATTTTAGCCCCTTTTTTGGCACCAGGGAGCTGAATCTTGGCACTAAAGTAGAGCTCGTTAGGCACAACGTGGCACCGAAAACCGTTTCCACCCAGGAATTTCGGTTCCGGTCCAAGACGCCGCCAAATCGTTTTAAGAGAAGGTATGGTGTTCCGGATCAGCCTAAATTTGTGCCATTTTGGCCCATTTTCTTGGCCGCAGTGAGCTGAAATTTAGCACGGACCTAAATCCCATATGGCACAACCTGCCACCTAAAACCGTTTCCACATAGGACTTCCGGTCCTAGAGACCGCCGAAGGGTTTATAGGAATGCTATATATGGGGTTCCGCAAAGGCTTATATCAACGACATTTGGTCCCTTTTCTGGCCAGAGGGAGCTGAACTTTCCACGGACCTAGGGCACATGGGGCAAAACATGGCAACGAAAACCTTTTCTATCTATGACTTCGGGTTCCGGTTGTGAATGCCGCCCAATGCTCCATATAAATGTCATGTATGGGTTTCGCATAGGCAAAAATATGCGCCTTTGTGGGCCCTTTTTGATCTAAGGGAGCTGAAACTCGGCAAGGACCTAGAGCCCATATGGTAAAACCTACCACCGAAAACCGAATCTAAGCACATCTTCCGGTTCCGGTCCTAGAGGCCACCGAATTGTCTATAGGAATGCTATTTGTGGGGTATCGTATAGGCCTAAATCTGCACCATTTTGGCCCCCACTTTGTCCCCAGCGAGCTGAAACTTGGCATGGCCGTAGAGAGCATGTGGCACAACCTGGCACCGAAAAATGTTTGCAACTAGAACAACCGGTTCCGGTTGTAGAGGCCGCCGAATGGTCTTAAGGATTGATATATTTGGGGATCCACATAGGCATAAATCTGCACCATTTTGGCCCCATTTTATCCCCAGGGACCTGTAACTTGGCACGCAACTAGAGCCCATGAGGCATGCCACATGAACCTAGGTCCGTGAAAAGTTTCAGCACCCTTTCGCCAGAAAAGGGGCTAAAATGGCGTCGATATATGTCTTTGCGGAAACCCATACATAGCATTCTTATAAGCCCTTCGGCGGGCTCTTGGACCGGAAGTCCTAGGTGGAAACGGTTTTAGCTGGCAGGTTGTGCCACATTGGACCTAGGTCCGTGCCAACTTTCAGCTCCCTGGGGCTAAAATGGCGCAGATTTAGAACTATGCGGAAGCTCATACATTGATTTGGCCGCATCTTGGACCTGAACCGGAAGGCCTATGTTGAAACGGTTTTAGGTTCCAGGTTGTGCCTCATGGGACCCAGTTTCCTGCCAAGTTTCAGCTCCATTGGGCGAAAAAAGAGTCCAAAATGGCGCAGATTTAGGTCTATTCCGATGCCAATATATATCATTCCTATAGACCTTTCGGCGGATTCTTCAACCAGAACTGGATGTTCTAGTTGGAAACGGTTTTCGGTGCTAGGTTGTGCCACATGCTCGATAGGGCAATGCTAAGTTCCAGCTCCCTGGGAACAAAATAGGAACCACAATGGCGCAGATTTAGGCCTATGCGAATCCCAATACAAACATTCCTATAGAAAATTCGGTGGCCTGTAGGACCGAAACCGGAAGTTCTGCTTGGATTCGGTTTCCGATGCCAGGTTTTGTCTCATATTGTGCCCTAGGTCCGTGCCAGTTTCAGCTCCCTGATGCCAGAAAAGGGCCCATAATGGCGCAGATTTAGGCCTATGCGGAACCCATACATGACATTCATATGGAACATTCGGCGGCCTCTACAACCGGGACCATAAGTCATAGATGGTTTCCGGTGCCAGGTTTTGCTATATGTGCCATAGGTCCGTGAAAACTTTCAGCCACCTTTTGCTAGAAGAGGGCCCAAAATTTAGACCTATTCGAAACCCCATACATAGCATTCATATGGAACCTTGGACGGATTCTTCAACCGGAACCCGAAGTCATAGATGGAAACGGTTTTAGGTGCCAGGTTTTGCCACATGGACCCTATGTCCGTGAAAAGTTTAAGCTCCGAAATGGCCAGAAAAGAGGCTAAAATGGCGTTGATATATGCCTTTGCGGAACTCCATACATATCATTCCTATAGACCCTTCAACGGCATTTGTTTCAGCACCCTGGGGCCAAAAAAGGGGCCGAAATGGAGCAGATTTAGGCCTTGCGGAGCTCCAGACATTGCTTTCCTGTAGACCATTTGGCGGCATCTACGACCGGAACCGGAAGGTGGAAAGGCTTTTCGGTTCCAGCTTGTGCCTAATGGGCCCTAGTGGCATGCCAAGTGTCAGCTCCCTGGGAACAAAGTAGGTGCCGAAATGGCTCAGATTTAGGCCTATGCGAAACCCCATACAGAGCATTCGAATAGACGATTCGGAGGACTCTAAGACCGGGTCCCACGTTGTGTCTAACGGGCTTTGGTTGTGTGCCAAAGTCAGCTCCCTTGGGCCAAAAACGGGGCAAAAATGGCACAGATTTAGGCCGATGCGGATCCCCATACATACCATTCATATGGAACCCTCGGCGGCCTCTACAACCGGAACCCGAAATCATAGATGGAAACTGTTTTCGGTGTCACGTTGTGCTACATGAGCCCTAAGTCCGTGAAAAGGTTCAGCTCCTTTTGGCCAGACAAGGGGCTAAAACGGCGTTGATATATGCCTTTGCAGAACGCCATACATAGTATTCTTATAGAAACTTCGGCGGGCTCTAGGACCTGAAGTCCTAGTTGGAAATGGTTTAAGTTGACAGGTAGTGTTACATTGGATCTAGGTCCGTGCCAAGTTTCATCTCCCTGGGGTCTGAAAAGGGGCCAAAATGGCGCAGATTTAGGCATATTCCGATGCCTATATATATCATTCCTATTGACCTTTCGGTGGCCTCTACAACCGGAACCGGAAGTTCTACCTGGAAACAGTGTTCGGTGCCATGTTGTGCCACATGCTCGATAGGTCCATGCCAAGTTTCAGCTCCCTGGGAACAAAAGAGGCGCCGAAATGGCGCGGATTTAGGCCTATGCGAAACCCCATACATAACATTCATATGAAACATTGGGCGGCTTCTACAACTGGAACTCGATGTCATAGATAGAAACGGTTTTCGGTGTCAGGTTTTGCCACATGGGCCCTAGGTCCGTGAAAAATTTCAAATTCCTGGATCCAACAAAGGAGCCAAAATGGCGCAGATTTAGGCCTATGCGGATCCCCATATATATCATTCCAAAAGACCATTCTGCGACCTTTACAGCCGGAATCGGTTCTTGTTGGTTCCAGGTTGTGCCACACGCCCTTTAGGTCCATGCCAAGTTTCAGCTCCCTGGGAAGAAAATAGGGGCCGAAATTGCACAGATTGTGAACTATGCGGAACCACATACGTAACATTCGTATAGACAATTCGGTGGCCTCTAGGACCGGAACCGGAAGTTCTGCTTGCAAACGGGTTTCGGTACCACGTTGTGCATAAAGGGCTCTAGTTGCGTGCCAAGGTTCAGCTCCCTGGGTCTAAAAAAGGGGCCAAAATGGCGCAGATTTAGGCCTATGCGGATCCGCATACATAGGATTCCTACAGACGATTCGGCGGCGTCTAGGACCGGAACCGGAAAACATAAGTGGAAACGGTTTTGGTTGCCAGGTTGTGCCTCTTAGGCTCTAGGTCCCTGCCAACTTTCAGCTCCCTGGATCCAAAAAAGGGGCAAACATGGCGCAGATTTAGGCCTATGCGGATTCCCATACAAAGCATTCCTTTAGACAATTGGTAGATTCTAGGACCGGAACCGGAAATCCTAGGTGGAAACCGTTTTCAGTGCCAGATTTTGCCGCAGGGGACCTAGGTCCATGCCAAGTTTCAGCTCCCTGACCCAAAATGTGCCAAAATGGCACAGATTTATGCCTATGCCGAACCCATACATAATATTCCTGTAGACCAGTCGGTGGCTTCTAAGATTGGAACTGTACACCCTAGGTGGAAATGGTTTTCGAAGCCAGGTTGTGCCACATGGGCCCTAGGTTCATGCAAGGTTTCAGCTCCCTGGGGCCGAAAAAGGGGCAAATATATATATAGATTTAAGTCTATGCGGAACCACATACTTAGTAATCATATAGACACTTCGGTGGCCTCTAGGAACGGAACCGGATGTCCTAGCTGGAAACCGTTTAATGTGCCAAGTTGTGCCACATAGGCTCTAGGATCGTGACAAGTTTCAGCATCCTGGAGCAAAAAGAGGTTCCAAAATGGCGCAAATTAAGCCCATGCTGAACCCCATACATCGCATTCCTATAGACCATTCGGCAGCCGCTAGGACCGGAACCGGAAGTTCTTGCTGGAAACGGTTTTTTGGTGCCAGGTTTGGCCACATGGGACCAAGTCGGTACCAAGTTTCAGCTCCCGGGGGCCAAAAAAGGGTCAAATTGGCGCAGATTTAGGACTATGCTGAACACGATACATATCATCCCTTTTGACACTTCGGCGGCCTCTACGACCGGAACTGGAATTCCTAGCTAGAAACGGCTTTCAGTGCAAGGTTATGCCACATGGGCCCTAGGTCCTTGCAAGTTTTCGGCTCCTTGTCAAAAAGAGGCCGAAATGGCACAGATTTAAGCTTATTCGGATCCCCATACATAGCATTCCTATAGACCATTCGGCGGCGTCTAGGACCGTAACCGAAAGTCCTAGGTGGAAACGGTTTTCGACGCTAGGTTGTGCCACATGGGACCTAGGTCCGGGCCAAGTTTCACCTCGCTGGGACCAAAAAAGTTATCAAATTGGCGCAGATTTAGGCCAATGAGAAACGCATTTATCAATGAATTTGACGCACAACACCCCAGTCGTCATCACAAACACTGTTTTATCTGAGCCATACAGCCATAGACATTATATACAAGTATAGTACATGTTTGTCTATGGACGCTGCACAGTAAGCTGTTTTTAAACTTAGAAAGCCACGCGGCCACATGTATGGGGTTCCGCATAGGCCTAAATCTGCGCCATCTTCGTCCCTCTTTGCCCCAGGGATTCTATTTTAGGAATAATTTCCAAAATGCGTATTTATTCATTTGGAAAGGATGAAAATATAGACTGATTATTTTCCCGATTTTGTACTGTTTAACCATGGAGACAATGTCCACAATCGTCAGTACCTAGACCTAAGAATTAAAGTAAATTATGCAGAAATCATGTCCCAAAATGATATTGTTGTATGTATTTGATAGAGGCAAACTGTTGGATACAACGATTAAACTTCATGAGCGAAAAGAATGCAACACTGTTACACATTTAATTGTTTATTCTCTTTTTTTTATAAAATTAAAATTATATCAAATTTCCTGTTCTTCGTATAATTCCATAGCTGTTTATTAAAGCCACTCTATCAGGTTATGCCAAGTACTGTTTATTATCAGCTGACGAAAATATGCCACCATAGTTTTTAATCTAAGTGTTTATTTGTTTTGGTACTGGAGGTATGCACCAATATCAGAATATGACAAGGAAAACGACATAGATGGATGCAGTAGGTGGTAATGAAGTTACAACTCATATATAAACAAACGTGTTGGTAACAATACCAGTCTCTGTCATCAGAAGGGTTAAAAGTCAGTTTAAATGGGTATTTGTTTTGATGAGATTCGGCTGAACAAGTACATGTCTAACAGCTGTCTTCATTGTCAACAGAATACGAAACTAAGTGAGAATTTTTACATGGAAATTAAAACCGATTGTGTCGCCTTATGATTATACGCAAGGCTTTCATAACTACAAACAAAGGCAATATCTTTTATATACCATTTACAAATATCATATATTATCTTATATACAGTACACGCAATAGTTTATTGCAATAGGTATCATAAACGTATATTGCATTCCAATTATATATAAACAATTTCATTGTTAGTATATATACAACGGTGCATGATAACACACATTATTCGTCCAGTCATGACCTGCGGTGCGCCGGTGGTTCTACCCAGACATATGGGGAATTTCTCCGCCAAAAATAAGCCGGACGTCGCCCAATGTGACCATAACTAAGTCGATGCGTTTAACAAAAACAACACACGAACGAAGCTATAAGAGTCCCTTCATCAATTGCACACTCTCAATGTATCAATGTAAAACTAGTTAAACTACCCGTCTATAATACATGTTAATATTAATAACATGTAAATGTTCATTTGTGTTAAACAGGTTATTGCTTTCAAGAAGTGGTCAGTAATATCTTAATCTGCTCTAAAGCACACTTTTACAAGTATTCGGAAAATAGTATAGTTCTTTATCAACATCTCAAGCAACATATCAACTTTAATGTGCATGTTGTTGTTAGCAAAGACATAAAGATTATGCAATGGTTATTAACAAATGTAGAATGATAAGCGCCTGTTTCCGCCACTTATGCGCCCAAGTGGTGCAGTTCAGTCAACTATACAAGTCCTTTTCGAAGCACTTTTTTGTGCACACTTCTCGTGATCCGCAGCATTAGGCAATATCGTAGATGGTTTGGTAGCTCAAAGGTCGGATACAGCCTTGCGCGGTACGCCTGAGGGTTGTAAAGTAGTTACTTAGGACTGCCTTCTGACATTATAAACCACTTGTGGTTTCAGAAAAATCTGTTAAGTTTATGCAAACCTATGAGAAAAGTGTATTACCATACTAGTATACGGCATTGTTCACTTATGCGTCTATTTTTTCAATATAATTTATCGACCACATAATCGTGGAGAGTGTATTATAAGTTTAAGAACTTGCTACTCAAGCCGTCTGCTTATGCTTTTTGTTTGTAACTGTACGTGGATGTTAAAGAGGAAAAAAATGGCAACAAAATATATTTAAACTACCCTTCGGCCAGTCACTCGTGTGTTATATGTCAAATAATTACTACTATTGGAGTTTAGCACTTCATTTTCTGATGACTCCTCGAACTCACTATCTCTCGGTGCATTCAGTGACGTCATTGACGACCTTGACGTCGCCCTCAATCTACAGCATGACTTTATTTTGACCAACATAGCGCTGCGAACGGGTTTATCCAGCACACACACTAAAATAGAGTTGCAGAATGCCTGCAAAGGATCTCCGAATGCCTGTAAATACAGAAAGGTTTTCATAATGTCGTAAGAGTCAACGTCGATGGAGGACCGGAAGAAGGCAGCGAATGTGAAGAATCTGATGGTACCCCATAGTCGAAGGATGTATAGAACCAGCCAGACGTACAGGAAGTTCCGGTCTTCTCTTCTTACGCTCGTATGAAACGCATAAAAAATGCCATCATCTCGTCGTCTTAAGTACTGGAGAGCAGGAAAAATCGTCTGTTATGTATACATCGACTAACTAAAGATAATCTCTGCCAGCAGCATTTTTTAAAACTTTTATTGAGATTTTATTTATATAAGAGCTTCACAAATGTGATATGTATAAAGATCGTATATGCATTATAATTGTTATTTTTTATTCCATGCACTACACTGAAATCCTTATGTACGAGTATGTGCTATTAGATCAGCATACTAATTTCATTCATTACAGACATCACATATACATGCTAATTTATTTTCAAGACTAGCAATGCACAATCTAACATGTTTTAACAACAAAAGTGAGCATCACCCGTACACATAAGTTAATCAGAGTTTTTCCAATTTTGTGGAAATCCTCATTTTTTTATCGTCGGAACCCACGGTAAATATTCCTTTATCACTACATACCATGGGTTACTTGGCCAGATAAACTTCTTTCTCATGGAAATATGAATCGATAATTCGAATGGCTCTGTGTCCAAAACGGCACGGAAACACAGCCGATGATGTGATTACACTTTGTAAACAAGTGGCTCGCCGGTTAGTGCCGCCATCTTGACAGTGACATTTTTCTAAACTATAATTGAAGGGTAGCATCGATGTAAGGCGCAATTGTATAGCACCGCTAGTTACTGTGAATAATCATGAAAAAGAACTTCTACCAGCCTAATATCCCGCGGACACCATAAAGCAGAGAGGTATGAGTGAACTTGGGTTCCGACGATACATTTACCTATGGACAGTATCTGATAGCACAATCGGAAGAGCGGCGTTGCAAGATATGGAAGTACTAACTCGTTCCAGAAATATCAAACTTGTTTAAAATGGAAGTAGTGCTTACTTATACAACTAACAAGCAGATACGAGTATAAATGAAATTCCGCGACTGGCTGGTCCAGTGTCAGAATAATGTTACTGAGCGTTGTATCATGCCAGCTGTTCACCGCATGGTATACAAGATGAATCATCCTTTCATCTGCTTCAAGTACAGAGCTTCCTTCTCCAGATAACTTAAAAGAAGATGTTGGCCGCACAATATAAAAAAACAACAACAATCATTTGCTCAGATGTTTTCTTGCAAAGTCATACAAATTTGAACGTGAACTTGTTACTGTGTATATACACACTCCCGTACAGTCTCAGAATCTTGTATTCAAATGATATTGTAAGCTCAAAGTACTAGACAAACTTAAGTGTTGTGCACAATCTTTGACGTGCATCTTATATCCTTTTGAAGATACTTGCTCTTAAATCACTATCTTAATCATTCATGTTTAAAAATGGTAAAACTTTTTTTTGGACTTAAAATGTCCAAAATTATTTTACTTGCCATTGTTATTTTGAGGAGAAAGTAAAAGACTGTTGTGAGGACATAACACAGGATCTCCCATCCTTTCCCGGTGAAGGTCATCCAGAAAATAGGTCCTAACCCTGAACATAAAAAAGAGAAAAGATAACATCACGTGCATGCGCTTTACAATATAACGTTCTTAAGTAAATATAACAGGAAACAGCCTCAGAATCAATAAGGAAATATGACAAAGTTGTATGAGCATTGCAAAGCCTAATTTAAAAAGGTTAGAGCAGATCTGTGACGAGTAATTAAAAAAGACAGAGTAAACCTAACAGTTACCGCCTTGGGACGGTCACAATGGTGATTCAATTCTGGATGGAAAATGTTTTTATAATTAATTAATATGACATTAACAGCTTTCACAACACTTTCTCTTTAAAATACACCGTAATAATGACAAGAACACTTTTATTTATTTAGCACAAGTGCGCCGTATTTCTGCATTTTTTTCGTTATTTTAAAAATAGTTTATTTATTTTCTACTTTCAATACTTTGGAAATGATCTTAAGATAGGTGGGGCAAAAAATCGCTTAACACAATAATAGTCTTAGACTATGCCGCACTTTATTTTTAGTACAGGAGTGAGCGACGACGTCACCTTGAACTGCTTGTCGAAATCTTTACCTCTACCTCGCAAAAAAGTTTACGTTTACAAACGAATTTCTTTTAAATGTTATTTCCCATTGTATTACATCAAATCTGCAAACAATATTTGCGCAAAATGCACATACGCAAATGAAATATTCACATTTTCAGACGAATATTACTTTTTGACTCGTTCAATATTTCTACTGAATACGGCACTCAAGGTATTATCTTTCCAAGATATATCAACTTTTAAAAATCTACATTAGTTTTAAAGAGTGGATGGCTGAATATTTATTAAAGGTACCTTATACCTCCCTTGCATCTAAAATGTCGTAAATTGATTGATTTAAATATAAAATGTGCATACTTTCACCTTCTATTCATCGTCGGGCATATCCAAAAGTTCTACTAAGAATTGTCACCAAACTCTTCAAAATAACACCTATTTGTCAATAATGTGAAAACGTACAGAAAATTATTTGAGTAATAGTATTTGTCTCCCAAGTATTGTATTTTTGACACCAATTTAACATTATCTCATTGGTTTGAAGATTGACATGTTGATAACAAAAATCAAGTCAAGGCACTCAGATTCTCAATGCAAGTATAAGTTTGATAGGTTTGTAACTATACAACGCTATCTTAAAAGGAAGTAATTTGTGCAGCTATGTCAGTTTAATAGGAAAAGAAGTTTTAATAGGAAAAGAAGTATTTCTTCGTTTTGTCATTACATGTTACAGTTTTAGATCCCTTACAAAGACGGTTCCTAGAAAGACATGCTTCTTAAGTTGTTATTATAATTTATCTAGCAATATAGTATCTAGTAATTCTTACTTAAAAGTTTTGTGTCGCTTAACCCCTTTAGACTCATAAATTCGAATCTACACGAAGATGGCCGCGTTATGTAGTACTATGACGGAATAACCCCGGAGATTTCTGACTAGCGATTACCTGTGGTTGTCCTGCTTGTGTCGATCCAGCACCAGGGCCCAGTGCCAGCTAACCCCTGCCTGTCCTCGCCCAGCACGTGATAATAATACGCTACTCCAGTAACGGCGGCTAAAAGATACACCATAAATAAGCTGTATAATTCGCACTAAATGCTTTAGCTATGCAGGAGATGGTATAACATATGTTGTGACAAAAAGTATCATAAAAGAAAAAAATATGAATAAAGTGAAGGGCCATGCAAGCTTCTAGTTGATGTATAAAATAAGTATGGGAATTATGTATTCATACGCAGGGGCGCCCGTGGCGTAGTGGTAGAGTCGCTGATTTGTAACTCCTCTGACTGCTTTGCCACTTTACCGCGTGGGTTCGAGTCCCGCTCGGGACGAAGGACTTAATGTGAGAATGTCTTCCAGCTTACTTGCGTGGTTTTACTCAGACATGTGTCTGGGGTCTTCCTCCACAAAAGCGCTGGACTATAAGTCCTGTTTAATAACCATGTTAACTCCCCTGAATAATTGCCTCCCTTAAACGCTCTTTAGCGTGGAGGTTCGCATTTCATTTCCGGTGGAGAGCAAATCAAAAAAATGTCAACGATGGCAGAAAAGGTGTTAAGCTCGTCTGAAAAAAGAGATATTATTGTTGTGTGTGTAGCAATTACAGGGAAGAGTTGACAGAAGGACACCATGCTTCACAGTAGTCCAACTAACGATAAACTGAGAAAAGTAGATAAGTCTACTTAAAACAATGAGCCAAAATTCCACTTGCAATCTGAAGAATAATCGACTTTGTTCAGAGCATTTTCTAGAGGAAAAAATACACCAAGGAGAATCCTATACCGTGCAGATTCGTCGTAGAAAACAGTTTTAAAAGTGGGTGGGGGATTGTTTGTGCATCATTCACGGTATAATCAAACTCCAAAGCGTCTCAAAGATTTAATTGTTTACAGAAAATGTATAATCTATGACAATGTCGAAAGATAAAAGAATAATCGATGCATTATTCAAGTATAAACAATGGCTGCGATTAATAGGTTACGCGAGCAAATCGAAACAAAGACCACCACGAGACGTTAACAGCAGCGAATTTGCACAAAGGTCATTAACAGTCACACCTCTAGTGCATGACAGCAATAAAAACAATTGACGGTCACACATTGACTTCCAGGTTTTGTTGAGTGGCCGCTTATTACATGTCAGTTAATGAAAAAATTGTCAGTTTAAGATGACCGCTGATTGGACGACAATTAAAGAACAAAGTTACTTACGATTAATTTTAGTCAATCATAAATACGAGGGAACTTGTAAGTAACAAACACTTGCAGTTGTGTCAATAGTTTGTTAACTTAATAATGTATTTATCATACACTGTTGTTTGAACAGGACTCCAGATAAGGGGCGTATCTGTGTATGATTCATTTAAAAAAACAAAATACTAAAAATATTTAACTTCTAGACGTAGCAGATACACCCAGAAAATCTTTTTAAATAACTTTTTATAATTGTGTGTAACCTATTGGATAATCTTTTTTTCTTACAAAAAATGACTGGAGAAGGTTATCTTAAATGGCCGAATAAGTAGTAAAATGAAATTGCACCCTTGGTTGCTGTATTTAACCAGAGTAAACGCCCAACGCACTCTCTTCTCTATGTAAATGCTGTAGACCCTATTCGAGCAATTTCAAATATAAAGGATAAAAAATACACAATTTTGTTTTATTCAATTATTTTAAACAAAACATTAAAATTCCTTTACTTGATTGTTATTGTCTTATGGAGTTTTTACTTAATTAACTATAATTCTTATCTGGAGTTTGAAGAGTTGTATAATATGACGGCAAGCATCAGTTAAGATCATGGTGACTAATTATCAATCAAGATTAGTGCTGACGCTATCATCATAATAATGACTAGGCAAAAATCAATTAACAATCACACACTGACCAATTTATTAATTTTAATTTTTATATACGTCTATGTCGGTAAACATTAATCAAGATCACACTGACTAATTATCTATCAGGATTAGTGCTAATGGTATCATCACAATAATGTCTGTAGGCAAACACCAATTAACGTTCACGCTTTTATGTGCAATTAAAAGATAACTGCGTACTCAAGTCATCTTGAGTATGACAACCTTATTAAAGTATTTGCAACAAAATATGTATGCAACTAAGTAACATTAAAATCCTTGCAACAGCGGAATTTTATTTAAATATAAATTATGAAATAAATAAACCACGTACACAGTATAATGATCTTATTTTAGGTCGCATTTAAATCAAGGAACAGTGACAGCTCACATATTGTACTGGGAGGATCAGAATTTTTTCTTTGGTTAAAACCATTTTAAAATATGAAAAATAAAAATATAATAATTAACGATGCTAATAATACATTGTTAATAATAATAAAGAATAAGGAGACAAAAGAAGCATACATTTAATGTGAATGGTGTCAAAAAAATAAAAAAATAATAAGTTTACATTCTTTTTACTTAATTTCTTAAAAAATTTTAAGGGCGAAGATTGGCGTATACACTTATATCAGAAGAGCGTATAATGTATATTAAGACTAAGAAAACAAATACAATGTGAATGGTTATAAATAAATTAACCAATTTACTTTTTTTCTTGATGTATACAATTATATCCGAAGGCGGCATGTTATAAAGTAAGGGCGAGCTGTTACCTATCTAGGGCGAGCTGTTACCAATCAAGGGCGAACTGTTACCAATTTTTTTCAATTTATTTATTGGCATAAACATGTAGTTCATTGCCAGAACATCATAACATACCAGTTGAGGGAGGGCGAAGTGTTATAATACCATCGAAATGCGTCGCAGTCGCTTGTTTTGAGGAAATCGATGCCATGAAACAGTTCTGTTTTCGACCACCTTCCCGCTATAAACACCTTTAAATATTCAGCAATATTTCGGCGATTTCCATTTTGGTTCTGTTTCTTTCTTAAATTAACTTTCCATGTCACTCGATGTGTGTGTTATACACGCTGGTAAAATTTCTACTTATACCCCGGAAGTTTGAGTACTCAAGGGCAGACAACTTAGTTATCGGACTGCCCAATACTGTTGCAGCTGCAGCAGCTAATACAGTAGTTGATGTTCATTTTACTTGGTTAAAGTAATAGAAAAAAATTATTATCATAGACTGTTGTGAAAATATACTTAAAATATACTTAATTACACTTTACTTTGGTTTCAAGATGCTGAAAATAGTCCTGGATTGCCAAGATTGAAAGATTCTCTCCAAAGGGCGTTAAAAACAACTGTCCTTCGCGTTTGATGCTCATGCAGTCTTGTTCGTCGTCCAATTTAATTTTACTTAATGTCCATACAACAAGCTTTTCTATCCCTCTAGCGTGTATTATAAGTTCCGGACGATTCTCTGATACATGCGCCCCTCTTTATCTAAGAAAGTCTTTAAGTTCACGCACTGATAGTTTTGAAATTTTGCACAGATCACCGATTTCATTGTTCTCAGAGGCCATCTTGTTTTGTTTGTTTGCCTACCGGAAGTTGTACGAAAAACGAACGATAATTCTACCAAGGGAGATAACAAGGGTTATTAAACAGGTCGCTGCAATGTATGTCAGAGACAAAATCAGATAAAACATATATTCATACGCATCAAAATTATCTATTTAAAGAATTGTCCGACAGATACTTGGCACTACGTCACGTCCTTTTTTTTGTTTTCAAAAGGAAACGATTTGTCCGTACTCTTTGCGCTTAAAAAAGATTTGAATTTGATAAAAAGTCAAGTTTACGAGTGCAGTGTTTACTGCGAGGGAGTTGAGGTGGGGGGGAGGAGAGAGAAAGGAGGGAAAGAGGGAGGGAGAGAGATGGGGGAGGGATGGAGAGAGACGGACAGACAGACAGACACACGCACGCACATACACGCGCGCGCGTGTACCTACACACACACACACACCCGCACACACACACGCACACAAAACTGACACGTTCCTGAAAAGGCGCATAGTTTCCAATTTAAATCAATTCTCACTGGACATTGAAAGTACCCTGTGTCCTTTAAGATATAAAGATGTGCTCATGAATATGACCTGCGCACAGGGACAAGGAAAAATAGTAAGTTTCGGAATGTGACCTTACAGTTGCATATTGGTGTATTCGTTGCATTCAAAATGCAGTTCTAAAAATACAAGTATAAATAACTTATGCATCAAGCATACTAATGAACATTTATTACTAAATCAACGAAGGTTTAGACATAAGGATTTTTTTTCGAAGGGCGTGTTATGTTTTGAAGTAAAATAATAAATGTAACACGTAATTTATGTCCTTATTGTTGGTTTGTGGTAAAATTATCACCATCTCAAACAGAGACAAAATGCGTTTTAGACTCCAATGTTGTTCATTGTTGTTGAAAAAGGAAAATAAATGGTAGTTAAAATACTATGTTGCCTTTACAAACCGAATATTATTGGTAAGAAGGACTGATATCAATTGTTGTTTCTTTAACCGCTAGGAGGTTCAAGAATGAGCTTATAGGGAACATCTGAATTATAATGACTTAGCTTAACAAATATTGGTACAATATATAAAGATATTTTTACTTTTATTTTATTTTTATCGACAGCCACACCAGAAACTGTCAAAAGTTGTACATGGATATTATTTCGCCAAACTGGATCATCTTCAACTAATTTTCTGACTGCACAAAGTAGTCCTTAGATACTTAGCCTTTCAACTTTGAGGAATACTATTATATTCTATCTAAGATAATTATATTCTCAGATTTTCAAAGCTATCGCTAGCTATCAGATGTTCATTTATGGGTGTTTGACATTTTTTTTATGGACTTGTTATGATTTAAGACTGTCATTACAGAAACGATTATATCACATTAGCTCTATAGTGACACAATTATTGGAATAGATATTAAATGCAGATCAAGTGGTTCTGTTTATTAGTTGTCTACGAAAACTGTGACTAAGGTTCTTTAAAGGTGGAAGCCGACACTTTACCTATGTTATATACATGCACACGGTTTGTGGGTATTTAGGCATAAACTCGTTATTAAGTCAAAGAAGAGGCGATTTAAACACTCAACTGTATGACCATAGAGCTATTAACTGCAGACATCGGGAAAAATCGCTATAAAAGTTCATTATTTTCAAATCTATAAATAAGCACGAATGGGGATTTCTGCTAAAATAGATATCGAAGTCAGACCCTATTACCAGTGTAACGCAGGCTGGCACTCTCCAACGGTCACCCATCCGTACACAAGCCACGGTAACCGTTGCTTAACCGCGTAACTTTGGAAGCCGCTTAAACCGCTTCGCTTAAGAGTTAACTCAGCCGCTAGGCTGGTTTGAAGCGCGTATTGTTCTATCTCTGCCGTCGTTACATTACTTCTCTCTCGAGAAGTTTCGCCCCCAGACTTAAGCCCGCAACTTTGGAAGGCGCTTTTAAAAACCACGTCGCTGAAAAGTTAACCCAGCAGCAAGCCTGGTTTGCAGCGCTTATACTTCAACCTCTCCGGTCGTTACACCCGGATGATAATACATAGTGATTCAAAAAGTAAGTACTCACGCGCTTTTCTTAGTTTCAAAAATAGGTAACGAGGCAGCGTGGCTCAGATAAAAAGTACATATTTGTAATGACCAGCGGGGTTTAATTCTAAACTTTTCAAGTATATATATGCCAGCAAATAAAAAGTATTTCGCTTGACCTTATCTGGTAACAATACTTTATGTGTTGTTTGTTGATGTTTTGGGTTTGTTTTTTGTTTGTTTTGCTGTTGTTGTTGTTTTGGGTCTAAGCTTTCGGATGTCATCTTTAAGGATATGATTGACTTGTCTAGTAATTTTTTTTAATTTTAAAGTTACACAACGATAGTATGTTCTTGTGTGACTTTTGGTTAAAACTGGACAGGACGAACCCCGATCAATGATTAAACTTCCCCTGTGGAAGAAAGAGAGAGAGAGAGAGAGAGAAAGAGAGAGAGAGAGAGAGAGAGAGAGAGAGAGAGAGAGAGAGAGAGAGAGAGAGAGAGAGAGAGAGATCGTTGACAAACGTTTCTTACGAGGCTCAAACTGTCGCATTTGGTAACACAATATTTAGCCGAGCAGTTCAGTGTGATATTAATTCACGTTTAATCACATCCAATAAATGCAATAATTCAATAACTAACTAATTCAATAAATGCAATAATTCAATAACTAATTCAATAAATCATCAATGTCAATCTTCTTTCAAAAACTAATACTTAATCATGGAACTTATGTATGGACCGTTTTATTTTAATATAGAACTACGCATACAGACCTGGAACCAGCCAACTGATGACGTTGACCGTAACTACGTAACATCTGGTGTCCGGCCAGTCGTGACGCCGGAACTCCGAGATGGTGATGTAAAGAGCAACAAACACCGTGAGGAAGAATGATACGAGGGAGCTGTAGGTTGTCAAAATACTTTGCATGAGACATAATGCCGGTACATCCGGGCCAGTCGCTGTCTCGCCTGTCGCCTTTGCATATCGAGCCACTCCTAGCATATAACCTGCCGTGGAAACAAAACTTGGGAATGTTGTCCAACTTATTACTAGTGCAATTAACATAATTTTATAGCTAGTCTATTCACTACGATTAGGCTTCACTATATGATGATGATGATGATTATGATGATGAGTATTAATAAATAAGAAGTAGTAGTAGCTGTAGTAGCAGATAATGAAGATGATGATAATGATGATGATGAAAATGCCCCGTACTGACAATGAGGACGGTAATAATACTGTTATTGCTGATGATGATGGTGATATACATACCTGCTGCGGTAAGGGTGTCTGCAAGGGTTAACCAAAGAACTAACTTCCGGGTGGTATTTCGTATTTCCGGTATAATCCAGTATGAAACAAAAATCAAAACTGCCCCAAATAAAGAAAAACAACAGCTTAAACCTGAGAGAACCACAGTCTCTTCCGGGTAGACGTAAGTTTCGTTTGATGTCGTTACGTTATACATTGCACGAACGTGGTATTTTGCCCGATTGTTGGTTAGCGTTACACAAACATTAACACAACTTAGTGTTTGACTTTGTTATTTAAACTTTGTTCTTGCGTTACACAATCACATGTGACACAACTTTTCCTGTTTGCTAGATTGACTTGTGAGACTTAACAACCAACTATTACCAAGTGTTTATCGGTTAAAATTTGTTCGTCCATTTATTTACACTGCATGAAGAATCGTTGTATTGGTCCACATTTAAGGTTGATCCTCCTTAATGAAATGAAACCGTGTGCACACAAAACAACAACAACAATACTGTAATTGATTAATCCAAAACGCATACACACTACCATCTTTAATTAAGTTCTAGAGGTTTGTAGCTCGACGTATGTATATGTACGAATGCATATTACATGTAGTAAAATTCTGTTTAGGTAAAGGATATTCAACACCCACAAACAGGAAGTTAAGCTGGCTTTTTTTCCATGATCACGTAGTTACTTCATGCACAGTAAGTAGGCGCCTTTTGTAAATAGAGATGTCATCATGCAACTCCTCATAAAATCTCTGCCCATCACTGCGTCTGTTCGAGTCTTGGTAGGGGGTCATTTAGGTGAGGGGAGGGGAGGGGGGTTCTATCTACAGATTTTACGGGTCCTTCTCCACCACACTACATTTGAATGAGTCAACGTAAGAAAGATACAATTATAAACTTCCATAAATCGACACTTTTCGTCGTTCTCCGTAAAAATACCCGATGGGGCCACAGTGGTAAATATCAAACTCAAGCAAAACTCTTAATAAAGAGCAAAGAATAGAAATTTCGAATCGTCGTCATTAGAAATGTACATTCGGTCATTAGAAATGTGCATTGGTCCACGCAAACACGCGGTGGGAAGAGGGGGGGGGGGGGGGGGGAGTGGGGGCGCAGGAGGTTGTGTGTGTGTTGGGGGATTCTGTACATGAGTTCGCTGGGTTCAGCGCTCCCTGATACCACTAGTCCGGCAGCTAGATATCTAGATATAGTTATCTGCCACGCACCCCCACCCCACCAACCACAAACACACACCCTAAGCCTTTTTTTTCATGTGTACCAAAGTGTTCGTTAGGGTGTCAAGAAACATGATCTCCAATGTACTCAAATATTTGAAAACTAAAAGTTCCCATGTTCAATGAAATTTTGATAGAAGAATAAAATTGGTACTCAATGAAAAGCTATTGAATGGCCATTATGGTCATGTGTCAATTATGCAATTAGCACTTATGTATATTGATAAATTTAAATGAGTCACATTATCTTGATTGGATTTTGTATGTACACAAAATGTAAACATTGTATAGTATTCATTATTCAAAATGATGTTATCAAGGGGATGAGTTAGAAATGCTGCCAAGACTGATTTGAGCATCTCAAAGAAAAAAAAACATTAACATTAAAATTCAACTAAGAATGGTTTTCTGATAGAATGTATCCCTGCATTGGTATAGCAGAAAACAGTACTAGACAGCAAACATTGTGGCAGGATGTGGGCATGTTGCAAATATTTTGAAAACAATATGAAAATTGAAGCATAACAAGGCAACTGCTTTATATAACAAGAAATTAATATCAAATAAATTCTTCAGTCTGTAAGGTCTGATTTGCAGTTGTTTTTTTATCTTAATAAAAGTAAAAATTTCATTTTTTAAGTCATAGGATAAGCCGATAAACGGATAAATGTAACAACATTGTCCAAAAATAAATGACATATTTGTTGCTTTAATAGGTATGGTTTTACCTATCTACAAAGACATATCGTTGAATGATTACTTAAAACATGCAAAGGAGTTGGCCACAAATGTTTTGAAGTGTTGGACATGTCATTGTAATATAATGTTGGTGAAAGAGAATGCACCACATTAGATTGTAAAAATAACCGTTTAAGATCTTGCATAGTGAATAAATATTATACAAAATCAGATGGCATTATTAAATGAACTTGAAACTGTTAGAAAATGATAGAACAGCAGTTCCCACAATCTTAAACTTAACCATAAGGTCAAGAAAATTATGTACTTCATTAAGAAAATCGGAGTAATAATAAATTCACTTAACAAAAACAACTTTTAGCGTTTAACCCTATTCTGTTCAATAAATTAATATTACATATTTTTAAGGATGAAGTTAAAGCATAAAAGCACAGAACAATTACTAGAAACTCATCGACACCCAGAAATACTTTAGTTAAATGCTTGAGATCCTATGTAAAAGCATGAAAAGGGAAAAAGAATAATGGCCAAGCATTTAGTTTTAAAACAATACAATTTGTTTAAATATGGCTTTTAAATAAAATCAATTCTAATTAACTTGTCAAACCTGACATCTAGTGTTAAATTCTCATTAATATGTATGAATATTTATGTTGGCTAAATAAATAATTTTAAGTCTATGTTTAGTAATAGCCTCCACATAAGGAACGATATTAAATTATTAATCAATGTTATGGTAATTGATAAACAGACTTCTAACCAAATTATGCATGAAGGTTGGATAAGCAAAATTTGAATGAAAATAATTGAAAAGTCATAAAAAATCACAAAATGAATCAAATCATATGAAACTTAGACCAGCATGTCTTACACTAGTAGGACTATGTGTATAATTAAGAAACTGTTGAGTTTATTTAAAACTGGTTTTAAATAAAACGAATCTAATCAACTTTAAAAAGAGTCAATTTTTATTCATTAAGGTATAAGAATATTCATGTTGGCTAGTTTGCATAATTAATTATTTCAACTATAAGTTAAGGAACGATACAAAAGATTTTCTTCAAAGTTATGGTTAGTTATAAGCAGACTTTTAGCCACATTATGCAATAAGATTGAATGAGCAAATATTAAAAAAAAAAACAACAAAAAAAACAAAAAAAAAAAAAAAAACACGGTAACACAAAATGAACCAAATCATATGAAATTTGGACCAACATGTGTTAGACAAGTCGTGTTAAGAATATAACTTGAAAAATGGTTGAGTTTGTTTGAATATTGCTTTTAAATAAAAAGAATCTAATAAACTTTTAAAAATAAAGTCTTTTTTTAGATTCTCTTTAAAATTTATAAAAATTCATAAGTGCTAATTTAAATTATTGACACATGACCACAATGGCCATTCAATAATTTTTCATATTCAGTATCAGTTTTATACTTCTCATACCACTTTTGAAATAAGCTATAAGCATTTTTTCTAAACATACCCTCCTATAAAATTTAATGATGGTTGCCATGGAAATCATTAGTTTTCATATAGCCCAAATGAGTTTATTTTTGAGTACATTTAGATTCTGTTTATAGATACCCTGACGAACATTTTGGTACCCGTGAGAAAAGACTAGTTGGGGAGGGGGTGGTTTGCGTGGTAGCCATATCTAGCTTCCGGACTACTAGGATCAAGGCAAAGTATCTGGGTTTGAACGCTGTGCGACACCACTAGGCTTAAGGTAACATGCCTAGTTTAACGATCAGTCACACCAATACGACCATTGTACAGAAATTTTACGCTGTGTGACACCAATAGGATCAAGGTAAAGTACCTGTGTTTAACGCCCTGTGATACCACTAGGATCCGTGTACGATACTCGAGTTAAGCGCTCTTAATTACAACAAGGATCAAAGTGATGTATCTGGGTTCAACGCTCTGTGACACCACTAAGATCAAAGTGATGCACCTAGGTTCAACGCTCTGTGACACCACTTGGATCAACGTGATGTATCTGGGTTCAACGCTCTGTGACACACTTGGATCAACGTGATGTATCTGGGTTCAACGCTCTGTGACACCACTAAGATCAAAGTGATGTACCTGGGTTCACCGCTCTGTGACACCGGTAGGATCAAAGTGATGTATCTGGGTTCACCGCTCTGTGACACCACTTGGATCAAAGTGATGTACCTGGATCCAACGCTCTGTGATACCACTTGGATCAAAGTGATGTATCTGGGTTCACAGCCCTGTGACACCACAAAGATCAAAGTAATAAACTGGGTTCAACGCTCTGTGACACCACAAGGATCAAAGTGATGTATCTGGGTTCAACGCTCTGTGACACCACTTGGATCAAAGTGGTGTATCTGGGTTCAACGCTCTGTGACACCACTTGGATCAAAGTGGTGTATCTGGGTTCAACGCTCTGTGACACCACTTGGATCAAAGTGGTGTATCTGGATCCAACGCTCTGCGACACCACTTGGATCAAAGTGATGTATCTGGGTCCAACGCCTTGGGACACCACTTGGATCACCGTGATGTATCTGGGTTCTCCTCTCTGTGGCACACTTGGATCAAAGTGATGTATCTGGGTTTAACGCTCTGTGACACAACTTGGATCAAAGTGATGTATCTGGGTTCAACGCTCTGTGACACCACTTGGATCAACGTGATGTATCTGGGTTCAACGCTCTATGACACCATTTGGATCACAGTGATGTATCTGGGTTCAACTCTCTGTGACACCACTTGGATCAAAGTGGTGTATCTGGATTCACCGCTCTATGACACCACTTGGATCAAAGTGATGTAACTGTGTTCACCGCCCTGTGACACCAGTAGGATCAAAGTGATGTATCTGGGTTCACCGCTCTGTGACACCACTTGGAACAAAGTGATGTACCTGGGTTCACCGCCCTGTGACACCACTTGGATCAAGGTGATGTATCTGGGTTCAACGCTCTGTGACACCACTTGGATCAAAGTGATGTACCTGGGTTCACCGCCCTGTGACACCACTTGGATCAAAGTGATGTACCTGGGTTCACCGCCCTGTGACACCAGTAGGATCAAAGTGATGTATCTGGGTTCACCGCTCTGTGACACCAGTAGGATCAAAGTGATGTACCTGGGTTCAACGCTCTGTGACACCACTTTGATCAAAGTGATGTATCTGGGTTCACCGCTCTATGACACCACTTGGATCAACGTGATGTAACTGTGTTCACCGCCTGTGACACCAGTAGGATCAAAGTGATGAAACTGTGTTCACCGCCCTGTGACACCAGTAGGATCAAAGTGATGTACCTGGGTTCACCGCCCTGTGACACCACTTGGATCAAACTGATGTATCTGGGTTCAACGCCCTGTGACACCACTTGGATCAAAGTGATGTATCTGGGTCCAACGCCCTAGGACACCACTTGGATCAAAGTGATATATCTGGGTTCAACGCCCTGGGACACCACTTGGATCAAAGTAATAAACTGGGTTCAACGCTCTGTGACACCACAAGGATCAAAGTGATGTACCTGGGTTCACCGCTCTGTGACACCACTTGGATCAAAGTGATGTACCTGGGTTCACCGCTCTGTGACACCAGTAGGATCAAAGTGTTGTACCTGGGTTCACCGCTCTGTGACACCACTTGGATCAAAGTGATGTACCTGGGTTCACCGCTCTGTGACACCAGTAGGATCAAAGTGATGTACCTGGGTTCACCGCTCTGTGACACCACTTGGATCAAAGTGATGTACCTGGGTTCACCGCTCTGTGACACCAGTAGGATCAAAGTGATGTACCTGGGTTCACCGCCCTGTGACACTACTTGGATCAAAGTAATAAACTGGGTTCACCGCTCTGTGACACCACTTGGATCAAAGTAATAAACTGGGTTCACCGCTCTGTGACACACTAGGATCAACGTGATGTACCTGGGTCCACCACCCTGTGACACCACTTGGATCAAAGTAATAAACTGGGTTCAACGCTCTGTGACACCAGTAGGATCAAAGTAATGTACCTGGGTTCACCGCCCTGTGACACCAGTAGGATCAAAGTAATGTACCTTGGTTAAACTCTCTCTGAAACCACTAACATCGAAGTGATGTTAAAACTCTAAGTCGGGTAATGTGACACCACTTTACCACTATGATTTAAGTAAAAACGGGCATTTACAACTCGTATTTACTTGTGTAAGATAACAGGCTGCCTGTTTTGATCATGCTGACTCAAGCAAATCGTCGAATAGGAAGTCTTCAGTGTTCCCTTTGTTGGATTAAAAAATCTGGCTCGTGAGATCTTATAAACTATCGATCTTTTTATATTTAATTTCCTGTACACTTGTAAATTTTATTCTTCCTATATTGGACTTCCTGTATGAGTTAATTAATTAAAATCTTTAAATGTAGATCCATGCGTCCTTGTTTACCGGAAACTCGTAAAATGCGCTGTTCTCACATATTTACAGCGTGGTAAATGTTTCCTGGTATGTGAATTTGGTGAAAAAGCGCTTATTTATGAGTTTTTTCTATAAAACGGCTCAAATAATTAGCTAGCTTGAACAAAGTAATCGAAACCCGTTGTTCTTTATAAAAGTTTGGAGGACAACGTGTTCACATATAATGTTATGATGAGAGGTGATACTAGAAGGTTTTTCTCATTGTTGTATCAACCAAGATATATTTTATCAGCTGCGACTATAGTCCCCAGCTATTTAAAGTCCCCACCCCACCCCCACCGCATGTCCCTACTCGGGAACAAAAACTGGGGATGGCAACGGTTAGCCGGTTAACTGTAATGCGGCTAGCCGTGTTGGTTTTTATTATTGTTAACCACAAGTTACAAAATACCAAACGTCCGTGTGGTTGCTTTCGTTAAAATACGGCCACCTTCTTTTTCATCAGTCATGAATACTGCGTCAACAAGAATCACGTTTTGGAATGACCCATCCAAATTAAAGCGCTAATAGCGCTATATGGGCGGTTTTTTTCTGCGTAAATTGACATCAGTATTTATAAGTATTTATCGCACGTACTCGTGAGTCTTAGAAAAAACATCAATCAAGTGTCGATATGGTCTACGGAATATTGTGCTTTATACATTGTAATGGTTATACACAACTACTTGTTTATCTTTAGGTTGTAAAACAGCTTGTCGAGACTAACTTTTATTTAAGTTTTAAATGATAGATTTGTTTTAAATATCTTGTAATTATTTTAGCAAATTGACTTTATGATATGTTCAGTTGTTCAATATTCTAATGTGAAGAAAATATAAATCCCTAGATGAGACCGTTGCCGTCTAATACTTTTGTTGAAAAACATCAGAAACAAAAAACAACAACAAACAACACGTGAGTATTTACTTTTGAGATCACGTCTATTTTTAGCTGAAATCTACATCGTGACTAATTATATATTGGATATTAATGGACTTTTAATGCGATATATTTCATTATTTTGTACTGTCTAACACTTGAGGTAATGTTATACAGCCTTTAATTTAAACTAAAGTATTAGATTTTGTAGCAATTATTTCCCATAACAAGGGTGAGATGTTGTTACCTGTATCAGATATAGGCGAACTTATGGGATACCACCTGTTACAATTCAGCGAAAATTCAGCGCTGAGTTTACAACACACAAACAATATGTACTAAAATTAGGATACCTTTTATCTTCATTATTAGAATAGGTCTGATTTATTTTACTTAAATAAATTAAACAATTGTAAATGATGGCCAGTATTGGACGTGTCTCCTTTTAGATTAAGAAAGAATATTAATTGATGTCGAATTCACGTATAATATATATCTACATTCCCACTCCATAAGACTGTACTCTATTATCTCCGTGAAGTATCCAAGAAGATGGTCGTGTATCCGTGCTTCTGTGTAAATACAACCAAAACAACGGAGCATATCGTAGAAATTTATTTGACACAAGTTTAATTCAAGACAGCTTTATTGAAATTTGGAAACTTCTTTTATAGCTCTATACTTTGGTTATGCAAACAATACGCACACGTAGCTGATTTATCTAATCTGTGAAGACGCATCCTCGTTGTAGAAATAAAGGTGGTATCCGACCAAAAATATTTTCATTAAACATCTTAGTAAACCATTGTTATTTGAACAGATCTCACAAATTTCTGTCTTTCGATGTCCTTCAACTGTCTGAAAATGTGTACCTTAAAGCCACAATCGCCATTACAAACTTGTATTTCCTATTTGAGCCACGCTGCACAGTTAGATATTTTTAAACCAAGAAAGCCATGTGACCACTTATAGCTTATCCACGTCATCCGCTGTCGACGTCGATGTCTAGTTTTGGTAGGAATTACAATCGATCTTATTTATAGATTTGAAAAGGGAAAACATTTTAAATGTTGAATAAAGAGTTTTACTTTTCTAAAATAGAGATACTGTTGATCATCGTCAAAGCTGAGACTAAAGTAATATCTTTTTCCTGCATAAATTATGGAAAATTACCCCAAAACAGAGGTCAGATATATTACATATATTAAATTTAGGCAAACCTTCGGATACTACCTTTCAAGGAACTCGCATAAGATTGCAAATTGCTAAAATATCGTCTAAATATATTTTTAAATCCTGGAAAGCGCGACAAATTAAACACATCATTTTATTGACAAACTAAGATACTGCAATTGATATTACATTATTAAAACAATCGTCAATCTCTGATTGGTCCGATATCGTCCACATTCTATAAACAGATTCGCGGCAGTGATAAAATCTGCCCAACCAAATGCATAACAAGCAGTTTTCACTGATTACCATTTCGAAACGTAATTTAACATAAAACACAAACTCTAAAGTCAATATCAACATCTAATTTCGAAATTTGCTCAAATAGCACTTGGGTATATCGAATGAATTATACAAAAAAAAAACTATCCTGTACATAACAGAAAATTATCTATAAGTCACTGACAAAGTCTAGAGTACTGTGCGCCTGAATCAAATACTTGTTCAACAACAGGTCTATTCTTCCGCTATAAGCAGAAAAGATTTTGTGCATATAAAATTTTAAAAAAAGAACTAGGTGTGTTCACTGCAGTAAGCCAAAGCATACAGCACAAATATCTCTTGCGAAAACGTCAACTTGAAACTGCCACTTGGCGGTTACATAATTTCGAACATGGAAAATTAATTCGAAGCTCAAACAATGAAAATTATATTGTTCAATTTGTAAAAGAAGGTTTACCTTGTGACGGTGTTGAAAATATAATTTTGTACAGTCCTTATTAAAAAGGAACACTGCCTGGGACCTAAAACTATCACATTTACTTGAAATTATATCTAAATAGAACAAAGTCCCTTTAATAGTAATAGACCATAGTACGGAGGATGATTGATTGATTTGAACTCGAGAGTACAATATTTTTTTGTGTGTCATGGCAGCAAATTGCCCCATGCAAGGTATAAAAAGCGTCCCTAGATAAGCCCCAGTTGACACGTGTTGATACGTAGTGGATATTGCATGCATCACAAAATGGTCTTACCTTTTACGGTTTTTTTTTCTTTTTCTTGTTCCAAATCATTAAGTTTGATAATTTTAACGAAATTATTTGTATTATTTTTTCAAAATACTGGTAAAATAACATTTGAAGATGGATATGTTTTACTAATAATAATTATCTTAAGATGGTCGTGAGGTATTTCTTTCATTACAGCGAAGTGAAACACCGGAGATCTTAATTCGCGAAATTGTGAAACTCGGTTTAATCAACCACATATTGATAAAAATAGTAATTCGCATATTAATATTTCCGTTATTATTCATGTTTAAGATTTTCTTATGGTCTTGTAAATTAGAGTTTTGAAAAATAATACGTTTACGTGACCTGGTTGCTAATAGGCAAATCCTGCTTGACTCAATATAGTTTTGACTTTTGTTCATCCAGTTGTTTCCAGTGCGATATACCTATAAATGCAATTTCGCTTGTTATATATTCATGATACATATAGTTATTATTTTATTTTTCAGGTCAACAAGATAGTATTCGCCGTTCTCTTGGCATGTATCTTCGTCATCTGTTCAGGTTAGCAATATTTTTTGGAGAACATATGCATTCGTTATTTGATGTACAACGAATAATATTAGCTTTAGTTTACCACCATTTGCGAGCGAAACGGGTTCTAGGTAAACTAAAATGACATCAAATTTTATTTGTAATTGTCTTCTTTTATTATTAAACTAACGTTCGACAGTGGCATCCTTCATGATGCAGGTCAACAAATTTAAATTTAAAAAGGAATTTCTCTAAAGTTACAAACGTTTAAGGTGATGACAGCAAGACTTTACTTCACAGAAGTTCGCCAGCTCAATGCGCAACTTCGGAGACGGGAAAGAGTTCTGCCCATGCCATTAGATATCGTGTATGCATACTCAAACGTTATCTGCACCGATAGTACTAAACTGAAAGTTCGTTGATTTTGGTCAAAGTCAAATTCTCTTGCATTAATAATTCTCGTCGATAGAAAGGCGTGAACCTGCGATTTTTTTCTTTTTACAGAGGTTTACGTTGCTATGAATTATAATAACTATCAGCGCAGGAGACCTCGTGATTGATAAGTTTACTTCAAGATGGTCCCCGATAGTTTGAACCAAACACTTTTTTTCTCAAATAACCAAAAAAGTCACCGTTTCAAGAAATGATTCTGCTAAATGCTGTTATTTGATGCCCTAAATCAATGTGAACAGTAAAGCATTAATCCACACTCGTTTTTACTTTTCTGAGCCCCGCCGCACAATTACTTGTATTTTAATTAAGAAAACCACGCGGCAGCTTACCATTGAGATCACTTGATACTATCATCCGAACAATCCGACTAATCCAATTTGACGTCGTCGATATTTATATTTACCAGGGCTCACTATCGTGCTAACTTATAGATATGAAAAGAATGGCCACTTAAAATTGGGGGTTTTCGCAATAAGGAAAGTCGAACAATATAGTTAGTGTTCAAAACCGTCTTTACTCAGACTAACGTATGAGTTTATACAGAATTTATGCTCAAATTCCGGAAGGCATTTGCAAGAGATATTATCTGATACGATCAAAAGGTCGGATACCACATTAAAGCTTATTACTTAGGCAGTCGAAACGTAACTGGAGTTTTCTTTGCTATATTTCTATATTTTTCAGTTTTCTCTTGATCTTTTCATGTAACAATGATTTATTTGATTGCATTGGAGAGAAAAAAATAATTCTAATTGTCACCTTAAATAATTGTCTAATGACATATTAACGTATCATAAAGATGTAAACGATATTTAACATATGGCCAAATAATTGCTTGCAAGTTAATATCTTCCAACCCTGAAGTTTACATCTTGGTAAATCATATTTTAGGTTGGAACTTGGACTGTATATTGCAACATACACAACCACTATCTCTGGAGAGCGGATGCTCTTAAGGAACAGCTCTGTGAATATTGCTAGGAATTCGCGGTATTTTAGTATAGGTCAGTGTTTAATGAGAAAAAAGCCGGTATACAGTGTTGTTGTTTGTGTGTGTGTTTTGTTGTTGCTTTTGCAGCTAAAAACAAAAAGAAAGCACAGTCACAGTCAATAACAAGAACTCGTATGAGTTTGACCGTGTCTTTTTAAAAAAAAAAAGGGGGGGGGGGGACTATGAAAGCCTAGGTTGGCAGTGTTACTGGCAAGATAAGATACAGGGTAGCCGACAGCAATAAACGCGTTTAGAAATGTTAAAATACTAATAAAAGTGCTATGATTGTAAAAGCTTTCCATTCATTGCTACATGCGATCTTTCTTGAAGTTACTGCGGGTGGTGCAGGATCAGCAGCCACGAACAGTTCATTAGACAACCAATCAGGTGCTGGCTGCTCCGGCAATCAGACTTGCCCTGATGGATCAAAAGGTAAGGAAAATTATAAATCATTCGGCTTTTATGTATGTGCCATTTCAGATTATAATATACCACACTATTAAGACCAAGTCGCTACGAACCACTATGACGTAAGTACCTCCATGTAACCATGTATGTTGCTTCTGCTTTTATTGATTTCTTTCGTAATCGTTGGAAAATATATATTTATGCGTGTAAGCCATAGACAATGTGTAATATTATCTATTAGTGTACACCATCGTGAAGTGTCTTAAAAACGTCAATTTATCTTCAAACAACTTATCTTACTTTTAAATTGGCTAACTCTGTTTATTAATAAACATGTTTGGTACAGAAAACAATATAGTATTTCACATTGACATTTTCAATTTCCAAAAGTGAGTCCTTCATTGATATAGTTTGCTCGTTCGAGGAAACGTGTTGAATGAAAAGTGATTTATATTGTAATTACTGGATATGTTTTTGCAAAAAGTACATAAATTGCATGTCTCGTGTTAACTGGCGTTTTAACTCTCTCGACTAAATGTAGCATTGTTAGTTTGAAATGTCATTTTCTGTTTTATGAATGTAATGACAAAATGTTATATATTTGCTAGGGGAAAATAAGTTTAACATTGAAACCGTTTGGTACTTAAAAGTTATTTATCTGTATTTACTGATCATTAATTTTACACGACCTTTCAGATAAAAAAAGTTTTCTCCAATGTACCGTTATGACAGTTAAGTTGTGATTATTTTAATAATATAAATACAAATTAAACATAACCACAGCACACTATTCGTCCACAAATTTGATTTCAATATTTTGCAACTTGCCGAGCCCAACGCCTCGACCTATGTTAAAGGTCTGTGGTATCTAAAGCAGTATCATCACATATTAATATATGTACATGTCAGATAGAACCAGGCGGTCGGCGCTTCATATTTATTCAAATAATCAGTAAAATGCTTATAACAACGTTTACAGATAACGAGTATTCCCACATGCGTAGTTCTGAGCTATTCGATGGCGCTATTTAAGCTTTAAATAGCTAGAAATTGAGATACATTTAAATGAATTGCAAATCCTTGTGTCATTTTTATTCTTACCTTTTAAGACTCGTGAGCCCTTTGAATGGCACCGTGTTGACAAATATTCAAGAGAAATTTAAATCCACCATTAATTAAATATTCTGGAGATAGTGTTTCCCTGAAGCAGACATTTATAGTAACAACAGACAGTGAACACTTGGCTCACTTCCATGTACAGTTGTTTATCTCGTAATACGGCGTCGAACAGTTCTCGAACAATTAAATAAAGAAAAGGATAAGGAAATTCCTAATTTTCTTAAACAACAACATTATTATCTCCTCATCAGGCACAGCAGCCGACCTTTCAATGACAATCGTCACAGCACTTGCACCATGTGTCTTCCTGATGTGCAAACATCTCGCTTAACAATTCTGCAAAACACATCCACAGGTAAGAACCTGCAGCATTCGGAAGTGTAGCCTTTGTGATCAAGTGGTAATGGTGTAAGATTCGAGATCGGAGGATGTCGGGTTCGACTTCCTCCTGATTATGAATTTTAGTCCTTTGGGCAAGATAAGTATATTTGATGAGAACTGGTTTACTGGATTTTGCCAAAAAGTGTGCATCCAAGAGGTATATAAATTATCCTTTTTCCACTGATAAGAAATGTATGTATTGTTATCATTTAATGGAAATGAAATCTAATTAAATGTTATTTGTACAGCAAAAATATTTTATCAGTGTAAAATGTTTGTACTATATAGTATGGTTAATGATAGAGACTCCAATGCTGCGTTTATGATGAAGTGGGTAGCAATGAATATGATCTTGCTTTTGATGTTATTATTGATGCCGATATGTATTTCAGAAAACAACAACAAGAACAACAACAGACTATGGCGTTTTCAAAATGTGTTGAAGTATTCGAAGACGATAGTTTCAATGACGTCATCTTAGTGTTATGACCGATTTTGCTTTATGGAAGCAGTTGACTTAAACCTGTTTGACTTTTCCTAACAATTATTCGTGAACCACGTAGTGCTCTAGTAATTGACCAAGAAAAGTTATCGTATTTGTTTTTCTTCAAAAAAAAAAGCATCAACGTTTTGTGTTGTTGTTTCATTTCATGTCCCGATGACTTTAAATAAATTGTAAACTTCTCACATATATACCGTAAAAGCCCGCACTATGCAAAAGGATGTATTAAAACAGAAACAATAAGAACTATCTTTAAAAGGACATTGGTGCTGGCGGGGCTTTAATGAACATAAGCTATTGATCGTTTATTGTATGAAAGAAAACGATTATAAAACCTACTTACCGAAGGCTTATACACCGTTTTAATACAATTTATACTATTAACTTCATAATTCTTGTAAAAATTATACAACATAATAAAACACGTTGTGGCAATGACCGAATTATGCCGATACGTGTTCCACTTAATGCAATCATAGAATAATAAAAGGAAGTTAAATTTCTTTGTAAAACTGACCTCTAAAAATTAAAAAGCGAAAACAACAACAACAAAACAACACAAACAAACAAACAAAAAGTCCGTTTTGTACAGGAGATGCTAATACACATCAATAACTCATCAACGCAATACGAGAAAGAAGAAACACCGTCTGTTTCAGACAAGTGAGACGGTGCAAATGCTGGTTCCGTCAACTCATTCCTCGCTCTAAGTGTAATACACTTATGGACACGAAGGTAGCATAATCTGGTGACAGCCAATAATAAGTAGAGTTTTGTATTGCTAACGTTAACATTACTAATTTGTATTAAAAATGTAGGCAAAACCAAAGTTTCTCGTTAGTTTTCCAATTACTTAAGAAATCATAATAAATAACAAGCCAATTTGTACATTAATTATTATGATTTCTTTATTATTTAAATATGTATTTTGGTTAATATGACGCTGGTCTCATAGACACTTGTCTGTGGATGAGCTGACAAGCTTTATTACCCTTTTCCACCTGCGTATTAATGCAATGGATTCATTGTGAAAACAGAAATATAAGTAACATAATATAAAAGCTACGCAGAATTGCATGTTTCCAAACTTATTCCCCAAACACACAAGCACGCAAGCACGCCTTGAGTTGTTTAAGGCATCATTTTTGTTTAATATCAAAATCAGTTCCAACGTCTGACTTTTCGCAAAGAAAATACTAAATTATAGAAGTAATTTAAAATTGGAAAAACTTAACATACTCACTTGAAATACTTATTTTTGTTGAAGGAACTGTCCAAGGCGTTTTAACATTAAAACAGGAAAACTACGAGAATACTGAGCATTAGTAAATTATAACGAATCACTTCAGTTTTACAGAAATTCTTATAATTTGATCAACTGACAAATAGCATTTCTAACTTCATAAACATTAAATGTAGCAAAAATATAGCAGTTGCTTTTTATTGTTCTTGTCAAAAATTAACCAAACGCGCATACAGGTAATTTAAATAACCAAAGTTTTCATCCTTCACAAAGTATTAATAATGAATTGAAAAAATGAAATCACCATACAAGTTAAATAAATAAAACTGGAAGAAATACTTTCCAAAATAAATAATCTTTTCTTTATACCATATACATGTACATCATGTGCATGTATTTCTAACAGCAAGATATTCTCAATATCCTTAATATTACAATACACGTTCCTAGCATTTGTTAAGAATGAAAAATATAACTGGCATATTATGTATTAATGTAAAAAGGCCCTTTTTATCTAACAAAATTTTATTTCGAACAATCCTTTATACATAAAAAATAGATAATAAACTTGAAGAAGTATGTGGTATACAAGTCCCTTACACAAATGACACGTTCCTTTATGACAATCTTGTGAATTAACCATTACCAAGTCAAATGCACCAGAACCAAAAACGATAAAAACAATACAAATGTAATTAAATTAAAATAATAAAATAAAATCGAAAAACGTGTTTGCACTGGATCTTCCCTCATCATTTACTAGCCAATTGCCAAACAAATTAATTTTGATATGCGTCAAAAGTTTTTTACAAGGGTTAATCTAAATCCCGGCTCTCAGACACGCGACCAATCACAACCATCTGCTGTTACTTTCAGCAAAGTACAAAAAGTATTAAACATTACCATTCTAGACAGAGGAACTTAATACTTTTTCCACATCAGTGTCAATGGTTGGAGAGAACTGAAATAATTTACATACTTTATGACATGATGTACGGTGTTCGAAATGTTATTGTTTTTACAAAATAGGCAAAGTGTTTAAAACAGAAACAAACTCATATAAGTTAAGCTAGTATACAGCCAAATGTACATGTATCCAGTATGGTAATACCACTGAATTTACTCCCTTAAAATTTAATCATGTAAAAATATTTATTTCTGGTTCTAACAATATATGTCGTAGTTATTCAGTTTTTCAGAATGAACAAGCTAAATTCAAACAGGAATTAATAATTATCAGAATAGCACAAACACAAAAGAAACATTAGTATTTTATCTTTCAATACTTTTACATCGATCTTAAACAAGACTGTTGCAGCTTTATGCAGCGTACTTCCTATTACTGCTAAATCTTGAAATACCACTTTGTACATTCGAAAAAATGGCATTTGAATTCCTTAGAAAAAAGCCATTTTAGACCACAACAAGCAACATCTTAGTAATACATGTCTGCGGCGCTTCGCGGCGTTTTGACCCACCGAGTTCATAGAACATTTTATTGCCCTGCCCGTTGTGACGGTCACGTGGGAATCACGGCGGAAAGCAGTGGGAAAATTCAGCGCGTTTTCTGGTCTCTCTTTGAAATCCGTCCGCGGTGGATCAGTCGAAAAGGCAAAACTGGCATGGCCGGATATGTATCAACAGAAAATAATTGAAATGCATTAAAATATATTAATTTTACTTTGTCTGGTAGATTTAATTCATATGTAAAGTATATGGTATGCTACTACTGTGGAAGTAGTACAGTAATGTTCCAAACAGATAGTTTCCACATTAGTGAACATCTCTTATCTTGGCAGCCATCATTGATGATAACTTCAAGGGGTTTTCATATGAAAAGCTGTTTTATTTGATATCAAATTCAGTGAAATAGACTGAAAGCTAAAAACACAGTGGTGAGTTTAATACAGCACATATTACCCGATTTCAGCCTTAATTAGCTTCTGCCCACAGAGATGGCTGCCTTAAACTGTCTTATCAGTGTCGATGACATCACATGGAAACTATCTATAGATGGAATTAAGTATGCATTATGCGTACATATATTTCACAACAAGTAGTCCCCATTTTCCAAAAAGGAAAAAATGTGTTAGGTGTGTAAATGTGTAAGTATTTTCATATACTTTGTGTTAGAAATTTTATCTTACATTTTGCTGAAGCGCTTTAATTCATCATAATCGCAATCAATAAAATACAATTTATGTGCATGCTGCAGTTTGAAGTGTTCTCAAAAGTTTTAAAAAGTTGAAAAATGTTCCTTTTGGCCGTATACTTTGTTCCCAATAGGATGGTGTGGTGGGAATGTAAAAAGGAGTATTGGAATATAAATATATAAAAAAGACATGTATCATTATAAACAAAAAGACAAACATAAAACAAACAAACAATATGTGTGTGTGTGTGTGTGAGAGAGAGAGAGAGAGAGAGAGAGAGAGAGACAGACAGACAGACAGACAGACAGACAGACAAAGAGAGACACAGAGAGGCACAGAGAGAGAGAGACAAAGAGAAGTAATACTCCACCTTCAAGCATTTACATAAAATTATTCATGATGTATAACATCCATTAAAACATTATTGACCATTTCGAAATTACGAAATCTCGCGCAATCTCGCTAATCTCGCTCTGCGAGATTGAGGTCAGGGGGGTTCCGTTTATGTGCTCGCGTGTAAACATAGAACAGCTGACTTACTTTCGTTTTGCTAAATGACAACGTATCCATTTCTCCAATTAGTCAGCCACGCAGGTCTGAGCTTTTTATCGTTAGGAATCTTGTAAAAATTGCATGTGGCACCTCGAGATCTCTCGTGGTTACAACCTTCAGCACAGCAGAAATCGTTCTGTCCCATAGCAAAATAAAATTATCTAAGCGAGTAAAATTCATTTAAAACATACAAGTACAAGTTCTGATTTTGGTGTATCATTTTTATTCACTTTGTCCCTCTTATTGTGTGTGAAGAAGAAACGAAAGTAAGTCAGCTGTTCTATGTTTACACGCGAGCACATAATCGGAACCCCCCTGACCTCAATCTGCGAGATTTCCTAATTTCGAAATGGTCAATTACCCAAATATAGTTTTCTATACTAGACTACATTTACTACAGTTATACAAAATTTATTATCTTTCCAATTTATTAAAGTGCGATAGATCTAGTTATGCATGTTACACAATAATATACTTGACATATAGAAGTTGAGTTTTAGTAATTCTGATTTTGAGCAAAGGAAGACAAAAACACGATCAAAACTCGTTAGTGCTGTCTCATAGAATGTTCCACTTTTCTCAGTGCCAGGATAGTGTTCAGAAAATTCCAAGTTAAAAAAGGCACAGCTCTGCCAATATAAATTTAAGGTTGCCTTCCTTCTTTTGAAATGTAATGCATTTTTGATATGGAAACATTTTCCTAGTTTGAAATGAATGCTTGACAGATCAGTTTTTAAGAAATAGAAAAGGTAAACCAACGCCTCTGATGCCAACCAGAGATGGTCCTGACAAAGACTTACCTCTTTTCTTTTGAAAAGATGATGTATAAATGTTATTTCAACACCACAACCTTTAATTTATGTTTGGTATGATTTGTTATTCTATAAGTTTGTTACTTTCCAGTTTACTCTTAGTAAAATTTGTTGTTAGGAATCATTTTTGGTTGAAACTACACTTTAATAACTATTGTTAATGGTGGCTGCTCTGTAATTTCTTCGGCTACCCTGACTTATTGCTTGGTGCTTGCTGCTTTTCTGTCAAACGTAGCAGTGTAAACACATCGATTTGTAGTTATACTTTTCATTCACTTAATTTTACATTCATTGGAAAACGCTCAGGTGAGAAACAATTTTCTCTTTTCATAATTGAATCGAAGAATTTTCAATATTACTAACTTTCTATTTCTCGGATGAATTGTACAGTAACAGTGTTCGACCTCCGTTAAAATTCGTATAACTGGAATTGTAAACACATACAATTAAATCAGCTTTTACAAGACAATTGAATTAGCATATCATAGATGAAAGATATTAAATCCCAACTATCAAAATAATAGATACGTCCCCTCATTACTATTAGCAGTAGAAATTACATTAGTTGGAGGAAGCACTTCATTGGTGTCAGAAGTGGGATATATCTATCTGTCAATGTGGGGCCCTTCTTCTCTGGTAACTATCTACTTGTCAGTTTTAAAAAATATGAAGGGAAGGGGAGAGAGGTCATGGAGTCACCCTAAGCCAGAGCAAATGCAAAAATGTCTCTATCCTGATATAAGTGAAGGTGTGAGTGGTGTTGGCAGAAGGTAGTTCCAGCTTCAAAGCCGAAAGACAGGCCACAGGTGGGCAATTCTGCCGTGGTCGACTGATAGACTCATTCTCATCCCAAATAAAAAAAGGGGGAAGGGTGGTGGGGGTGTAGCTAACAGACTGGGATGGGCGTTGGGGTGGGGGTGGAGAAGAAGAAGGGCCATCCATTGGCAGATAGGTACATCCCCTGATTACCATTAGCAGTAGGATATACATTAGTAGTAGGAAGCACTTCATTTCTTAAGTAAAATGTTATGCACTGAAACATGTTTTGTTTTTATTTGAATTCTTTCTCATTACCTCTTCTGAAAGTGAAACAGTTGATGTGTCATTTTAACCTTTTCATTTATGATGTTTATAAAACAAACAACTTACATGTACAAAGAAGTTAAGTCATTGTGAATTTTGAAGATTTCTTTCTTGACATGTTTGCTTCAAAAGGTAATGACCAATAACCTATGCATACTATGCAGAGAGACATTGATAGTAATCAAGCCATCTGAACTACTCACACTTACACCCAACATTATACACCCCTTCAGGAAAATAATGGCCAAGTGATTATAGACTCTGATCTCTTTCACTCCAGCCCCTTGCCATGTTTTTTCTAGTCACAATCTGTGCAAGAATTGTGAAGTCTTCCACCTAACCTGATTTGCAGGCTGCTCATTCTACCCAGATTTAATACAGTTGACAGGGATCTTCTTTCACCAATTGCAGCTGGACATCACTATAAAGACCGTAATCGAACATCAGTCATAAGGTGTTTTGCACCTTTTACACTCTGCATACCCTCCAGATGGCAGAGCAGGTAGGGTGATTAACCACTTCCTTGTCTGTGATGGCTTCCATTTCAGGTTACTACAGTTTAGCCAGAGCCAATAGGAACTTTTGGCACTTATTCTCAGTACCTTGGCAGCTGATTTGTTTGCTGCACCTTTGACACCCATTACTCCAAACAATCGCCAGGTTAAGTTTTCGTAAAGCACAGCATCCCATTTCAACAAGGAATACTGACCACCCCCAGCAACTCTCCTTGCTAGAATTTGCAAGCTTTTTATTCTGTGCCCTCTTCAGCTCAAAGGCTTCATCAACAATACAGAATTAACAACAAACCTCTGCTGTTGTTGCAAAATGATCACAGATGTAGCTTTAAATACTTGTTGTTAAATCATAAGTATATTCTAGCAAAGAAGTTTTCTGTTTGTTTTTTTCAGGAGGGGGTTAGACAAAGCTGCTGATCTGTTTATGTTGGATATCTGAGTAATTGTTAGTGAATCTACTACAAATTAAAATGAATGGGATAAAAAGGCTCTGCATATTACTTAGTACTGTACAGTTTATGATGTTGAGGACTTGCAGCACTAGACTGAATTGCAATTTGAATTTTATATAAACTGTCAAACAATCTTCAGTTACTCTCAGAAACAGACTCACTCTTCAGTTACTCTCAGGCACAGACTCACTCTTCAGCCTCCCACTGTGTAACTCTCAGGAACAGACTCACTCTTCAGCCTCCCACTGTATAACTCTCAGGCACAGACTCACTCATCAGTTACTCTCAGGCACAGACTCACTCATCAGTTACTCTCAGGAACAGACTCACTCATCAGTTACTCTCAGGCACAGACTCACTCATCAGTTACTCTCAGGCACAGACTCACTCATCAGTTACTCTCAGGCACAGACTCACTCATCAGTTACTCTCAGGCACAGACTCACTCATCAGTTACTCTCAGGAACAGACTCACTCATCAGTTACTCTCAGGCACAGACTCACTCATCAGTTACTCTCAGGAACAGACTCACTCTTCAGTTACTCTCAGGAACAGACTCACTCATCAGTTACTCTCAGAAACAGACTCACTCATCAGTTACTCTCAGGAACAGACTCACTCTTCAGTTACTCTCAGGAACAGACTCACTCATCAGTTACTCTCAGGCACAGACTCACTCATCAGTTACTCTCAGGCACAGACTCACTCATCAGTTACTCTCAGAAACAGACTCACTCATCAGTTACTCTCAGGCACAGACTCACTCTTCAGCCTCCCACTGTGTAACTCTCAGGAACAGACTCACTCTTCAGCCTCCCACTGTATAACTCTCAGGCACAGACTCACTCATCAGTTACTCTCAGGCACAGACTCACTCATCAGTTACTCTCAGGCACAGACTCACTCATCAGTTACTCTCAGGCACAGACTCACTCATCAGTTACTCTCAGGAACAGACTCACTCATCAGTTACTCTCAGGCACAGACTCACTCATCAGTTACTCTCAGGAACAGACTCACTCATCAGTTACTCTCAGGCACAGACTCACTCATCAGTTACTCTCAGGAACAGACTCACTCTTCAGCCTCCCACTGTATAACTCTCAGGCACAGACTCACTCATCAGTTACTCTCAGGCACAGACTCACTCTTCAGTTACTCTTCAGTTACTCTCAGGCACACACTCACTCTTCAGTTACTCTCAGGCACAGACTCACTCTTCCGTTACTCTCAGGCACAGACTCACTCTTCAGTTACTCTCAGGCACAGACTCACTCTTAAGTTACTCTCAGGAACAGACTCACTCTTCAGTTACTCTCAGGAACAGACTCACTCTTCAGCCTCCCACTGTGTAACTCTCAGGCACAGACTCGCCCTTCAGCCTCCACACACTCACTCTTCAGTTACTCTCAGGCACACACTCACTCTTCAGTTACTCTCAGGCACAGACTCACTCTTCAGTTACTCTCAGGCACACACTCACTCTTCAGTTACTCTCAGGCACAGACTCACTCTTCAGATACTCTCAGGCACACACTCACTCTTCAGCCTCCCTCTGAGTGCCCCTCAGGCAGACTTACAGCCTTCCACTTTATGACTCTCCCGCTGTGTGACTCGTAGGTACGGAGATGCTGACTTGTAAGTCCTTAGCCTCTGACTGCATGACTGTCTGGACGGACAAGAAAGTTTATATTGTGACACCTTTCATTTGACTTGCAAAGCACCGTCTGGTAACTAATGACTATTATTGTAGTTATTAAAAAAGTATTCTGATGTATCTAAAATACCGAACCATCTTCTAGCCTTACAAAATTTCATTTACCAATTTCTTTTTAGGCTAGTGTTTTTGCTAATCATTAAAACCTTATTGCCAATCATACAATAAACATTCATCTCTTTCTGTGTTTCAGTTGCCAGTATGCAGCATCAACTTCTGCTAGCAGCATGGCTTTTACTCTCTCTAGTTCTTCTTGTTTTCACTGCTCCCCCTCGCAATCCTGTGATAGAAATGAAGGAGGAACATCATCATTCAGATGACATTGCTGAGGCAGCTGAGAACGTTGCTAAGGCCATATCAAATGGGAAACAGTTGTCAGAAAAGGATGTGAAACCACCCGATCATTTAGATGCATTCAAAATAGAGCAAGATGGAATGTTGAATAAAGATTACAAAAAAGAGATTTTTCTAGGTGAACATGAGGAGATTGAACACAACGAGGTTCAAATTGCTGAAGCTAAATTGAAGGACATTTTTGAAAAGTAAGTTGTTTTTTAGAAATAAAGGCAGGCATAAGTGTTTTTCTGGTTTAAAGAAATATTAAAATTTCTGCATTTTGTCCCCAGAATTACATTTTCAATATAAATTTTTAATATACCATGTTTATATATGATATATTTTGTAATGCTTTATTTGTCTAGCAGGGAATGAACATACTATCCATTTTATGTGCATACTGTCTATGAGAAATCATTCTAGTTTGTTTTTGTTGTAGAAATCTAAATTATCTTTCTTTCTTAATCTTATTTTGGTCCAGTGCTATCTTTCAATCGAAAAATTGTTTACATATCATCGCCATCATCATTGTCATCATCAGTTGTCTATTATTCAGGCTCCAACTTTCTGGGTTGGACAGTTCTGAATGACGGTTCTCCATTTCTGTCGTTAATTTGCATCATTATGAAAATGCATTTTTGACAGTTGTTTTATTTCATTTAATTATGTACAACAGAGAACATTTTCCAACCCCAGTGTTGAGTTAAACTTAAAAATGACACTGAAATATGTTTTTTTATTTAGCTGATTACTTAAATTTATATATACAAGCCAATACTGAACAGCTACGAAGGGTCCACTGGAACAAGACAGACCAATTAAAAAAAAGAAAGAAACAACTTTTATGAATCAATGTATTTTTTTTTTTTCATTTCACACCAAAGATATGTTCTATGTTTACTTGTCAATCATTTTGTCATTGTTTGAAATGTCACATGCCTAAACTTATAGTGTTTTTTTTTTCCCCTCTCGGTGTAGGGTTGACTCTGACAAAGACTCTAAAATGTGTCTGGAGGAGGTGTCAGAGTGGATCATTGAGAAGACGAGAGAACACTTTGACATGGCTCAGCAAGAAAACGATCATATTTTTGAACATATGGACCCTGATGGGGATGGTAAGAGGATAGAGATTTGTTGTGGTCATGTAGCGGTGCACTGTTATAATTCTAGTTAGTATAGCTTGTGTTGGTGTAAGGATGAATGAAAACCCAAGACAAATGTATGTACTGGCACAACAAAAGTCTGCTAGTAGATATTACACTAATTTCTGTTCCATCTAGGACTTTATCTTATTATGCAGTCAGGGACTGAGTGTCATTGTTTAATTGTTATCATACCCTCTTTTATGCATAGTTTTATAGTTGTGTATAGTAGGCTTTTTTTATTGAATTAAAAATCAATTCTTTTCATCCGTTCCTTTTGAAAGTCATATGTGCTTCAGAAAAGCATCACCCCTTTTACTTATTAAAAGATAAAATCATTTAATTGGAATATCTAAAAGGACAATGTGAATCATATAAAAAAAATTTTTACACCACAAAAAGAAGAAGCATCAAAACATTTTACTATCCATTAAGCCTTCATGGTCAATATATTTTAATAAAAGATTCTGGAATTTATCATAAGTACTAAGAATTACTGCCATTTCCCCATAAGTATAGACTGAACAAATATAAATATAGCTGTGTTTTCTATTATGTAAAAAGAAAGTGACATGCACGCAGCACATAATTATTTGAAAGTGATTTGTTCATATAGTTGCATTATTATTTTGTATAATTATGTAAGTAAATGCAGATCTTAGTATAATAGAAATGCTTTTACAACTAATCAAACATAAGTTAAGAATGATCAAATGATTGTTTTTGCAGGGCTGGTCACCTGGAAGGAGTATTACATCCACTTCCTGCTGGCTAAGGGGTACCCACTACCTAGAGCCAAGAAACATGTGGAGGATTATGAGGAGATCCAACTGGACTTTGATAGTAAGTGGCAGAAGAAAAATAATTGAATGGTTACATGAACTTTATACTGCACAACATATTTTCTTAAAATCAACAAGTTAAAGAAGACTGTTTACATCAGTTGAAATATTGTAAGAAAGAAAGTATCTTCTGCTTTAAAGTCATATATGGCTTCGGAATGGGCCATTTTCTATCACCAAATACTGTGTATTAACCTATGATCTTATAGTGTAACTGTTTAAATGCTCAAAACGAGTAATATATTTATTCTCACTAAAAAGTATATATAACTATAATTTTACGTTTTCCTTTCAATGCCATTCGATCATAGCCAATAATTTCAATTTGCATTTCTGTTAAACACACTGAGAGGAAACATTGTCATCAGTGTTTTACTGACCTGAGGTGAATTTTAGATTTGTTCATCCTAAAAGTTAGAAATCTTCTTTATCTTTCCGCAAAAGACGAACCTGGCCTTCCTTTCTTTTGAGTTGGGCTTTATTTGTCTGCCATTGTTTTTATGCCACTGTTTTTATAAATTAAGGGTCACAAATGAAAGTAAATGTGGGTCAAGGGATAATATGACTGCTTACATATAACTGAAGGGAACATATCGAATTTGACCAAAGTAATTTAACATCCCAAGTGCTAAAAGATTTTATAAATTGTATGATTACTTTTCTTGACACATATGAAATAATGTTTACATCTATGGACAAACAGCCATTATATAAGCAGTATAATATATCTGAAACATTATTTGTCCCAAACTTGATGATGACATTCCAAACCATATATAACTTTAATGTATAAGTGTACAAAAGGATAATGCAGTACAAGGGATTAAACTACATTGGTTATACTGACCTGTCTTGCTTTTAAGTTTTCAGGAGACACTGAATTGTATTGCATAAATTTATACATAAAAATTACATTTTATAGGAAGTATAGAGAAATAAGTCAATTATTTTTACGTTGACCTGCTTTGGTTAGAATTTATGTTGGAAAAGATTCTAAAAAAATGGCTGCTTCAATAGCTTCTTCGCTCATGAAGATAATTATTTTTCTGTCATTTAAATGAGTAAATTGTTATGCGAGATTTAAACAAAGTTTTAAAAAAAAACAATTTAGCCTTGGGTATAATCTGAATATTAGGAAATGTTAGTATGTCTTAATCTTGCCATTTTTTATCCCAATCATCAGTTTTGCTATTTCTTTTTATATCTTTCAGACATTAAAGTAGCATTATTCTGAGGATGCATCCACAAAACAACTACTTTACTATTTCATGTATAATTAACAATGCATTCTTCTGCTCTGGATGATTTTGAGATTGTAGATTACATTTTCAACATCAGTAAAAAAATTAAAAAACACTTTCACATGTGTTTAGGTCATGAAGAGCTGATAAGATACAAGTTCCGTTGGACTGATGCTGACACTTCACCTGTTGATAACAATCTGTCCAAGGAAGAGTTTTTGGCATTCCGACATCCAGAACAGAGTAAAGAGGCCATGAATGCAATGCTGGATAAAATAATTTCCAATCTAGGTGAGTGGTAAATATGTTAGTCTTGCCAGCAAGTCAACATGATGCAACATGAACCTGGCTCAGACCTTTTCCAAAAATATATTCTCTGCTATATTTTGATTACTATTTACCTTATGTCTGCAGGGAGAAAACAAGTTATTTTTTTCACAGAATCTTTTACAGGTTAAGTTTCATTCAGAGCCCTAGATAAGATTGTCCAGCTCCTGCTACTTCCCTTATTTCAGAATTACTCCTGTATCTGGAGGTCTGTTAAATACTTGACTGGTTATGGAAGTAATGTAGGAAAGAAGGGACACTTTTGGCAGCTAATGTGTAAAGGGTCTATATTTTGCTTCAGTAAACCTTTATCTTTGCATGACAGTAGTATGTTCTGTTCAGTTAGTCAGTATTTTCAGAGAAGTTGTCATACCTGTTCTGTAAGATCTACAGAAACAATTGTTATGGTAATTGTAAAAAGCTAACATGTTACTAGCATGTTGTTTTTATAAGAAAACCAAGCATGTAATAAAAATATATTATCAAAAGACTTTAGATGAAAAACCTGTCCCAGAATATCTGTTATCAAATAAATTATTAAAGAAAGTTATGCCGATTATAATGGTATGCCACTGCACAAGATTGAACCCATAACCTTTCTGTTAATGTTTTATTGGTTTTAACTTGCCATGCATCAATCATATGGTGATTGTAAACCCTGGATGAGTCAAGTTTTAATGACTATAAATATAGATAAAAAAAATCATTCTTTTTATGGTGATGTTCGATGGTAGTTTTAAATAATAATCTTGCTAATTTGCAATGTTGTTTTGCAAAATCGTTTTTTGTTCAATATGACCTGTCATTTTCTGTAGATCAGCTAGTATGATGTCATTCTAGAGACACTTTTTAGTATTTTTTCTGTGTACTCTTGTGACTTACCATCAATACTGTATGCATTTAGGGTGTGTTTCATCATAAATCTTAAAATTGATTGAAAAGCGTTCTTAATTTTGGTCTTATGATCACTCCCAAGTGCATTTCAACAAATTGGCGTAAGTGCTATTGGTAGCAAATCGATCAATTGCACTGTTAAGGTTTAAGAGCGATTTTGCTCTAAGCCTAAAATAACAATGAAACACTCTTAAGAAGAAAAACAATTCTTAAGAGAAAAAAATAATCTTACGATTTATGATGAAACACTCCCTGCATTAGCATATTCATGATTTGCCAAACTCAAATACAGTCAATTTTGATTTACATTTTCATCCAAACTTCTAGATAAAGATGGTGTTTCAAAGATTGTATCTACTGATGTCATTTTTCTCAATGTTTGATATTTAATGCTGACAAAGATGTTGCTGAATTGAGAATTATTTTATATAAAATGGTAACATTGTCAAATGTTCACCTTCATTTTTGCCTTCTCTGATAAAGTTCTTGCATAATTTTCCAAGTAGACAGCGATCTGGATCTGGATCTTGTGGTGGTGGATTGCTTGTTTTAATGGACAACAGTTTGATTTCCTTTTTATATTCAGATGCTGATGAGGATGGTGTTATCAGTGAGAAGGAGTTTGTGTCATTGCCCATGGGGGAGGTTGAGGAGTTGGAGCAGCAAAACCTGGACAAGGACTGGCAACAGGAGCGCCGGGCAGAGTTCTCAAAACACATTGATAGTAACCATGATGGCAATGTTACCAAAGAGGAACTACAGGTAATTGGAGTGTGTTAACCCATACCATTTACCAACATTAATCTCTTCCTGTCTTTAAATATAAAATATGTAATTAAAACTGAATAAGATCTTTAAAATAATCTCTTTTACCATTATCAACATCACTGATTATATAAAAAGTGCAAATTAGTAGTAGTTTTAAAATACAGCCTATGTTTGCATTAAGGTCATGATCAAGTTAATATGTTGGTGAATAATCTATACTATATTCTTAGTCATAAACTCACAACTTCATGCAAAGGTAACAGATAGCAACCATTATAACAGCTCCTGATCAGATGAAATTAGTTTGATTTGATTGATCTGGATCTACATTATCTGCCTAAGCATTATTGAATTATTGTTAGCAGGCAAAGAGTTGCAGAATGTATTGTGGCACATTTTAAAATAAAGCTCATCTGTGTGGTGGTAATAATTTCAGGACCATTACTTTTTGTCTGACAGATTTCTAGCTAGCTTGTGGCACATCAGAAGTTATAAAAAAAGTTTTTTGCTAATAATTACATCACAACTGTATGCCTACTGGTCTTACATTTCACATTACATAAACAGATAAAACCTCATTGCTGATTTTATCAACAATAGAACTTACCAACCATTGTGCAAAAACACTCTTGGTTAGTGGGTTAGTCAGTAACAGGTAACTCCACAGCCCTTCTCTATCTGGGTTTAAGTTCATGTTGTGGTTCTGTTCTAGGGATTCTGCCAAGGCATTCATTTGAGGTCTTCTTCCACCAGCTGGACAAAGTCGTTATAATTATAAGTTTCTTGGTGCAGTTTAGAAAGCAACTCAACCAGTGAAAAAAGCATTTAATTTGAAATGATAATATTTCATAGCAACCCAACACTACCTGTAGAATATAAAATTTGGGCACTCTTGTGAAGAATGTTCAATCTAAAAACTAAAAACAACGTAAAGAAGATATTATGTTGTACTGGTATCTGGGAGTATACAGTTTTGATGCTTGAATAGGTTCCTGGATAAACATACATGTATATACTTACACTTTAAACAAGATACAGGATACATAATCTATCCCTTATAGATGAACCTACAAATAGATTACACCTCGTATAATGTTAAATGCTTTGATATAAAACATTTCCTTTTCCCTTGAAAAGGAAAGTAGTTTACCTATGTAAATTTCACAACCTCTTGTATATCTGTCTAGATTAAAAAAAAATTCATTTGTGTATATATTTATTGAGATAAAATGTAATTTTTCATTGTAGCTGTACTTTGATTAAAAAGTCTTTCTTCCCATGTTATTGTACTGGGCTGAAAATACCTATATATTTCTATGTTTTTTGTAGAAGTATCTAGATCCCCGTAACCCTGAGCATGCACGGACAGATGCCCAGAATCTGCTTGATCTGATGGATGATGATAAGGACCAGTGCATCAATTGGGATGAGATCATCAACCATAGAGATATGTTCATACACAGCAAGGTTGTTAATGTACGAAGGATGTTACACGATGAGTTTTAGCCTTGAAATCTTCTATGTTTATATATAGCAAGATTGTTACTGTACGAGGAATGTTACACGATGAGTTTTAGTCTTGGAATCTTCTATTTTATATATATCAAGATTGTTACTGTACAAGGAATGTTACACAATGATTTTTAGCCTTGGAATCTTCTATGTTTATATATAGCAAGATTGTTAATGTACGAGGAATGTTACACAATAATTTTTAGCCTTGGAATCTTCTATGTTAATTTATATCATTAATGTTACATAAAGAGTTTTAGTCATCGAAATATATCAAGATTATTTATGTTCGAAGGATGTTAGATGGTGAGGTTTAGACTCAAACATTGCAATTTAGCTTCCAATAGGAAGACTTCATGTTTTAATGTTAATTCTGCTTAAACCCTTTTACATAAGACAGTCAGCTGCTTGTTTAAGTCTTATAATGTAATTTAGCCTCATAAATAAAGATATGCATATATTGAAGCTTTAACTACAAACATAAATTGTTGTACAAAGTTTAGCATAATAAAATTGAGTCTGCTACAAATAATTTAGTATAATGAAATTTAGCCTGGGAAATTAAGGTTAGCATAATGGAATTAAGCTTTTATTTTAAAGTTAAGAATAAGTAAAACAAGAGGCTTACATAGAACTTTTAAAAATGAAATTAAGCCTCTCATATAAAAATTAGTAAAATAAGATTAAACCTTGAGAAAAGTTAAAATACTGAAATAAGGACCATTGAAAAGTTGACTATAATAACATTTAATCTCTTATATGAAGATCAGCAGAATTAAATGTAAGTTGTACATGCATAAAAGGTTTAGCCTAATGTGTAAAGGTGATATATAATGATTTACAACTTTTATGATAAGTTAGATTCTCAAACGTGATGATGTTAAGACTTTCATAATGAAGTTTCAGCTGTATTTCATAAATTTCTGGGAGCATCTGGTGGAGTTATAAGAGTCACCGACTGCCCAGCCCCTCACTGTGTTGGCTTAATCCCCGCTCAGAAATTTATTGTCAGGAGACCCTCTGGCTGTCCAGCAGTGATTTGACCAGGGTGCGTCTCCACCAATAATAGTTTGACATTTGCCAATATGACAATAATTGTGCATATGCAATGTATCAAAACAATGTATCCAAACTCCATATATAGATCAATTTGTATCTAATGTCACGAGTTTTTGCCTCATATCTGAGGAAATTTTATAATCTTGTTTCAACAATTTGACTGCCTCTTCCTGAAATGGAAATTAATTAGTTTAAAATAACAACAATTAAGGAAGTAAAATATATGACAAATTACTGACATGAACTTAAGATTCACGATAGGGATCTGAGGAAACCAAAAAGATATTTAAATTCCATGAGAAAAATATTTAAGTTATTTTTATTGTATATAAAAGCATAATAGCACAAAGCTTACCTTTAACTTACATTTAGGTGATGACCCATTGTATTGTTTGTCCTCTAAGCTATCGAGGATCTGATGTTCCTTAACACATGTGCCTTGAAATTTTTTGTATATGTTAATATAATTTTCTTAGATCTTATTAAGTTTAATGATGTTCTAAGAGTGTGTATTACATTTTAATTCTTCTAATTATTTTGTTGATCTTTTTTATGAGCATGCTATTGCTGCTTATACTTGTTTAAGCATATTGTTTTATGTACTCTATATTTGTTTTATTACCTTTATCTAGAACAATTAAAACCAAGAACAAAAACCTTTATATTTTATCACAGCAAGTACAGAGATCAATTGAAGAACAAAGTTATAAATTTAACTTAAAATGCATTTTATTATCATCAATGCATGTTTTGACTAATAATATTCCGTAGAGATAAGGAACACAGCCAAATTTGTTTATATAATAAGTGCTTTTGCACCTTGTACTTTGCTAAAAGGTTAGTGAAGGCAAATTGATAAAATGATTTGTGACATCAAAGAGATTTTCACAAATGAGTTGGTTTAAGGGGAGGTCTTTAAGCTGTGTTGATAATTGTGTATGTGTGGGGTCTTTCTATATCAATTAGAGCTTAATACCACCTTAATGAGTCATAATAATATGTTGAAAGAGGTGTATATCAACACTGACCAAAATGTACTTAATTTACAAGAGGCAAATTGAATGTCTAAGGTGGCATGGTCATAATACTCTGGTTCAAGTTTTACACGTATATGTAGTGATTAGCTTACATATTAATTACATTGTCATATATTGGAATGAAACATGTTTAGTTTTTCTGCCTACTGATGTAGTTAAATTCATAGTTCTAGCTTAACTTTTGTGGGACTTTTGCCCAGGTTCAGTTTAGAACATTATACATGCAGGTTTTATTTACAAGCTGTGTATTGAGCTCACAGTCCTGTGACTGTTATATATGTGTAGAAAGTGTCTATGTCAATCAAGTGCCTGTTTACTACATGTATACTACATTTCACGGAAAGAAGACCTTTTTGAGGCTCGGTGTATTTCGGCACTCCACATGAGGTGGGGAAAAAATCTTATGTGGGGCAGCATTTGAACCCCAAATTCTCATCCAAACCCCTAATTGTTAATAGTCCATTAAACTGTCATACTGATACAACTCTAATGGCTTCTACTATATATGGTTGATGCTTTATTTGTTCTACAGGTCTATGTTTGAGTAAATGATACCACAAATTATTAGTGCTGGTTGAAATATTATAAAATAGTAGATTCAACATTCCAAAATAATTGGCATGGGTGTTGCAATAAAATTCTTGGGATTATACAGTGAAACAGGTGTTTTTCGATAGGCCTAGTACAGTTTTGCAATAGAACCTTTCAGTCAGTGTACAGGAGATTGATGATAAAATCTAACATCTCAAGACATTTTAGCTGTTATCATGATACGTTTTAAATAAGGAATACAAAATGTGGACTATTTTCTCCAAACTACATGTCAAAATAATATGCCTCCCTGCAGATGCTGGATCTACTCTTTTTGCCTCAGTCCTACCAGATCGTGTTTACTGTACAGCTAGTTTTGTGTCATGTGTAGGATTTTGTATCAATTGACGAATTTGCAGCTTTTGAATAAGAAAAATCTGTTGTTCAAATTCAAAGAAATGTATTAGTTTAAGATGTGGCTAGGTATTTTAATATACTTTGTATAAGATATACTCTCTTTTGTATTATTATTTTGCATATTTCTTTATGATGCTCATGTATCATTGTTCCTTTTCCACTTTGCTGCAGATATTCTGCCCAAGCACATGTTTAATATATGGAGTAAAAGCAGCATATAAAAAAGTATCTGTAACTGTAATAAATATTAAGTGTAATTTCCAGGGATGGAAAAATAGTAGATTCGGGCTGCTAGTCATTGATCAATAAATTAGTCCCTGACAAGTCATAAATCGGCAGTCGCAAAAGTGACTCATAAAAGTGGTTTCTAATTAGCAATAAAGCTGGAACTAGTCATTGAAAAGAAACATTTGTCCAGCCCTGATATCCTCTAAAGAGGGAAAGTGGGAGCTCTTCTTTTAAATGCACTTTAAAATGAAATATATATAGCAATTTGTTTGTTAATCAATTTTGTTAATTAAGTGTGTATGACTATTGTATGAAAATATAATACAACTAGCTATGCATTCCATTTTGTAATATTTATTTCCATTTTATAAATAATCTACAAATTGTGTTTTAGTTAATTATTTTAGTTATATGTATAAAAACATCGAATTGTGCTGTTGTTTTTAGATTGTGATTATGCTTGGTTTTCCATTTAAAACATTTGATGTTATTTCATGATTGGTTTTTATTTGAATCATTGTTAAATGTTGTTGTTTTTAAATTACAACAGTAATAAGTTACTAATTTTATTCCTTCTTCTCATCATGATTGTAGTTTTTGTACTTAAGAAAATGGTACACATACTGTAATTGTATTTGTTGATGGCTGATATGTTTATACCTCTTAAATTTTATTGTGTCATCTGGCATAAAAAATGACTACATGACACACACACACACACACTCATACACATCTAGAAAAGAACTGCTGTGTGGCTTATTTATATTAGCAAGCTCCCAACAAATCGAATCATTGTTAGTTAATAAAACATAACATTAATCAAAGGATAAACATGGCATAGGCATACAATATTCTTCATGTATATAATTAACAGGTAATCTTTTTCAGTAAAAGAGCACATATCTAACGTAATGGCATATAGTGCCAACTCTCCAGGCTGCATTACCATCCAGGGGTTGGCTATATGATAAATATCATTGAAAACAATAGCACATTATACCTGTTCTTTTCATCACACCTGTCTTTTTCTAGTGATAATTTGTTTGTTTCTTTATCATTCCAGTGTTGCAATATCATATACATACATATATCCTAGCACCTTGAGTGATAGCAGATCTCTTAATTAAGAGATTTATTTTTTATTTTTTGCATTATCCCATAATTCTCAATTTTAGCTGAGGATTATGGGATGCATTCATATACCCTAGCACTTTGAGTAATAGCAGATCTCTTAACTAAGGGATTTAATTTTTTTGCAATATCCCATAATTCTCAACGAAGCCCAGCATAACTATTCTTCTTTGAAATTGAGACATGAATACCCACATAACAGATTTTGGTTGAGGATTATGGGTTGCATCGCTGCTGGAGCTCTGGACATTTCAAGGTCCATTAAGAAGTATGAAGGTCTGTTGTGAATATACATACACGTTTGGCGCAAGGCATATGTTCTAGATTTTTTCGTATTTATACATATTGATATTTTTCTTTTTGATTGAGGGATATTGTTGTTAATTTTTTGTTTAGCTTGTTAGTTTGTTAGTATTTTGCTTTTATTCTGATGTTTTTATCTTAGAAAAGAAATCCACTTTATTTCAGTTTTGCATGAAAGGTCACTTACTGACAATATTATTTCTGAAATTGTGCTTACACTGCATGTTGTTAGGTTTAGTCTGTCTTGTCTTGAGACTCCATGTTGCTCAGAAAGGTTTGAAATCAAGATAATTTTTCAATAATTCTCTTCTGGGCAAACTGTATTGTTCAGTGTCAGTATTTTCCTTATGTCACACATTCTTCTGTGTTATTGTTTATATCCTATGTTATATAGAGGGTTGGTTATACATTTTATAAATAAAATGGACAATATCATGCCTTTTTTGTTTGTTTTAAATTGAAATACATTTAAATGCAAATTTTATATGTATTTAGTACTAAGGCAAGAACTCATTATTACATCGTACTAAATGTACTGTGTTCTTTCCTTAAAAGCAATTATTAATTTGTCTTTGTTATCTTATCATTGTTTAGTCAACAGTTTAATCTCTTTATGAAAACAAGCATGAATAGTTGTCCGGATCAGTGAAAAAATATATACTTTCTTTATTTGGTTACAATAAAAGTTAAACTTATGGCTTTGACAACCACAATTAAAAACAATATATACCAATAAATGCATGTCCCACAGGAATGAAAAATAAATAACAGTACATATACAGTCCTCCTTGACGAAACCATCTCGCGGGGGGGGGGGGGGATATCGTAAATGATATGACATGGACGTTTTAGTTGCCACAAAATAGTCAATTTTATTTGGTAACAAAAATATAAGTAAGGCTTTTGGGACTTAGGCAATGTATAATTGCATATCATGGCAATGAATACAAAACAAATAATAGAACAAATAGAGTCGCCCATAAAGAAAGCATTTGAGTGAAAATATGATGTGAAATTTAGACATTACCAGTGTCCTTCTAAATGATCTATTGACGTTTTGCTGTCTCTGGGTGATTCCATATACATGTCAAAACCATATACAAGTTAAAACACCTTCATGTTAGGTGATCGATCATCTTGGGTCCGTACCGCAAACGCACGCCGGGCTTCTTCCCTGGCTGCCAGCTGGCGGACCTTCTGACGTGTCCTATTTACCAACCTGATCAAAACAAAAAATATATTTTCAGCCCATACATTGCGTATATGTCTGTGTACAATGTGGTGTATTCTGAACCGGATACGAGACAGGACGTTAGATTGCGACGTGAGCGGTTTTCTGGTCAGATGGAGTCGTAATTGTAAATGAAAGCTAACCTCCCATAGCTGCCATCTGGCGGGCATTCTGACGTTCTCTATTTGCCATTTTGATCAGATTTTCCTTTTTTAATCCATACATTGCATAGACATCTTTGTTCGCTAATGAATTTTGTACATATTTAGCCGTAGCCCGAAATGGGCGCGGATTTGCAACCTCCGACGGTTGAACTCTCTTGTTGAGCTGTCACTCCCTGTTCCGCCTGTGAATGTGCTGTTTAGGGCCCTGAGTGAAGGCATCACTACACTGTTTCACATACTCGTAGGCTGTACAACGCATGGTTTTATTCCTCACACTACATGTCCAGTAAGTGAGGTGACCCACGTTGTTCAGAGTATTATTACTGCACACGTTTATACATACTCGTCCCATTTTTCAACGAATCGATCAATGGTGTTTGAAGATTGAATGTAGACATTAGCATGATTGCTTATTTTATATTATTAATAAGTAATCACTCAAGGACCTGTTGACACTTTCATGAGACTGATTTGATTACTCAAACAAAAATCATAATTTAAAAAAGTTCGCCGCACGCGCTATTTATGAACGATTTAACGGTCCAATAATTGCTGCCTAATTAAATAATTCTAATTGGTTGTAGTAACTACATCAAATAAGCCTAGCTTATTATTTCATGTTTCATTTCATAAAAATAATAATAAAAGTATATTGCAGAGAGACAGACAGACAGACAAAACATTTATTTACGTCTCAGGTACAACGTGGTACAACATGAGGCAAGTTGTATAATTCCAATATTGATACATAACTGTTAGTTCCGGTCCAAAAAGGACAATGTATTTGAATACAAAATGAGTTTAGAAAATACAGACTAAGGAGGGAGCAGACAAACAGGGAGGGTACAATAGAAGTAATATGCAGGGTGAGGTGGGGGACACACTTTGTGCTCAAAATTTAGACAGCGTAAATGAAGTGTTAGTAACAATAGGCATTCAATATACTCGGAAGTAGTTGATGTGTTAGTGTCAATAGGCAATCAGTACACGCGATGAGGATTTAAAACGGTACAATGCTTCAATTATGATAAAAGGAAATTTCAAGCAAAGGTTAGGACAAGGATTGCGTAGGGCTAATAAAAAGAAAAGTGGAAAAGTGGGAGTATGCTTCGAAATGGATGCATGACGGAGGCAGATTGAGAATGGATTATTTCGTGTAAAGACGAAGAGAAATGTTGCAAATAAGTACACAAGCAAAGGCAACAACAACAATCATAATAATTATCATAATAATAAACGGAGAGAAAAAAATAGAGATACAATTTATGGTTAAATGCAATAAGAACAACATATCTACGACTTAACACAAAGTGCTTTGTGCGCTAGCTTTCATTTGCGAGAGGCTTACAAGTATGCAAAAAAAGCAATTAGAGAAAATACTAATAGAAATTGAAAAAATTAAACAAGGAAGTCGTTAATAGGGATAATTCGCGTTTCAGATATGGATTTGTCAAATAGCATCATATACACGTGTATTGTATCTAATAGTCTATTCAAAGTATAAAAGTAAGCAATTACAATGTAGTCTGTTTATGGTATTCAAACAAATAGCATATAGCACAATTCTATATTACTGTTTGCTTTATATCCTGGGCTACACCAGGGCTGGAAAAAAATTCTTTTTCATGACTAGTCCCGGACTAGTAACCAGGACAAAGATGACTTGTACGAAAATGTGCATCATTTTCAATAAATGAACACTAATTTGTCATATATATAACTAACAAACAAGGTATAAACAAGTTTTTGTTTTATTTTTGTCTGTAAACAGCATATAATCTAACACAAAAGTAAAGAATAAATAAGTTACAACTGATTAAATAGCTCTTGCAATGTCCTGATTTTACAAAGAAAATACATTACGTGTACATTGTTTTTGTAACAATGTCAAATTTTAATCATCCTGACCCTGACACGTAAATGTTGGGCCAATACACTTGTACACTTTATGTTACTCACTTATACAACTACTTTGTCTCCATAACATATTTACAGTATTCTGACATTACACCATGGTAAGGCATGAAAGTTTTGCTTTTTTAACAACTGAATCTGTCAATTGCAATTTGAAAAATATCAAAGGCACATATGGTATTTTCTTAAGAACGGTAAATGTAAATAACATTTTTTTTTTAAATTTGTCTTGCTGTAAGTGCTTAACTTGTTGATAACAAAGCTTCGTGTAGTTCTTTGAATGGTTTTAGTTATTTACAACATGCTTTGAATGACCCCCCCCCCCCCCCCCCCCCCGCCCCCCCACACACACACATGTCGTGTACTTTTCCCACTTCCTAACCAGAAGTCAATGGCACGATCTGCTACAACGTTTTCCAGGGATGGGCCGTGGTGTTTAATAGCCATCAACATTCGAAGACCTACACCAATAACACAAATATATTATGTGTTTTATGGTGATGCCTACCGAATAAATGGTGTATAGCTGGATTGTGTCTATTACCCCTTTCAGTGTGGCTTGCCAAAACGAGATGCAAGACGCACAAGGGGTTACACATGCTTAGTAACAAAGATGCAAAAAGTACAGCTTTATATTCACTATGTCATTGCACGATGATAGCAGAATGTATACACTCTGATTTCTATTTTAATTCTAACGCTATTTCAATCCCAAACAAGTGTTCATAAAGATGAGTCGTTGTGTGGTATTTGAGGCGGAGCTACGCATTAATTTGTTAAACGAATACAGATTTTACTTAAATTATATCACATACTGTAAATATGAATTATGTATGATTAGTACAAACAATAACACGATAGTTCACTGATTTCTTGTTGTGGTTTTTAACAAATTGAAACAATAAATCTGTTGTACATTTGTTTCATTAGAATGAATTGATTGGATTTTTTTGTATTGTAAGCAATATAACTTGACAGAATTTTTTAGAAACACGATAACCGCTAATTTTCGTTTTAAACCACTTTCAAACGCATCTTGTCTTATATGAAATATATTTTTAAAACTGGATAAATGTTTTAACATGTATAACTTAAAGCTACACTGTTTAAACAGCCTATATCGCGCTATAAAACTTGTCTTTCCCTATCAATTCTTGCACCGTAAGCCTATTATTTATATAGCGGCGTAATTGAATGATTACTGTTAATGCAGTTAAATGTAGCGTAGAGCATAACTTATTATTGTTTATATTATTTTGCCGTATTTATGTAAAATAGATATATTCAAATAAATACAGTTAAATCAAATTGTCAGTTTCTTTCTTTAAAGATTGCACGTTTGCATTTCTTGTTATTGTTCGGTGTTTTCTGCAATACACTGTTTAAGTGGGTACGTTTAAACTAGTTAACCTGCACTGGATATATGACTATAAAGTCCTGGCTTCTTGATAAAACGTAGGTCAAGAAAACGTGTACACAAAACCTTCAATGTCAAGGAGATACAAAGTTGTTATCATCAACTACACAGTCTTCACATTGGCGTGCCCCATATACAATTATATGCATATTCTATGTATCAAAACCCTCAGCTCGGACATTTCTACGAAATAGAGGTAATACGAATGTATCAAAACCATTGTTTTCGATTTTAACAAAGACGGTTGTTTGACCAAAGGACGTGGCCCATTGTAAGACTGCCATTATATAGGTATTCTAAGCACATTCCGGATAATATACACTTACGCTAGATAGATGTTTATGAAGGTACATAAAATGCTTGGATCTTTACGGCTATATAGGGTAAGTACTGGGTTTTGTTTTTCCGTTTTTCTCTTAATTTATATTATTTTATAACGTCAGGCTATTTTCTTGCAACTTAATTAAAGGTCACACTTTGAAAAGCAAATCGTTTGCTTATCACCCTCTGGATGAAAATATTATATACTCCTTTATACAGATTAAAACGGAATCACCTTGTCATAATTCTAATCCACTACAACTATTAACCGATAAGTATTTAAAAAAATATGTAATTTAATATATATGCATCGGTTCCAAGGCGGTAACTGGTGTTTTTTCTTTTTGTGTGTTATGCCTCGTCTCTGTGTTTTTGTCACATTTACATTTACCCTGTTTGCCTTTGTCTAGAGGTAGATTAGATTTAAATATCTGTGGAAATTTTATGTTATGTTATGTTAACATTTGGTATAGTCAAGTGAACACATTCAGAGTAATGATATCCCCTGAAAGGCCACACGTTTACACAATTATAAACATAATAGGGCTCTTATTAAGATGACAATTATACGGACAGTCATTGTTCTCAAACAAAGCGCAGATACAAGACTGCACTTTGTTCGAGAATACATATATAAATACGTTCATAAGCTTTTCCCTATAAAAGTTTCTGACCGGGTTTTTGAGAAAGAAAATAAGTGTAGAAGACATGTATTCTCTATTCGAAAGAGTAAATTTAGCGAGTATAAGTTTCTATATGGATAAACACCTTCATAAAAACAACGTCATAACCAAAATCAACACAGAAACAACAATAACACAAATAATACATGTAGTTGAATACATTTGCCTAAGGCCAGCAATGTTTTACTCAGGAAATTATAGAAAATAAAATCAAGGGCGTACTCTAGAAATTGTTTATTAAATGTTTCGATATGTTTTCTAATTGAAGAAACCCTTCAACCCGATATCTTTACATCTTCTGAGAAACCCTCGCCTCTTTGGACGTCATGTTTCTTCAAACGTCACACCGGAAGTTCCACCATTTTTCTACCAGGATATGCTGCAACTAGAGCGACCCCATGACGTGACTTGGAGAAATCTTACAGGTAACTACACATTATACAATAATATTGGAATTCTATGCACAGAAAATGATACCTTCTGACAAGAAAGAAATATTTCTGGTGTATTTTTTTTTAAAAAAAATGTTGTTTGCTTCCTCACCAGGATGAGCCCTGATTCTTAAGTGTTCAAAAAGACAAATAAAAAAAGGATATGAGAAATATTTCATTTTGTCAAACTGAAAAAAAAAACACACAAAAACGTCTAGATCTACACGATTCATAAACGTATACTAATTGTCACAGTTAGTTAAATGTTGTGCTTTATTGTCGGTAGGAGACTACGTGGAGAAGTTTCAATTTGGTCACCATACCTTATTGCAAATACAACCGGAAGCCCTGACACTGCTTTCCCAGAATGCAATGATAGACATGGCACATCTGTTCAGATCGAGCCATTTACAGGCAAGTTACATGTCGCAACATTGAAATTATCATGAAATTATCAAAACAGTCAGGACTCATGGATAAAATAAGTTTTGGCTACATTGAACTTTAAATCGGCGTACTAATATGTTGAATGGCAGTGTTTTCTGTCACACACTTGGTGAATTGTGACAGACGTCGTCGTGTTGTTTTGTTTACCCCGCCCTTCACCCGTAGGCATATGACTGAGACAGCCAATCCACTTTTGGTATTTAAGATCACAGTCTGATCGCGGCCATGGCTGTAAAAATCAACATCCTTCAATTTTTCAGCAACTCTCCAACATACTGGCTGATTCCGAATCGTCGAAAAATGACCGATACATCGCCTATGAAATGCTGAAGAATGCATGCGTGGCTGCAGGAATGGTACTTCCGGGATGTCAAGATACTGGAACCGCCATTTGTATTGGTGAATAGTTAACTTTCCACTACACTCTACATGTAACATAATTTACTGCTGTATAATGAGGTAAAATCAGCTGGTTTGGAAAAATCAATTCAATCGGAATGTCTCAGTCATAGATTCCAAAATACTAGAGTCGGTACCATTCGGTTCAGTAATGGTCAATTCGGCCGTAGACTTGCTACCTTGCAACGCCATACAGGCGACTTGGTTGCGTTTTTGTTTTAATTCGCCGAGTTTTACTTACATTTTCACCCGCAAAAATATGTGTTTTGGTCCTTGAAAAAAGCTGAAACAAACATTTTAATTCTGTTTTGGTTTACTACAGGTAAGAAGGGTCAATATCTACTGACGGACGGTCATGACGCAGAAGCCTTGTCGCGTGGTGTGTATAACACATACACACAAAAGAATTTGAGGTATTCGCAGGTATACAGAACAGTAAAACTACAAAATAGTAGTATAAAAACACCATGCTTTTTTCCATATCAAAATTAATGTAACGCCGGCCGGCAGTCTCTAACGGCCACCCATCTGTACACCAACCACAGTAAGCGTTGCTTAACCGCGCAACTTTGGAAGCGCTTATATGCCGTTACGTTACTCCCACCCCACCTCCCCAGACCTCCGAGACTTGGCCTGGGAAGTTCCGTGTGTCAGCAACTCCAGTCCGACAGATGAATCTATCCGACTTCTGCCACAAATGTAACAATCCATAAACCAACCACAGTAACCGTTGCTTAACCGCGCGACTAAAGCGCGACACAACAGCGAGGCTGGTTTGAAGCGCTTACATTTCTACCTCTTTGGTCGTTACATTTAAGCACACTGTTTCTAGTCATATTTTTCTCAAAGCTATTTAGGGAAGACTGAATTAAACATTGACTTTGTTTTGTAAAGAAAACAAATAGATCAGTAAATAATTACACATATCATAGTGGAAATCAGTGGCAAAAATGGAATCCTAAGTAGCATAACTTATGTATCAAACATCTGTATAGGTTTCACCACTAACCATGTACAAGGAAGTCAACACGAGGACAAACCTTCCTGCGCAGATCGAGTTGTATGCAGCCGGAAACACGTCACAGTATGACTTCCTGTTTTTGGCGAAAGGTGGTGGCTCTGCGAACAAGACGTTTCTTTACCAACAAACAAAGGCCCTGTTGAACGAAGATAAACTGTTGAAATTTATTGCCGAAAAAATAAAAGTTAGTTATTTAACTTTCCATATTTTCTTTTTGTGTGTCTGTATATTAGTATTTTGATCCTTAGTAATAACTTTTAAGTAGTTTTATACCATATGTACAAGTGCACTTTGTAAATATTGCGTATATAAGAAAAAAAAAAGGTTTCTACACACGTGATGTAAATTACCAATCCAATACAATGTGTTCCCTTTGCCAGTTATACCACAAATAATCTGTTGTCTTTTTACAATATGAGCATGTTTTCCGTCTTGATGAGCACAAAGTTATGTAAGTTAAAAAAAACAATAGTTAATAGTAATCTTGCAGAGTAATATCTTCATGTGCGTGTGATAACATGTGATAGTATGCACCTAACTGGCGGACGGCAAAATATACAAGAAGTAATGCTTTCTTACATTTTTATATGACACTTTTGGTATGTGGACTTGCAGACTTTGGGAACCCAAGCATGTCCACCGTACCATCTTGCTGTCGTGGTTGGAGGGACGTCAGCCGAGTTTAACCTGAAGACTTTGAAACTGGCAACATGTCGCTATCTAGACACTCTCCCCAATGAAGGTAATACCAACGCCTCTTTGTTAGCGTCTTGACATAAACCTGTCGTAGTTTGCTACGCCTATTGCTGCCTTTATGGCAGGGTCTTGACATAAACTTGGAAGGTATTAACTTGCTGAAAGTTTGTAATTATTTATAAGGAGTTTGAAAATGTCGCTTTTGTTTGTTTACATTTGACGTGATCGCTGAAGTGATGTCTTCCTCAGCCATCTATGCCCAGAAGTCGCGATGTGGCCTATAACTGCACAGAAGTGGAGTATACAAAACAATAAATGACCCTATTTTAACTTCCAGGTAACGAACACGGTCGTGCATTCCGCGACACTAAGCTCGAGGAACAGGTATTAGAGCTCTCTCGTCAGACAGGAATAGGTGCACAATTTGGCGGGAAGTACTTCTGCCATGACGTCAGAGTTGTGCGCCTACCACGACACGGCGCCTCGTGCCCTGTCAGTGTGGGCGTGTCTTGTTCAGCTGATAGACAGGTAAGCTAAGACGCTAGCTGAAACTTAAACAAAACATAACAGGCATAATGCCGATGAAAAGATTCTTACTCCGTGTACATTCAATTAACTTATATGTTTAAGAAGATTATGTACAATAGACAATGTGCATTAAGACTATTATTATTAGGTATTTCGGTCTCCCATAAGATGTTTTTCCATCTCTTGCTGCAGTTAGCCAAAAGTTTTACGCTAATGTTGAAGCGATGACGAAAGAAGTATGTATTGCAATACACTGTATTTGCCAAGCAATATGACCTAAAATACAACGCTTTCTGCAGTAGCAATATTTCTTTAAAAACATTAAGCATTTTACATTGGCAATGTATTTTACAATCTAGCGTTTTGACAATCAATTTAATGCAATACAGTGTAATAAAATACATTTGTACTAATTATAAACTAATAGTTGCTGTGTTTGGTCAGATGTATACCGTCTTTATGTTTGGTAAAGCATTAATTTCTTCCTCTGTACTGTGCTTGGTAATGGATTTTCGCCATGTGTTTTATTGTGATGAGGGTCATTATTGTTTTACATTTCAGATACTAGGAAAGATAGATGAAGAAGGTGTCTTCCTGGAACAGCTGGAAACCGATCCGGCCAAGTATCTACCTGAGGTCACAGATGACTCTTTTAGCGAACAGGTTGTTAAGGTATGACGATGTTTTTAACGTCATGTCATTTTATTTTGTTTCATTTCATTTCGGTTATAAAAGGTTTTGTTCATAAAATCACGACAGGCTAGATTGTGTGATATATTACCATTGTCCTTGAAATACTTTAAGCTTTATGGAAAGCGGCGAAGAGTGGCGCTGTCTTTAAAATATATTTAAATGATTATAGTAGGTGTTTTAACCGAACAGATTTCTAATAATGATCAATATGATTGAATTTCAAGTGTTCTTTTTGTGTTTTGTTGCTTTTGTTTTTGTTGTTTTCAGAAAAGAAAAGGATTTCGACTTTTTATATAATACTCCATTGACCAGAACAGTGTTTCGGTAGCAAAAAAATCTTCCATGCGTCAGAACCATGTAAACTAAACATTGTTTTTGAGTTTATGTCAAATTTGTAATACACTTTGCTATAAATACGCGTAAACAAGCTCTCCCGTAAAATGTGAATCATTAAATCGCTTTTTAAGAATAATGTTCTGGTACAATACGGTGAATGTATAGCCATTTTACATTTAAATACTGTTTTCATTTTTCTAATTGCAGATTGACCTGAATAGACCAATGACTGACATCCTTCGAGACCTGAACGAGTTGCAGGTTCAGACTAGAGTAAGTTTATCCGGAACTATCATTGTCGCGCGTGACATAGCGCATGCACAGCTCAAAGCGAGGCTTGACAATGGAGAGGGACTTCCAGAGTACTTCAAAAATCATCCTGTTATGTACGCCGGTCCGTCCAAAACTCCAGAGGTATGTTTGTATTTTTTAATGTTTACATAACGCTATACCTGCCTGGTTGGAAGATGATAAACACTATTTTGAATATTTGTACTAAATAGCATTCCAAATAAAGGTTTAACGTCTAGTTGTATTTTAAGCAAGACTGTCGTTTTATAAGCAAAAAATCGCTATCCTGTACTTTACCTAAATTTTGCAGTCTGATTGATTAAATCATCTGGTTTGGTTCTTCTAGTTATGTATTGAACAACCTTCCTTAATAACAGTCGAAAATACACCTCTGCAAGGTACAATCTCACTGGTTCTGATTTGTTCTTGAAATATATTTTTTTAAGAGTTTCGTCTATCTCGTTTGTGAACAGCGTAATTATCAATTATCACAGGGCCGAGCCACTGGTTCTATAGGCCCAACTACTGGCGGGAGGATGGACCCATACGTTGACCAGTTTCAGAAGGCAGGCGGAAGTATGGTCATGGTTGCCAAGGGAAACAGGGGAAAACAGGTAAAAAGTGGTCTCGCTGCATGCTTTAAATAAATCGATGCATTTTTTATCAATCCTTATCCTGCTGCATTGATTTATTATTTCATTTAACAATCGCCGTTACCAACATGGTCATGTTACAACGTCCAATGTATAATTGGTGGAAGAAGAACACCCATGAAAATGTCTTGAGTATAACCACCGACGCATCGCAGGTCAGCTAGAAGACATCCCACTTGAAAGTTCTCAACCGGGGGTCGAACCAACGCGGTAAGGAGCTGAAGAGAAACCATTCGGCCATGGGTTCCCCGTCATTTATATATAATACAAAATCTAAATACATTTAATTAATAAAACCTGCATGCCAAAGTAACATATTGCCAGAGACTCGGCAGAAAATAGTGCAGACCCTGATCAGCTTCAAGTTGGGGCTGGTTATCTCGAACGATCTGCAACATTTGCCTTCGCCTAACCAAAACAACTGCAGAGTCAAATGTTAATGATAGTTATTTTTTAATCTTTCTTAATCTTTCTGTGCTAGAAAGTATTTATATTTATAATCCGTCTGTTTAATTCTTTATTCTATTTTGATTGATGTTCTTTATTTGCTTTAGGTTGTAGACGCATGTAAAAACAACGGGGGATTCTATCTTGCTTCTATTGGAGGCATTGCTGGAACGATAGCATCAGAGTGCTTCCGATCAATCGAGCTTATGGAATACCCGGAGTTCGGTGAGACATCTTTGGTTACCTGAATTTACAACAGCTACGCAGAAAAAATTATTCTCTGTATCTCTGTATTGATTAGGAATACGTGACAATGCTATTTCAATGATAATTCTTTTTACTTTTGCAGGAATGGAGGCGATCTACAAAGTAGAAGTTGTGGACTTTCCAGCATTCGTTGTAATAGACAACAAGGGGAACGATTTCTTTAAGCAGTGGAAAATAGAGTAGCTTACAAATAGTGCAGTTATTGTTTTAATCAGGGCTTGATGTTTTATTTATGCGTTACTTTCTATTTCTGTGTTTAATTCAATGATTTTCGAAAAAAAGTCGCCTGAAGAGGGAACAACATATACACAAGTAAAAAATTAATATATCGACGATAATCTTCGCTCCAGCCTTAAAAGGTACTTACGATTTGGGGGTTACTTTTCTCGGCATAGCTAATTATTAAGGAAAGTGGAAGTCTGATAAGTACAGTACCTCCGATTAAGTGGTGTCATAAATAAGCTAGAATTAACACACTGAAACATTGCATTGATTGTTTACACTCCAGAAAGGCAAAACATTTGTCTCTCTACTTTTTTTTCAACTTTTATTTTCGTAAAGCTTACAGCATATTCAGTAGGATTTTTATGTGTCTTTTTAGAAATCATAGCAAATTTGACAACAAAAATGATGTTGGTATAGTTAATAGATTAAAACGTATTCTTCACCAATTCAACTCAACTCAAATTAGTTTAAGAGTAAATTGTGACAAACATTGAAACATATATCTCAATTAAAGGTGATTTTTGGGCGGTGTCGCTTGCGATACCGTCCAGTCTTATGGGAAAGCTGGATTTCGGAAGCACACAGGATTGACCCTGCATGACCTTGACTGCTCGAGGTTTGGACAAATATATCAACAACTTTTCAATGTGGCCACTTTCGATATTTAAATATTTCTTAGTTAATTGACAAGTTACATCCTAAACGAATTAAAGGCATTTTAATGACGCATTGCACACGAACCATCAAACCGTGACCCCGTTCCATGGTTTTCGGGTTTTTGCACGTGCATAAGCAGAATCAACTGCAAGAAGTGTTCATCCACTCATTTCACGCTTGCCCACAAAGATAACATTTAAAATTGCACGGCTGACAATTGAAGAAAGAAAGTGAGCCATCGGAATGTTGGTTGCCGAAACCTTTGCAAAGCAGGAACGTGCCATTGTATTAATCTGCTTAATTGTTTTATTTTAATTCCATTCACAATTCATATTTCACGAAATGCCCTTGTTGGATTGGGGGAATTGTTTTTATGCTAATTATGGCATCAATTGTACATTGTATTGGCTACACGATTCGTCACTTCGTTACTTGTATGGGACACATACGTGGGACGTTCTTAAAAGCAATGATAGAATACGTCAGGCACGTAAACTTCGTGAACTTGAGCGTTTGTGCTTGAGGAATGGGACAATCTTACCCAGAATATGATCTTCCAGTACAATGCGTCACTGTACGGCAGTTGTCGAAGCAGATGTTAAATACAACATACTGAGTTTTTATGACTTTCTAGTGACTTGTTACATCGAGGGTATCTTCACATCAGTCCAAATATGTATGTTATTTTGCAAATTTACATTATTACTTTTACAAGATATTATTGCAAATACATTGTTCTAAGGAGGTTTCCTATTTGGACTGGTTTATCACTTCTTTTTGGTATAAAAGTAAGTGACGTTGCCACTTGTTGTTGTTGAGTACATGTCCAGGGAGACGAATCCTTCAATTGTGTCCAGGTATGCTTCAAATGGTAACATTAAAACTGTTGCCTGTTTCACTGGAAGTACAAGATTATTGTATAATTCAGATATACATGAAATGCAGATTTATGAATGAACAATGGCGCGTACGAATATCACTCAGTGTTTAGAGGAAATGATCGAAATGGAAAGGGAACTGCTATTAGAACGAGTGTTCCACTGACTATGCATTATCTACTAGGCCTATATATTTGCAATATTACGCTCGTGATGCCTTCTGCGGCTTTAAATTATCGTATCATCTCAGCAGCTCAGTCTAAACCTACCGTACCCGATCGGAGAAGAATGGCGCACAAAAGATTTTTAGATTCAGGTCACAGGGATGTAAGAGGTAATAGTTAATTTCAGACTCAGTTTATTTTGGTCGCATCCGGTAGCATGTATGAGAAATTTATTTCAGACCTAACGTAAGTAAAAGTCCAAAATTGTATAGAAAGTACTGCATGTTTAATAAAATGGTTTCTATTATCGAATGGTAATGACTCTGATGTAACTTTTGTTCCGAAGTATAATCTATACATGTATATTAGAAAAGGTGTTCATTTACAGCTGAAGACTTTGCTGCTTTCCAATTTCCAATGCGTTGATAATTTTATTAACTACGGAATAATTATGAACATTGTTTGTTCACATGAAATTGCGTACAAGGGTCAAACTTATATACTACCCAAACAGCGCTTATGAGTGCTTTGATTCATTTTTAAAATGGATATTCGGGAATTCCAAGCAGAAAAATGGTTAATCAAGTCTTTAAATTGTGTTCGGAAGAGTAACATTTCATTACATATTTCAAGTACTTTAAGTTAAACTATCAACATTTCAGATTTGTTTAGCTAAGTTTTTACATTTTCATTTTTTTATTATTTTTAAACAACAACCATTCAGGGTCCGATGCTTTAATTCAAGAAATATCTATAAGCCCATAACTTGTGGCTAATTTTGCATAAATGTGTCCTTTTGCCCTAAGGCTTACAACACAAAAATACTGTATTTTCTTATCTTCCACTGTTTACCGTTTTATTCTCATATATATTATTGAAATATATCTCTATTTACCTTAAATTAGTTTTGTTCGTTTTCTCGCAGAAATCAGTCTCCCTTTTAAACAAGGTGAAAAATAAAAAATAAGAAACATTTATTTACATATGCAACTCGGATCAACTTGGTTATTTTCGCAAGGGACGATGCGTTTGCTTGGACCAATGGAATAACTGCTGTTATGTTAAATATGATTTTCATCAAGTCTTACGCCCTTTTTTGAAGTGTCTACATTTGTCAAAACGCCAATTTCAGTTAATGGTTTTGAAGATGTGGAAGTGTTCCGATTAGTAAATCCGCTTACTGCACTCTCAATGCCCCCCCCCCCCTCCCCTACTCCGGTCAGTCAAGACAACTTTCAGTGAGATCTAATTGGAACAGTATGCGCCGCTTATATATATATATGATACTATTACACCATATTACACCATGACTTATATTAAACAATGGGTAAGCAAATATTGACTGAAACTTAGAGCTGATAAGTCTGATAAGACAATCAGTATGAATGACATTAAAGGTTATCCACATATTAAATTATTTAACTAGTAGAATAACCTAAAACTTAAGTATGTTAGGTCTTAAAAATGAAATGTAATATAATATGTCACAGAAATAATGGCAGCAGGTTGTTACTAGTGCTACGCATCGATTAGAATCATCGATACGATATGTGTATCGATACAAATATTGTATATCATTTGATATATGAGAACATAAATGCAATTGCTTATTGTTGGTTTAGATCAATACTTTTCAGCAGGAAAATTTATTCCCTGTTATCAAAACATATGCATGCGCTACTGATGTTGCCATAGCATTCAGATGTTTTTTTCTGCTTTCAAAAAAAAAAGGTGATCGTGATTTTAATTTTTTTGTGGTTTCATTGTCATCATCACCTAGAAATAAAATTAGAAAGTCTTGGTTTTATTATTTTATATCAAAAGATTAGCTATATCATAAGATTAGCAAATAAGGATATAATGCATAATACATGCCGTTTCTTTTCAAAATGTATACTTTCATAACACCCACTACTGTCAAACTTGTATTAAGCAACCAGCCAAGAGACAGCCTGAATTTCGCTGAATAGGTTGGCTGCTTAGGATAAAATATGGCATTATTGATTGTTTACATATTACTGTGAGCCTGTACGTTTACAAATAAGTGTTACATGTACTTAAATAGAATATCTACTGAAAAGAACTGTTCGACAAATTACCGAAAAAAGTACATACATTCGGACGGCCACGTTCCGGATGGTGCGTGTGTTTAACTATTCTTTAACAAAACCAGCAAGCAGTTTGTTATTAGACGAAGTAAATAATTTTAAACATCATTTAAACAAGGTTTGTATCAACAAAAATCGAAACTGCAACAATATTATGTTAATGTCGTGAAGTAAATTTGGTGGTGTCCATTTATGCATAAATTAACTATGCATAAAACTGCTAAATCTTGACTCACTTTGTCGTTTTCCCGATGTAAAATAATATTCCACTACAACGATTCGACGTAAACTCGAGAACCCAATGTAGGATTTTTTGGCGCCGCTCTTGAGAGAGGTGCCTCCTACGGAATGTATTTTTATGGGGAGGATAGTGTAGCAGGCAATAACACGATGTCGGAGGCGTTTCGTGAGACACTTTTCAGAGAAAAGAACCAAGTGTTCCGGTTTTTTAACAGGGTAGCTTGCAACAATAAAGTGTAGCTTGCAATTATAAAAAGTAGCATGAAAAACGTAGCCGTCTGGCGAAGTTTTGATTAACAAAAGAAATCGAGTATACCGATGTTCGAAATGAAGGAAAACAAACAAAGTAGCAAAAATACTCCACTTCCCATTAGAGTTCATCGTTTCTTACTGTCAAATGTTTTTTTTATGAAATTAATCAACAGATTAAGAGAGTGTTTAGTTCATAGGATAGTCGTATTCTTGTTTAAAGCGCTTGCTCTCTACGTCGCCTTGGATGTCTCACATCCTGGCTCTTTCTTGTACCTAACTGTATCGCACGGTTCGTACCGTAATTCTTGAGAAGTGAACCGAACCGTGAATCTAGAACCGCGGTATACCGTCGTACGGTATATCGTTACACCCCTAATATTAAAAAAAACAACAACAACAGAATAATTAATCGTGTATATCAAATTAGGCCTAAGCTGATTAAAGGCATAGAAAATGGCATTCTTTAAATTACACCCACCCGCCCACTCAACCCCCACCTCTAACAAACTAAAGAAAATATACGCAAATAAGTGTACTGTGCTCGCTGCTTGGTTAAATCAATCTTTCTTTCTCACCTTGTCATATTTTCTCATGTTCGATTTTTTTGGCCGTAGTGTCATCTTAGACAACGTGGTGCTGCGTTTATAAAAATGATATATCTTCTTTGCTCATAAAACATATTGTATAATTTAATTATATTATTTTCAGCACTTGTATTCGATGTTTAATATCTCGTTAAAACTTGTTTTTCTTACATTCCTTTGAAGAATATTGGTAAATCTGCTGTAACAAACAAATATTGAAATTATACTACGCTGTTGAAACCTGCTATCTTAAAATATAATGACATATAGACATTATTGTGCAATAAATAATTAGACGTATGTAACCATAAAAATATCCAATTACCGAATGAGGGTACAACAGAGATCGGACTACAAGCTGGTACGAACTAAGGGAAATAACTCTTTTTATAGCAGAATACGAATGTTTACCTGGTCATGTCTCTTTATTGTTTGTGAATATTAACCCCGAACTGATGAATACATTACACGGTAGTTGCACACGCTCCAATATCAGTTGTAAAATAAATTAAGAACATGTGCTTGCCGAAAATATTTCGCCGTGATAAATGATTTTTTCGTTATTCACGAGATTTTCGTGCTGTTAAAATGGTTAGCGCGGGAAATTGAACCAGCAACTACCGTGTAATGTATTCATCAGTTCGGGGTTAATATTCACAAACAATACATAAGTTTAGTGTTTGTAACTTTATACACACACCCCATGGGCCCTGATTCATCATCACAGTTACTGATTGCTTCTTCGTCTTACACTCATCTTTTATCACATTTTGCGTGTTAAAGTGTTCGTTTTTTGTTTTACAAATGTTGCCGGGTGTGCTGTAAAGTACACGGTGTCTCTTTCAGTCCTTTTGTCGATAGAAGATCAGGCTGTTCTTCGATGACATGTTCTTTCACACATTCTGAAGTTGTAAGTTAAAATTTCTTTCTTAGAATCAAATCAGTCCTTGAAATGAGCCAGTGGATATCATTTTGACGTTTTATCTTTACGTTCAAGACACATCAGTTAAACCTGTGTTCATTATCTAGACCGAGCAACTTATGTCTAGAGCAAAAACATTGACCTTTTACATAGACCTAGACATCTGAAGACAAACAATATTGTCTTGAGTGTTTGCCTTCCTGGCATTGCATTGCCATTCTCGTGCTATATAGATAAAAAGGATTGATCTGATCTACAGCCAGGCGTATCTGGGCGGTTTTTGAAGTTACGCACAATTGCAAAGGGAAATAACCTTTGCAGTTATCATTTTGAATATATCCAGTTTTTGAATACATCCAGTTCATTTTCTAATGAATAACATGTAAAATGCGGACATGCGAGGAACTTGACGAAAAATATGAACGGCTAGAATCCTGACGTGTATAAGTTAAATCATTTTAAACCTTTTCAACTTGATTGGTGTGGCAATAAAATTTTATAACATAGAAACTACGCAAATAAAAAATATTATTCCTAACCCGGGTCCGGCATCGACTTTCTAAGTGTTTTTGGTACTTTTAGATTTTCGAGTTTTCGAACGGAGGTTACGCACGTGCGTAAAGTGCGTAATGGCAGAAACGCGCCTGTCTACAGTTCTTGTCTGATACAGTATTTACACACTGAACCCCTTGAATATATAAGATCCAACAACATGCAATATGGCGACCAAAGGCCTATGTGCAGCACAGCATTTAAGTTACATGCTTCATGTAGTAATCTTTATTTTGTTCATAAATAATTTTGATAATAATATGCTGGTCTTCAAATAACCATGTTCTTATTTTCGACAACTATTTATAAACAAAATGCAGTGTTATTTGTAACAACTGCATGCAAATATGACCACAAGACCATAAGTTTTGCTGGAGACTTAGACCTCGGTTTCACTAACCATCATCAAGTCCCTCCCAAACTTCAACTTTGCGATTTTCCTCAAGATTTTTACATTTCTCTCCTTAGAAGAAGTTTGAGGTTTAGGAATTCCTCAGCTGATGAAATTCAGGTAAACAGAGGCCTGAAGTAAAAAAGTTCAGATCTTAATTCGACCGTTTCCAGTAATAGCTGGCTCATCCGAATCTTCACTCTTTGCTTGAACCTTGGCCATTTGTGCTTCACAGGCTAAGATTAAATGATAAATAATTATGCAAGGTTATATTATGTAAAGTTGTGATTGATGACGCAGAATATTTTTAGTTATTAATGCAATTGGGTATTGTAGAGTAATTTGCACTTTTCTTTGTTTCAGGGACTGCACTTGGATGCAGAAGGTTAGTGAAAGGACTATGTTATGTTATCTTTCCTGAAGTTCGTGAAATGCTGTTGTACTCTTGTGTCATTCAGAAGTCAGTGTCTTAAACAATTGTGTAACTTTATTAAAAAGTAAATCAGTCAATGGTAACATTTGAAGTGTAACAAGAGGACCATAATAGCCCTTAATCGCTCACCCTTTATTAGGCTCATTTCTGTCTTCAAGTAATTAAGACTTATGTACTTTAGAAATATTTGGTGATAACTGGAACTTAGTCTGGTCAATGGACTGATAACATTTTCTAGAATTTAACCTAGTGACCTACTAAATTCACGTGACCCACTTCAAAAACATATCTAAGATTTCATAGCATTCTTACATTCTGGCCAAGTTTGTGAAAATGTGGCCGTCATTGTGGCCTCTTAAGCGTTTTCACAAGTGTTTTGTTTTTCCTCTAAAAGTTGATTTAGTGCCTAGTTTTATACCCCACGTAAGATTATTACAAAAACTCACCCATGATTTCTTGCAAACAAACATTCTGGCCATAGAATTAGGAAGATTAGGCCATAAATGTGGTCTGCAATGTGTTCTCAGGGGTTTTCTAAGATTTGACCTGGTGATCTACTTTTTGACCCCACGTGGCCCAATGGCGAACTCAATCAAGATTTAATGCAGACAAACATTCTGACCAAGTTTTTCATTGATTGGCTTTGTTTACCCTCGCGCTTATACTTTGTTTATATGGCGAGCATTAATATCATGGTGGTTAAGAGAAATTATCACATAAGATTGAATTCATGACGCGAGGGTTGCTCGTAGCCGTGTGGATTAAGAATGTAAATAAATTTAACAATATACATGATGTGTTTTGCATAGAGCAGATTCCTTAAATCATACGTGGAGATTATGCTTATTGTGATAGTTGGTGGTTGTCTGTCGCATGTTGTAAAATCAATTAGAAAATCTAAGTTCTAAGATGATTATTAATAATATTACGTATTTAATACTGATACAGTATAGTTTACATAGACGTAAATTATATTTTATTTATTTGATTAGGTGCAAAGAATATCTCATAACATCTCATTTTAGTCCACCTTCTTTAAGATATTTTGATTGTTCTCGCCTCATGTGTGTTATTGACAGTACCTTTTTTTCGGGACAATAAAGTGGTGATGGGTCACCGCATAATAATTTATTCGTAGTTTCTTTTAAAATACAATTTAAAATATATGTAAATTGTACCCTATCCTGTGATGACGACTCTTTTTTAGGGCCATTAAAAATATGTCGGCATAAAAGATCACCAATATAAATAAGTAGTACATAATGTACAGGTTCCATTGATTTTTATTTTCGGACCTGTCCAGGTGTTTAATTTTGTAAGCTTAGTAAACTATAGTAGAACCTAAGAGAGAAAAGACTGGTTAACATGTGGACGATGGAATCGATATTTTATTTATGTGGTCCCAAGTGTGTAAGATGGTGAAGATTGGGCTACAAGTGTGGCATGTAGTCTGTTCCCAAAGTTTTTCTATGATTTGACCTAGTGACCTACCTTTTGACCCCACGTGACCCAATGTGAATGTTCATCCAATGTTTCATGCAGTCAGTCTGGCTAAGTTTAGTGAAGATTGGACCCTACATGTGGTCTCTAGTGTGTTCACATACTTTTTTTCTAAGATTTGACCTAGTGACCTACTTTTTGACCCCACATGACCTAGTTACGAACTCATGAACGATTTCATGCAGGCAAACATTCTGACCATGTTTGATGAAGATTGGGCCACAAATGTGAATTTTATCATGTTCACGAGTTGTTTTCTCTAAGATTTTACCTAGAGACCTACTTTTTTTTACCCCACATGATCCAAAAACGAAGTCAACCAAGATTTCATGCAGAGAAGTATTCTGACCAAGTTTAGTGGTGATTCTCTTCTTTCAAACGTTCGTTTTATGTGCCAAATGACAAGTGTGTATAAAATGTTAGAGTAAGGGGGCTTTGATCTGTCATTTACTTTCATGTGTACTTTATATTCACCTATTTATTTTCAGCATTTAAATGACAATCAGTAAAATGTTAAGATGGAACTGTTTTTATTATATTTGTAGGTTTAATATTAAATTTCATCAACGGATGAGTATCTATAAATTGCATCCAGGGAGGAAGAGTTTTGTTAAAAGATCGTTTTTTTTCTTGAATGGGATGAATATTTTTTGGTAGATTAAATTGAATTGATTATGTTGTGTATAAAAAGTATAGTGAAAATGTTCACTTAAGGTGCACAGTCCTTATAGCGATGGAGTCTTAATTGAATCAACATCATTTTGACCGGCCGCAATAGCTCAAGTAGTAGAGCATCTGCTTTTGGTTTGGGAGGTCGTGGGTTCAAACTCCGGCTGGGTCAAAGTCAAGTCAAGACCCTAAAGTTAATTGTAGTGGTTTCTAACGCTCGGGGCTAAGGGGACAGCATTAAGCCTGACTCGTCGATGTCATTATAATGGACTGGCCGGGTTCAGTCCCTGGGCATCTCATAAGTGCCCATGCTATGATAGAAATGCACAGTATCTGCAAAAATGCTGGCAAATCCCAATCCCACATCATTTTGAACGACTTCTTATGGTCATTATATGATACTTTTTATTTAACTCAAGTATCATTGTAATAATTACAGATCCGGCAATATTATTGCTGTAAAAATATAAAAATTAAAATATTTGTCACAGACAAAATTTGCTTAATCTAAATTCTTTATGGTCTTAAAAATTTATAACAATAAATAACAAATAATTATCATTACATATTCCTCTTTGAGCGGGACATACTTGTTAAAAACTCATGCAGAAAATATGTGGACAAAAATGAAATACATTTTTTAAGGAAGAAATGAAAGGTTTAAAGATTAATAATTTTTAGATCTACAGGTTTATCTGGGTCTTCCTGATTATATAAATTAACAAAAGTCTGCACATACTGAGGCTTAGGCAAAAGGTGGAGATTCAGATGATCCAGTTCCTTTTGGGAGCCGACATATCAGGATCCGCAGTATTTGTGGCAGGGAATACAAAAACAGTAGGCTCAGACTAAGTAATATAACTGAACAAGGTTTCAGTCTGGGTTTTTTTTTAACCATTGAACGTCCATAAAGTGACCGAATCCCTTCTTAAATGGTACTTAAAGGCACTCAGGAATGCCATTGTCTCTAATGAAACAGACATCTAAATTGCCTTTTGTAAGTTAAACAAAGTGCCTATTCAGACAACTCAAGTGGATATGTCCATGCTGAAAATGGATGAAAGCAATCACCAGAAAAATGATAACATATATATAAGTGGGGATTGACAACAAAGATTGAAACCATATTTTGTGTGCTCTCTTTATAATAACTGAAAAAGCAATATGCGTGTAAAGGTGAATGGACACATCTTGTACAGTCTGCACAACAATCTAGATAAATAAAAAAATTGTTACTAGTTTAGCAAATTCAAGGATGGTATTAAATATTAACATTTGCATTTTGACTTGCACCATACTGTGTTCTGTACCTGCTTTTTTTTTGTTTACAACAAGACAATTATGGTTACGTTGGTGACGTCCAGCTAATTATTGGTAGAGGAAGACCCCTGACATTTGTCTAAGTAGAACCACCGGCACATTGCAGGTAAGCTGGAAGACCTTCCCACATAGAAGTTATGGACTTGAACCCCTGCAGTGAGGTTATGAGCAGTTAATAGTCTGTGTTCCTAACTTGGCTAAGGATATCTGCTATATACCATTTGCTCACATGTATTAAATTAAATGTAGAAGTGATGAAGGCAATCAAATGACTACAACTAAAAAACTGATCTTATATTTGTATATTTTATTTTTGTTCTGAAACAAATACATAAAACTGCTATGTTCAAAACAATATGGTTAGTACTCTGGATTGTTCTGAATAATCAATTCTCGATAAAATGAATTCTGTAATAATGTGTCTGATCAAGACATACTATCTACAAAAGTACAAGTATAAAACAAACAAAACTGTTTTAGATGGCAGAAAATGGACTAAAATGACTCGGCATTCATCAAGGCAGCCTCTTACGTATATTGTTTATGGAAAATAATGTATTCACGCTGTAATACCAATCTGCACAGTGCAAGTACAAGTTATAATAATGACACAAAAAATGACATTTTAATCAATAAGATGGTTTTACAACCATTTGCATGAGGCAGAAATTAGCATTATTCATCATTTACATGTATCTGATGTGGAAACAATATGCTGATTTAGACCATATAAAACAAAATGACACTAATGAGACATTTATATGATGAATGTTTCTGCTGGTTGCTGTTACTACATGTTAATGACCCATTATCGGGAGAAAGGTAATGGCCACATTAAATAATAAAATTCGAAGTGGGATTATTTTAAATTGGCACATGCATTATTGTCATACTATGCAACACTTCTATTATATGAACTTGAAAGAGTAAAATCAATCTTAACGTGAACTGGTAGCAGTTGAGTGTAGCTACATGCTGCATAAAATGAATCTAGGACAGTTGCCCCCCCCCCCCCCCCCGGACGTTTGCCCCCCGGACGTTTGCCCCTCTATTTGTGAAGGGCGGACGTTTGCCCCCCAGCTGAAATTACAAGGCGGACGTTTGCCCCCCAGCTGAAATTACAAGGCGGACGTTTGCCAGCTGAAATTACAAGGCGGACGTTTGCCCCCCAGCTGAAATTACAAGGCGGACGTTTGCCCCCTCTACTAAAATGTCAAGGCGGAAATTGCCCTCCCTTTCTTCTCAAACTCTGTATCCCGCCTGTAAATGTCTTCCCGCCATATTAGAAACATACACAAACGGTACTACATGGTGCTACAGTACATGAAATGTGTTAGGTGTAACAAAATTTTCTATAATTTTTTTCATAGGACTGGAATTAAGTAAAAGTTACAATCTAGTTTGCCTTCATATCTTTACATCGCATCAGGTTCCGAGACAATTTACCCGTTCTAAAACTCTTGCCGTCGAACCCGCAAGACTTCGGCTTTAACAGGTTGTTTGCTACACATTTCCCGCGATCGCTTGCCACTCATGCGTAGAGTGTCACAAACAGGTTAACTGTCAATCAACTGGTAGGCCTAGACCCATTTAAAACACTTTGATTAATCAAAATTAGTTTGCAAAATTCACGTATTGTAGGCATAATTTCGTCTGAAAAACTATATAGATCCGTTTAATGTTTTTCTTCTGTTTTGTCAAGTATTATATATTTTATGTTTTTAGTAACTTTATAAAATGCACCTCATTTTTATATCTCATAGGGATGACATGTAAAACGAGACAAAATAAATTCAAGTTTTATTACAGGCTTAATTACAACAGTTTCAATAATAAGAATATAACACGTGAAAGTACAACTGACAATCATGTTAATCGCCGTTAATTGGCATTCTCTGTGAAATTAGTAATGCAAAGAAACCGCCGCGTATAACTGAACGCATTACAGCTAATTGTTTATAATTAAGTACAAGGATGTTAATCGCCGTTTTTTACATTCTTTGTAAAATTAATGAAATTGACAGATTGATTTTTTTGAAAGTCCGCCCTTACGTTATGGGGGGGGGGGGGGGGGGGCAAAAGTCCGCCCTCAAGTTTTGTTGAGGGGGCAAACGTCCGGCTTTGAAAATCGGCAGGGGGGCAAAAGTCCGGCTCTGAAAAACGACAGGGGGGCAAACGTCCGGCCTGCATTTAAAAGAGGGCAAACGTCCGGGGGGCAAATGTCCGGGGGGGCAAATGTCCGTACACCGCATAAAATCACTCGCACTTCATATGTACACACTATCAAGCCAATCAGTGAATTACATGTGACTGACATTCTATGACATATGACCTATCTGACAGCATTTTCACTTTAAAATATTTGAAAACCATTGCATTGCTTTTGATACTTCCAACCTTAATACAGGCACATTTACATATAATCTTAATATATTATTCATAACAGTCAAATAAACAAATCTTTGCCCTTTTAGCAAAATGTTAAAAAATGTAAATTTGTTCTAGCAAAAGTCTACAGTAAGTTTAAAAGAAATCTGCATACAAGTTCTATTGTAAATTACTATAAAGACAAAAAACACTGGTTTTTCCTTAATAACACAATATACTGGCATTTCCTAACAAGTCTCAGTGTAAAGCTTTATCAACCCAACAGGCATGGATTTCTCCATTTTTTTATAGTGAGGATATTGTTTTTCCAAGATTCTTAACAGCTTCTCCCATGAACTCTTCCCTTTATTTATTTGCCATTCCTGGTTGAAAATATATATATCTTTCACACCTTTTTAATAAACAGTCCCTGTCTAAATCAAGTACAAAACAAACCTAAAGTCACTTATAATCAGTACTTTGGAATGTTTATATCTTTAAGTTGGGTACTCAGTCTTTTGTACATTTCTGGTAGAAGGTCTATGGAAGAGTCGGCACACTTGACGACACATTTTTCCATGTCCCTGCGTACCCCATCCATTTCGGACCCAGCAGACTGGACCTTGTCCCGAGCTTTGTCTTGGCAGTCCTGAGCACAACGATTCAGCCGAGCCTGTGAAAAGAAATTACAGGGTTCAGTGCTATACATTTACAAGCATGAGATACTATCAAGCAAATAATTGGTGGCATTTACAATCTGGCCTGGTCTTATTCACCAAGCCCTGGTTATGTCACATCCCTCTGTGTGGCTTTTATTAATGGCAGTTAAAAAATACAGCCTTGTGTATAAAATATTGTACCTCAAATTTACTCATTAATTTTTCAATGTTACAATTGGCAGATTGACAATAACATCCTCAACAAACAATTTTCTGGGATCAGACTGATCAGAAAACAATATTCTACAATGCTTTTGCTTAAAGTCAATTGTTTAAATGTGACTGAACCTATAAATGGAAAAAGAAACAGCGCAATTAAAATGCATGATCTGCTGTACTTTATTTACAATTTAGGCTTAGGAATTGTGTGTACAACAGTTTATGACTCAAATGATGTAAAATAAAAAACATTCACTAAATTTTTGAAATCTATGGAAGGGGTATTTCCATTTTCTGGGTAAAAATTAACCTTAATCTAACGGGAAGGTGACTGTAAATGGCCCCTTTTATATAACGTAAAAAATAGCTAGATAAAGGATAATTTTTTCTGCAAATGTTTGCTAAGAAAACAGCGACGTCTGTACATTTCAAGGGAAATTGTTGACCTTTCAAACAAGTGCTGGATGGGTACAAATAGAAAATGACTGCACAAGCAATTTGATAATAGCTTCTATTCAAGTATCTGAAGAAGAATTTGTATCAACCTCAGTGTAGAGAAACATGTGGTATTTCTCATGTATTGTCTTCAGCTGCTTAAGGTCACACTTGAATGCTTATAGCAGACACTTTGTTGAGTTTGTTTTGGCTTTGGTAAAAGAATTAGTCTTACATCACCAATAGGTCAAAATGGACACCAAATGTCTGAGTCAAACAGTCCCCAATGACATCATTTCAGGAATCTAATTTTATGACTTAAGCTTAAAATCATCAGCTTTACATACATTGGTAATCTTTTATCAGACCTGGACAGGTCAAGCTGTCAGATGTTATGGTTGACAGAAGTTAATCTCTTTGCTGATTGGCTAGTTGCATCTATGGGCGTGGATGGCGTCATGTTAATACCATCACACCCCTAGTCCAATGCTGTGCATAAAACCTTTAAAGGTGGTAACCGACAGTTTGCCTGCCCTATATCAAATTCATGTAAAAATATTTTCCCACTGTTTTGAAGGATTTAGGCATACTTTTTGTAAAAACTCATACTTTAGTATAAGTGAAGAAGATTTCAACCACTAATCATATTGTTAGACAGTACACATTGCAATAAAATTTTCTTTCTTTCCTAATCTAAAAATTCACAGGATAGTGATCTTTTCTAAAAATAGATATCAACGTCAGAGTGGAAGAAGTAGGGATTAATGCTGCACTGTTCGTGCATATCCTAGACATCACTGAACAGCATTTTGCAGGACCTTTTCAGGTAACAATGTCTTACTTGGTTATTTGAGAAAAAATATTGGATCACAACTGCCAGATATTACCGTTAAGATCATTTATGGTGAATGTTTAAATTGATCATATTATATGAAACATTTATTTTCCACCATAAGCAGAAGAAATGTAATATGACTTTGTGTAAAGCCTCTGTGGCTGATCATATTCAGAAAGTTTATTGAAATGCTATTGTTAAAGTACCAGCATTTAAAGAAAAGTTTTTTTCAAGATAAAAATAGCCACTGATATATATTGCTGAATTTGACATTTAATACTAGACAACTTGTTAGTGAAATATAAATAACAATTCATTCGTTGGTAGTTATGTGCATATAACAAGTCATCATTTTGAGAAAATACAAACACAGGACAGTCATAGAATAACATAAATGTTTTTGTACTGGAGCATAGCATTTTGGGATGCTACAGGAACAATTTAAAATCCTAAATGTTTAGATGAATCTTTTTTTAAATTTGATATAATTTTACTACAATATTTAGAATAGGATTTACAACTATTGATAAGTAGCCATAATATATAATTGAAACCTGATAAATAAATATTGGTTTTTAATTTAAACAATAAAGCCATAAATCCTTATAATAAACAGGATTCCCAAAAAAACACATAAAAAGCTACCTCAAATCGCTCCATCTCAGCAGCCATTACAGCCTGGACTTTGCTGAACGGTTCCATACACCTCTGACTACATTTGTCCACATCATTCATGGACTGGGCAGAATCGCAGCACTTGGCACAACACCGGTGCATTTCTCCCTGAATGCAAACAAATATTTATGGATGTTGTAATTATTATTATATCAATGAAAACAACAACAACAGTACTGATTTATGTTCGACTGTTTGCCCTTGGGAGTCACAATTGTGCATCGCTTCAAATTGAGGTTGCACATTGCAAGTCTACAAATAAAAGAACACAGACATTTGTGATGGTCAGCAAGGGAATGTCTTGAAGACTTTTTTAAAAGTTCTTTCACAAAGTAGGTGACATTATTCCACAAGAGTTATATAAATGCTACAGAAATGCCAGTGCATCAAAGCTTAATTTACATTGCTGATAACAGAATATGTCTATGATTGACTGCGGAGAGTGGTGTTAGCAGGTCTTTAGGGTATTACCAGACATGTTTGTATTTCAGGCTGAAATTTAACAATGTCTACAATGTACACTCTGAATAAAACTGATTGTTGCAGCTAAGGTATCTTTCTTGTATACTTATCCAACCAGGAAAGCATAAATGAACCAAAAACACTGATACAAGTTCTATAGATAGACAGGTGCATATAGAATAAGTTCCAAATAAAAACAATCCAACTGATAAGCTATTTCGTCATGATATCTACTGAACTTCAGGCTGAACTATGACCTTGACATATTCAAAGGTTAATTTTAACATACAAACTGGAACAGTTTGTCACGCTATGTAAAATATTTAAACAATGTTTGGTGAGACCGATTGATCCAATAAATTTATTCTGTGAATGGCACAATTAAAGTGGTTAAAGCATGCAAAATTTAATAGTTATTCGTGTATCCGAAAATGATGTACAATCCGGATTGCAAGCTACTTTAGTCACATGGTCAGCGAATTTTCAACAAATCGGGTAAATGTTCGGCGATAATGTTATTGTTCGGTACTGAAATGAATTGATTTATCATTTACCTGTAGTTTAAACAATTTTTCTTTGTTCAACTTCTCAATAGTTGCCATTGCGGCCTCGTTAACACGCTTCGAAACAGACTCCATGTTTATCTTTTTAGGGATACCGGTCGATGCGGACTTGCCTAGTTCGTACGCATTTTTTTTAAGTATTATTTTATTTAAGTAATATCGTTAAAGCTAAGGCTATTAGTTCTGATGTCTCTTTTGATAAATAGGTTTTATTAAGTTAAACGGATCATACCTGTAGTTTGAAAATCTTTTCATTGTATAATCTGTCATAAATTTCCAGAGCGGCATCATCAACACGCGCACTTATTTCGTCCATGATTTCTTTTTCGGTGTTACTCCACTAAATCATTAATTGTTTATTTGCCATAACCATCACATCTATCATCATAATGAAATTCATTATCATCATCGGCAGCAGGATCAACAGCATTTTTGTCAACAGTACCATTCTATCATCATCGTTATCATCGTCATCATCATCGTCACCGATATCATCATCATCTTCTTCATCATCATCATCATCATCATCATCATCATCATCATCATCATCCTTATCATCATCATCATCATCATCATCATCATCATCATAACGAATGAGATGGAGCAGCAGCCGCAGCAGAACTTACATCCCAGAACTTTCCAGCTTTTCAACTTGGGGGAGGGGGTGGGGGTGAGTATGAATATGAAGATCGAATATGACGATACGTTCTAGGAGGTCCACAAAAATATTTCTAAAATGTCGGAGACCCTTTTTGAAGTGTGTCGACAAAAGGTTAATAGTTTTTAATGGTTCTATTAAACTGACTCTGAAAGTCTGAAAATGTAAAGACACAAAACTTTAGCAACATACCTTTTTTTTTTGAAAACTGGTTCGAGTTCTTCCAAAAAACATGCCGAAATAGACAAACACATATTAGAATTAGAAAATAAAATGCAAGTAGATGTTTGCATATAAAAGGAAGAAAATAATTAAAAAAACTTGCTGTCTTAGCGCATTTTTTTCAACAAACAACCATTGCAGTTTCGGTGGATATTATGCTTAACAGATATTCATTATTATTGCTGAAGTTACTTTTCTGTTGGGCGTTCGAGAGCGTGTAGTACTTAATTTCGATGTACAGTATTTATAGAAGTGACAAGTAAAACTCGTCCGATATTTTTTTTCTCTCCAAAATTTCAAGTTGCTCCTCCAATAAATGGTGTGACAAACAAAACAGTGCTGATTCGACCCAACAAAATACAACTATCAGTAATAATTGTAAAATAAACAAAATAACAAAGAAGTTTGGAGTTTCGGCACATCAAACAAGCAAAGCGTTTATAAAAACTTGGACCAAAATATATCAGATTGTGCACACATCGCCAAACTACCGCCGCGTTCTTGTACACTGTTCATTTGGATTTTAGAAAATCATTAACAAATCATTATTACAATTGTCAAAGCATATTTATTATAGCTCTCTTTGTAACTTAAAATGTTTGAAACAGCAACATTTTAGCCAACGAAAACTGCACACATAGTTAAAGGTGGTTTTCGATATTTTGCCTATGTCATATATCTCATGGGTATTTGTAAATGATTTCTGAAAAAAAATCTTCAGTCCAAGTTTGATGATTTCAACGGTACCTCAATTGTAGGGCAGTAAAACTCGTTAATCAACACTAAAGTGTTCATTCTTTTCAAACATATAAATCTATGAAAAAGAACAATTGGAATTCCTGTTAACAATAAACATCAACGTCACAGCGGATGACGTGATAGGACGAGCTAAAACATAAGTGGCTACGTAGTTTTCGTAGTTTAAAAATAGCTAACTGTGCAGCGTGGCTCAGATACAACATACATGTTTGAAATGACAATTATGGCGTTATGATTCACTTGTCAGACAGGTTTAGGACACCAATAAACATAATTTTGTGAGATCTGTTCTGGTAATAATTGTTTATTATGATGTTTAATGAAAATATTTTTGGTCCAGATGTCGGATACCATCTTTAAGTACTATTGCTACGCATGATGCTTCATACAGCCGCATGTCACTAAATTAAAAAAAAATACTCTAAACTTAGCGATATGTCATCCCTTTTTCTCTTTTTGCAACTTGATACATAATTCTTTAACCCTTGGTTAAATTGCTAAAAACGGAGAAGGGACAAAATCTTTCGGTAGCACAATTTGTCCTGATCATTTTAGCAAGGGCAGACAAACACCATCCCGTCATGTTTCCAATGCGGATAAATCTCCTCCTGTAAATTTTCCACATTTTGCAATAATGTTTATTTGGTTCGCCCAGTTAAGTCTCGTAAATACATTGACAATAACATCGGATTTTTTTTCTGATCAAATTACAACTTCAAGATATATTATTACAGTAATTAATGAAATGGGAGTATTTTGTCCCCCGCTCCATTTTTTGTTTTAGATTTTGTCCGACTATTCTAAAATGAACTGAAGGGATTTTGTCCGTGAGGTATTTTGTCCTACAAATGGTAGAACTATTGCCACTGTTTGTGTTTTTAATTTGCTTGGATATAACGTAAAATTGCATTGTTTTGCTCTATTCTCTGCCAGAATCAATCTCAAAGCTGTGACCTCAAATATTATTTTCACAAAAAATCTCCTTATTATAAAACAACACAATTCTTGTTAGCACCTTTTGTAAATCTTCTGTGGGATGCAAGGTGACAAACAATCGGAACATCGGCTTATAAAGTCTGCATCACCACAGAGGAGTGCCGATAGAGCTCGTTAGAAGGACAGTTGACAGCGAATGCAATACACACAGCGGATGTTGTACACATGCCAGATGGACTCAGTCTGGCTAGCCGTAGTTGGGCCGAGTGGCCTTATTTACTGCTCTGGCACCAAGTACATGACAGACTGAGGGCTTGAGATACCCGTGATTATCTCTAAACGGTTTACAAAATATGTGAAATTGGGCCATTTCTCACAAAATATTGTCGAGAAAAATGGTATAACCGGGCCGACTGGGGTGGGGGTGGGGGTGATGGCCCCCTCGCCTCCCAGTAAATCTGTTTTTTCTGTGCGTAAAAAAGAATGAAACATTGTTAAACCACCATACCGCTGATAATTATGTATGTTTATATGAATATGATGTAAAAGCTTACTGGTGATTCCCAAGCATTTGAGATAAAAAATAAAACCGACTATTGGATGATGAAAAGCTCTGTACGACAAGAACTGCTAAAAGATCGCTTTCTTTGAGTTCAACATGGTAAGATTCAACGTTAATATGAAAAGCTAAGTGTTTGTAATAAAATGAGAATTTTGTCTAAATTTGTATATATTCATTGTATCGTCATCTCAATATTTCACTAATTGTCATGTACACTGTTACAGGGATGCACGCTTCATGCAATAAAATATATGTAGGAAATCTATTACAAGTTGCGTAATCAAACGCAAAATGTATTAAGGTTTCTTGTGTATATTGCGTAGTTAAATTATTGTGAAGAGAAACATGTAGTGCGCTGTACTTCTAAGGAAATTATTTGGCACTTAATTATACTTGCAATGTATGGACATAAAATGAAAAAAAAAATGTACCACCACATCCACAAACAACAGTTACAAAACAACAACAATCGAGCAGCCAGCAGCAGTAGCGATTACATTTAGTTTAGGAGAACAAAAGGCGTCGCGACGCTTTTCAACCATTTTTTAGCTTAAATACTATACATTTTATAGGACTTTCCGAAAACATGATTTATCTGCCCCTACATTTTGCTCTTCTGGATTTACCTTCCTGAAAACGCGCACCTGTTACTTCCGGGAAGTAAACTTGGCAAAATCGGAACACCCAAATTACTCGGTTCATTCCGAACTGAAAAACGTTATTACCCATGTTTTTTAATGTAAAGGTACGTTACGCTTACTTTTAATAAACTACATTCTTATCTTCCTTATAGGTGGGTACTTGATACAGAAAACAAGACTTTTCCACATTTTCAACATTTGAACAACACTTATCTGTTTGACTAAAGACACAAAGACGGAAGCATGGGCATGATTGAGATAAGAATAAAATAAACTAAAAAGCTGGAGCGCTTGAAAAGCACATTAAAAATCAAATTTATTATATTTTTATATACGTCACGTGCACAAGTCACTCATCAACAAGACACTGATGTCCTAGTATCGCGACGTTTCATATACTCCTGTTATAAAGGTGATTCTATGTGTCTTGCAGTCATGCAAAACAATGACCAAGTCGAAAATAATGAGAAATGTATCGCCTTTAAACTATAATTGGTGGAGGTAAACCTCCATGTTACGGTTCAGTCACACTATAGCGTATGGAATTAACGTATGTGAGCGTACGATAAAAATTGCTCATACGCTTGCATACGCAGATATACATTTGGGCTATGTTAGGCATGAGTCGTTTACGTTCCAAAGACGCTGACACACATCAGCGTACGTTTTTATACGCAGAGGCCAAATTATTATTTTTTTAAACACGTTCAAAAATTTTCAGCGTATGCAAGCGTGTAGCATATACTTTACTCATAATTATGTTCACCATACGCTAGACATAAGCTTGCTACGTTAAAGTGACGCTAATCGTACGTTACTCATATGTCATGTACGCATCTCATACGATGGTATACAGGTGGTCATTTGAGCTGTTAACATCTCGGAGTCTAGTTTGGAAATTAAGGTACTGGGACAGTCCACAGTCGAAAGGAGGCGCTGCGCACGCGCTACCCACGCGTTACTCATAAGCTCACATGCGTCATGCGTACGTTGCTCATTCACTTCCTGTACACCTCTTATACGTTATACAAACGCTGTTTATACGCTATTCATACGTTTGTAAAGGACTGTCGTCAGTTGCTCGGGCTTAAACACTCAAAAGTTGTGCGTATGAGTATTTTTTCTAAGATTTTCACTCGCATTACTTACGTTTCTATCATACGCTAGAATGTTGCTGCACCATAAGCTGGAATTTCGCGCTATACATGAACGTTTTCTCCCTGACCAAGACTCGAACCCACGCGGTAAATTCGGTTAACTTTCCAAGAAGACAATAAAAATGAAACAGTTATAACATAAAATGGTTCACAGATGTGTCATACTGTGTATACACTTATTTATCATTAGAAAAAACAACAACTAAAATTGAGGTAATATGATAACTACAATATATAATTTGAGTGAAAAACAGAAGCAAAACCACGGCAAAAAATAATAATAACAAACTGATAATGAAAGAGTCGAATGAGATACGCCAGATGATTCTGAAAATTTAACAATTTCTTAAACAGACAAACAGACAGACAGATTCTTTATTTCGGTAACGTAAACATACGTTTCTTGTTACAAACAAACGAATTATTGTCAAAAAACAAACAATGTCACGCGACTAATATATACATATATGTTTATAACATATACGAGGATGAACATGTTACTTATAGCATAATTCACACATACATATTCATACATAAATTGGACATGTTAACACAATTATAGTATATAATAACATGTTTATATTTTAACTTGGCATGGTATCACCATTATAGTATATCTTAGATAATGAAGGTTCAACAATTCAATATTCTTTGTAGCAGTTATGAATATATAACTCAGTGTGTTTGAATTGGATTGTTACTCTTGGATAGTTAATGGATTGTATATGTAGTCCATATTTCTGGTAGTTGACTTGCATTTTGTTACTCAAATGCATCGACTATCCCCCCCCACACACACACACACCCCAGCACACACACAGACGCACACACACATTCGCACTCACGCACGCACACACAAACAACATTGCATTGTTTATTTGCTTACGTCTTAATTTTTATCTTTACATGATAATACAATTCACACAAAACATAAAGTAACTAAGACCGGTGTTGTTAAATCATAGTTGTTACATTCGAAGAGGGCACGGACTACAATAAACACACACGTTCATTAAAACCAAACATTAAATTTATAAATGTGTGACCATGATTAGGGACTTGATAGAAAAGAACAAATAAAAAACAAACAATGGTCGGCAGAACAACATACATACACTTTATAGTTCGACATGCCTGTGGATGCATCAGTTATTTTGTTGTTAGTCATTTACTTGTCGAATGCTTCCTGCTATTTCCGATTCAAGTATTTGTAATTGAAACTTAATTTGATAGCCATGCAACTTTGTGAATATTTTTTCAAGGGTACATACACAAATGTTGTCTATGAATAAATTGTTATTGTGCTTTAAACTGCTTAAATACTACAAAGTAACAGAAGCAACATCAAGAACAAAGTACACCACAACACTACCACAGCAACAACAACGAACAACAGCAGCGTCCGAAACAGATTGCTGATTAATTTTGAGATGTGATGGTGCTTGTATCATGTTCACGATAATTATTGCCAGCATCGCGCCCAAACAATCATTTGTCATTTATGAGGTTATATGATCTGTGTTTCAAGTATGGCATATCTGAAGTGTCTCGAATCCATAAAACAGATAAATTATTCACAAAAATAAATCCCTCGATAGAACGAGAGTCATCTCTAGATAACATAACACACACTGTTATGATATATATTTTTCCTCATTAATAAATTAGTATTGACGACGTGGTTAACAAATTTCACTTGTTTCTATATAAGTTTTTTTAAGGAAACCAATAACTACTTTATCATTATTATTATTATTATTATTATTATTATTATTATTATTATTATTATTATTATAGTGATATTTATATCAAATTTAGGTTAAAGGAACTGTGAAAAAATCAGTCATAGCTGCGTGCAGATGCGCCCTCCAATGACTTATATTTTCTATATACACAATTACTCTAGTAATGCTTTTGAATATGTCCATACATTGAATGAATATCCAAATACACGTACACTCCAGCCTTTAACACGTGACCTACTATTTCAAGGTTAAGACAAGAATGAACCAGTACTAATGTGTTACTTAACAGCCTGAAGCAAAAGAAGTCTTAAAGTAGAGTTTGAAAAAGTCTTGCTAAATGACTAATGTATTTTGGTCAAGCTTGGGGAGGAACCGTGTACTTTCTGACACCCTCCGATTCCAAGTTCGTCGCTTCAAGCACTAGATATAAAGACGCTACAAATCATATCCGAACACACATTCCCGCCGTGAAAATAGATGTATCTTATTACTAATATGATATATAAAGGGTATTATTGAAAATAAATGTTGTATAAGAACATGGGATGAATTAAGGAAGCAGATAGAGATCAGTATTATTTGATTAGCAGAAATGGTACAAATCCTTGAAATACTGAGTAAAAGTACATTTTGTCAAAACATGCACACTAATTAAATTTTAAGATGTGCCGATTTCTGCAGCGAGCCTATATACCGGCTATACAGAACAAACCTGCATGAACAAATAGTAAAATATGAGCGACACTCCCAGTATCCTGCTACGGGTTTAGATAATATTTCGTTATAATTATTTGTTATCTAACCAAATTGCTACAGTAAATTAAATAAGCTCGAAATAAACACATATTTTCTCCCATGGCTGGCTCATCTCAAATAGAAACACATTTCTTGAAAACACGAAAATGTGACATTAATGCAACATTTAAAATATATGATGTGAGACCATATTAAGGATTAATCATGTAAGCTATTTATTATTTTATATTATTTTGTTTCTAATAAGACATTCTGAATTCTCTCTAAATTGTACTAATTACGATTTCAAAGAAGAACCTCTTCAATCATTAACAAATTAATTGCTTTATTTTCACATGACAGACACTCATCCCTTAAAGATCTTCAGGCAATATATATGCAAAAGTAATTTATTTTATCATGCTTTACCATGTGAAAGTAATTGCGTCAATGTACCTACAAAGGTAATAATAATAATTAATTGGATTATATTTATCACGTGAATTGATTACAACCTTTGTCTGGCTTACTAGAATATTATAAAGACATGTTCTCGGCCCTTTTTCAGAACACAGTGTTGTGTCTATAATTTTGTTATGCAAGTATAAAGGTTGCCATTTTTAAAAAAAAAAGACTTTATGTGTGTTATGTCTCGTCTCTGTGTTTATTTGTTTTTCACATTTGCATTTACCTTGTTTGCCTTTATCTACGTGTAGATAAAATTTAAATATCTGTTAGAGATAGGACCTTTTCTTATTTACCTATTTAAAACAAACAGAGCGTTCATTAGAACTTAGCCACCTGAATAAACACTGACAAGTATATATATATATATATATACATCACTATAAATTAGAAACATTAAGCGTTACAACTATTACAATATTACATTTGTATAAAATTGTAACGCAGTTATGTACACTCCATTGTTATATTTGTTAGATAAGAAAGATTTGTCGAGTAAGCCTTCTATTACCATCTATTTCAAACTGTTATTAGTGGGTTTGCCCCAATGCTGTCAGAAATGCCGTCAGAAAAAAAGCCGTTTCCGCCATACATAATCTATACGTCTAATTCGTAAGTCTTATTTATAAGTCAAACCTTCCTAATGCCAGTTTCGTTTGAATGACAACTCAGCGTTTCATAAGAAAAACAGAAAAAATCAAATAAGCCTTCTTAAAACCCCTTTCAATGCCAGTGTATGTTTCCTTTTATCAACGCATTCACATTACATAAATGGAAAACTACATGCATGGGCTAACCGGCAATGAAGTGATACGTAAGTATTATCAAAATTCAATAATATGTGACCGGACCTGGTAGCGCAATCGGTAGAGCGTCGGCTCCAGGTACGGGAGGCCCCGGGTTCGATCCCGGGCCGCGACATACCAAAGTCGTTAAAAATGGTAGTGGTATAGCTCCCTTGCTAACGCTCAAGCAAATATAAGGGTAGTTCCACTACTGGTCGGCCCGATGTCAGGATAATGTGACTGGGTGTGGTATCATCCCAGGTGTTCACGTCATGCTATGCACAGTGAAGGCAGCACTATATCTGCTTCAAGTGGACACCGTCTCCAGATAACTGAAATACTGTTGGTCGGACGATAAACCCAATAAACAAACATTAACAAACAATAATATGTGGGCTATTAAACGCTTATAAAATAATACATTTCCGACTCAAACCAGGATATTGGCTCCATGTAACAATTTTGTTTGAACTCCTTGACATTGATTTTTGGAGAAGATATTGTTATAAAAAGCAGAATTTTGGAAGCACGAAGGATTAACCATGCAAACCTTGACTATCCGCAGTCAGTCGTCATATCCGGGAAGAAGAAGTGGATGTATAAAAACAAATATGTATGTCGAACGAGACTAGATGCGTCAATTGCGTCCAGGCATGCTTCAAACGGTAACATTATTGTCCTCTGTCTAATAAAAAGAAAAATAAGTGATTATATTGCGTAATGCAGGTATACATGAAATGCAGATTTATTAATGAACAATGCCGCGCAGAAATATTCCTCAGAGGCTAGCAGAAAGAGTCGAAATTGGGAGCGAACTGTTATTAGAAGGAGTGTTCCACTGACTATGCGTTATGTACCATGATAAGATATTTACGATAGCCCGCGCAATGCATCATTGCCTTCTGAGCCTCTGTACCGGGTTATGTATGACAGAGGTCGATCGTATCATATCAGCATCTCAGGGTAAAGTTACCTCATGCATTCAGAAAAGAACGGGTCATTCGGAATTTGCAGATTTCAATCACAGGAGTGTAATCTTTACGAAATGAATAACTGGGAGTTAATTTTAAGCTCATTGTATTTTGGTCGCATTCGGTTGCATTTATCAGCATTTATTTTAAACCTAATTTAAGTTTAAAAGCGATCATATAGAAAGTATGTCATGTTAAATAACATAGTTTCTGTGATCGGATGTTAGTAACTCTGACCTAACGTTTGTCCCAATGGTTAATCCATTTTTTTCAATCGTTGTACATTTGATTCACCACGAAAGAATTTTTATCATTACTTTCACATCTTCAATCGCTTACAGTGTTAAGCAGCGTTTTTCAGCCTTTTGATTGCAGTTGTTTTATATTCCCGTTACCACCATCAGTGTCTCTTGTTTTGGTTAAGCCATATCGTCTGCTGAGGGACTGCAAGGGTCCGTTGGCAATACACTATGAATGTCGATGTGCCCACCTCAAACATGGATGCAAGGCAGTTAAGCAGACAGGCAAGTAGGGCAGGCAGGAAGGCATGCAGGCATGAATGCATGCAAGCAGGTAGGCATGCGGAAAGGCAGGTAGACCGCGCGCATGCAGGCATGCAAGCTGGGTACGCAGTTAAGCGACAAGCAGAACAAGCAGACAGGCAATAAAATAGTCATGCACATTGAGACAGAGGGAGTGGGAAAGAGAGAAAGAACGAGAAAGAGTAAGAGAGTGAAAGTGAGAAAGAGAAAGACAGAGAGCCAAACGACAGCAGACGGATAGACAAACAGATAGAGAGACTGACGGACAGACGGACGAATAGACACACAGCCAGATAAACAAGCAAACAGATAGACAGACAAATAGACAAACAGACATACAGGCAGGCAGACGGACAGACAGACAGTCGGATAAACAGACAGACAGATGGCTAAACAATATAGTGAACCACCATATGGCGGTAACGAGATTTTTTTAACACTGCGGTTACACCTTGTTAAAAATAACGATGTATTTTTGAAGCGACGATTATCTTTTTCACACTTTTATGTTTTTGAGTACGACATTTTAAATCGGAAATGTATTTTACTCTTGTTCTCTAGGTATCGTTATGATAATATGGATGTATAAACGATTTTTTTTTTACAAAATTAGCGTCTAAAGTTTTTACATTAAGACAGGATAAGGGGAGGTGGGTGGGGGTCACCTTCAATTACTGAAGCATAACCTTTGATCGAAAATCCCGTGCAACCTAATGTATGCGTCATACTGTCTTCTGATTGGCTGACTGCAAGAGCACACTCTTCTAAAAATAGCGTCGACCCATAGTCTGTATTCGCATTAGGCCTATTGATGCAGGAGTTGCACGAGAATTGGGATAAGGCCGCGCGAGGCGGAGACAAAACATTACCATTTATGGTGACAGTGGTACCCTGCATTCGTTGTCGCCAAACAAACGACCGGGAATCAGCTGCCACGAGGCTTACTTGTACGATTTAGGTGCGTGCAGTTTGGTTTGGGCAGGCCGACTGAATTATATTTTACGAGATATGAGAATCGAACAGGAGGCACAGACAGGCGGCGAAACTTGGGCAAGATACAAGATGCGTGCCGAATTACGGTTAGTTTATATTTCCTTGTTCTCGTTTTGAATTGATTTTTTTGTGGGGTGAGAATTACGTTCATTGTAGGTTGAGAATCTCAGGCGCCCTGCAAGTTTTATTGTTGTCAGCTGGAACAGTTAAAAACCAACCAAATATGAAAGTTCACAACGCAGGACTCGAACCCGATGACCGCTTTAGTTATCAATGTATTACAGTCCATTGTATAAAGTCGGTTTTAATAAATGTTAATGACATAAACACTCATTTACCGATGTTTTAAATGTATAGACATTACCTGTATGTAATATTATGCTTGAAAGCTAGCAGCGGACGGCCACTGCCGTAACAATTGCATTTCTGACGATGAAGCTGCAGCAGCAACAACACAAATTAAAAATAGTAGTAGAGACAGCAACCGTATCTGTAGAAGTATTACGAGTAGTCGTAGTGGTGATGGTGGTGGAGATGATGGTGGTAACAGTGTTGGTGATGGTAGTGCTAGTTGGGGTGATGTTGTGGCCGTAGAAGCGCTAGTATTACAAGTGGAAGGGGTAGAAGTTACGTTGATGGTAGTTGTAGTGACGGCGGTGGTAGTAGTAGTAAAAGTGTTAAATGAAATGATGGTGGTAGTGGTTGTAATCCTCGTGTTGGTTGTTGTAGTTGTGGCAGTGTTATTGGTAGTAGTTGTGATGGTGGTAGTTGTGATTGTGGTAGTTGCGATGGTGGTAGTTGTAGCGGTAGTGGTGTCGCAACATTAGTGGTGGAAATAGAAATAGTAGTAGTAGTAGTAGTAGTGGTAGTAGTAGTAGTAGTAGTAGTAGAAGTAGTAGAAATAATAATAATAATAATAATAATAGTAATAGTAATAGTAGTAGTAGTAGTAGTAGTAGTAGTAGTAGTAGTAGAACTTGTAGTAGTAGAAATAGTAGTAGTAGTAGTAGTAGTAGTAGTAGAAATAGTAGAAATAATAGTAGTAGTAGTAGTTGTAGAAGGAGTAGTAGTAGAAATAGTAGTAGTAGTAGTAGTTGTAGAAGGAGTAGTAGTAGTAGTAGTAGTAGTAGTAGTAGAAGTAGTAGTAGTAGTAGTAGTTGTTGTTATTGTAGTAGTAGTAGAACTTGTAGTAGTAGTAATATTACTAGAAGTAGTAGTAATAGCAGCAGCAGCAGCAGCATCAATGTATTTATTTTCGGGAATAGACAAGGTTGAATACAAGTAGTTTAACGGACGGAATTGTTTACAATGTACCAAATTAACCCAGTGTACAGTTACATTCGAAAATCTCGTGCATCTCGCCGTACGCCATATCGTACGTGGGTTTCTGCTAAATCGCCGTATCGCTGACTAGCCAGAGGGGATTGTAACATAATTTATATAGACTATGAATGCACACCGCAATTAAACATGGTTGATATTGATTTAACAAGACTTTTTACTTTAATTGTTTCATGTGTGCATCTCTCCTTATTAATGGAGTATTAAATAGCGTTGCACATTTGATTATGGCGGTGTGGTGGTTGTATGGGTGTTATAGAGATATTGATGCTGATGATGCTGCTGCTACTGCTTATGGTAATGATGGTGACAACTGATGACGATGGAGATGGCGATGATGATAATGATGATGATGGTCATGATGTTGTTGTTGATGATGATGATGAAGATGACGACGATGGCAACTACGACGATGACAATGATGTTGATGACGATGATGGTGATTGGGATGATGACGATGATGGTGATTGGGATGATGATGATGATGATGATGATGATTGATGATGATGATTGATGATGATGTTGATGATTGATGATGATAAAGTAGATGTTGATTTTGGTTACGATGACCACGTCGATGATTATTGTGATGATAATGATAATGATGATGATGAATGATTATTAAAGTTATTACTACTGCTACTGCTACTGCTACTGTGCTACTACTTACTCTGTATTCTTTGTTTTACGATACGAGCAACACAATAGCGGACATCTGAACGGATGAAGACGTTAGTCTTTTGCCTGTGACTGGGGCGTCCTGCTGAAGAGGCCAGTTGATGCCATCATTGTCAGTCTACTCGTCCGAACAGTAAGTAACAACACCATTTTGAAATGTGAAAACTGCAGTTATATTTCATGGCTAAAGTGTGTATATATAATTTTTAAAGTTACCACTTATTTTGAAGACATATTCTGATTATTGATTGATTACTGAATGTAAGTGAATATAAACTGTATGAACATTATTGCTTGTTTAAAATGTGTCATATTCATTTATTTTTTCACATAGCCAGGTGGTAGGTAGAGATTGTGTAAGATTCAATCCCCGACCTGGCTGCCCACTTTACACTCTATGTTGCGCAGGTTGTTCTGTTTATTTTCATTATCCTGCCGTTTTCTTGGCTTTGTAAGTTGCAAAATGGCGCATATGTTATAAATGCAGTTTTCAATATTTCATATAAAGTTGTAATTTTTAACTTAGGTTAAACAGTTGAAGATTCGTTTAGCGGGCCCGTCGCTAGCTTTGATTTTTGTCGCATTCGATTTTTTAAACCACTAAGAAAAACAACATCAATGGAAGTAAAATATATTTGCAATAAATTGTCGATGCGTTCCTTTTTTTTCTTAATTTGTGAAATAAATGAAAAAATGAAGAATTTGAAAGTAGCTGGATATTTTGGTGGGAAAGTAGCAAGTATTTATATTAGGCAGGGGATAGTTTTCCCTTTTCCGTAGGCAATCTATATTCAGATGGGCCGCTAAACAAAACTGCCTTTGTTTAGCCTAAATATTAAACTATAATCTTTTCTCCTGTGGCGTTGATCGTAACTATTTAGAGCGGCTATAGTGTTGCTCTCACTGTTATACCAGGATCACGTAACATGATACTAAACTCAAGCACGTTATCTTGAAACTGTCTGGTTGGTTTTTCAGGACAACACTCTTTAAAGCTTATCTTTCTGTTTGTTCGTTTTAGAAAACTATCACCAATAATTGTCCTGTTATACAGAGAACATGTCCTTGTAAATCACGAGTAATGTTGCTTATACTGTGACAACATGTCATAAACACACATGACACGAAACAACACCTTGTCACATTATCCGACTGCCTGACCAACCAGTCTTGGAACGATACCCTGTGAGTCTGGTCTGGCTTGGGGAAGCCTGCACCAATGCCATGATAGCGACCTTGGTAAGTTGCTTCCGGGCGATCGGGCCCACAACCTGCCCGCTCCACGGGCGGATGTCTCTATCACAACGCTAACGGAGGCGATTAGCATCAGGTGGGAAATCTGATTCCGCTGTTTGCTATATCTGACACACAGTATGTTTCTAAGATATGCGGTGCAAAATATTTTTAGTACAGCACGCGCAGATGTGCTTTAATTTGGTGATTATAGACTTACAAAAGGTGAATATATTTTGATTGTTAGAAATATGGCATGTAACTGTGATAATGGACTTAGAAGTAGAAGACGTAGAAGTATTAATTTGAAATACGGCATATAACCAGTTTAAGGAATAACTCGTTTTGGTAAGACATACGTCTTTTAACTATGATAAAGGACTTTACCGTAAGGGTTAGAAATATGGCATATCACTCTGATAAAGAACATAAACATATTGTTTAGAAATATGTCATATCACTCTCATAAAGAACATAAACATTTTTGTTCAGAAATATGGCATATCACTCTAATAAAGGACTTTACGGTAAGGGTTAGAAATATGGCATATCACTCTGATAAAGGACTTCAGGGTAAGAGTTAGAAATATGGCATATCAATCTGATAAAGGACTTTACCGTAAGTGTTAGAAATATGGCATATCACTCTGATTAAAGACTTTAAGGTAAGCGTTAGAAATATGGCATTTCACTCTGATAAAGGACTTTAAGGTAAAGCTTAGAAATATATCATATCCCTCTGATAAAGGACTTTACGGTAAGGGTTAGAAATGTGGCATATCTCTCCGATAAGGACTTTACGGCAAGGTTTAGAAATATTGCATATCTCTCTGATAAACGGCATAAACATATTGTTTAGAAATATGCCATATCACTTTTATAAACGGCATAAACATATTCTTTAGAAATAGTGCATATCACTCTTATAAAGGACTTAACGATAAGGGTTAGAAATATGGCATATCACTCTGATAAACGGCATAAACATATTGTTTAGAAATATGGCATATCACTCTTATAAAGGATATAAACATATTTTTAGATATATGGCATATCACTCTGATAAAAGGCATAAACATATTTGTTAGAAATATGGCATATCACTCTAATAAAGGACTTTACGATAAGGGTTAGAAATGTGGCATATCACTCTAATAAAGGACGTCACATAAGAGTTAGAAATATGGCATATATCTCTGATAAAATGATACAAACATATTGTTTAGAAATATGGTATATCACTCTGATAAAGGACTTTACGGTAAGGGTTAGAAATATGGCCTATCACTCTGATAAACGACTTTACGGTTATGGTCAGAAATATGGCCTATCACTCTGATAAAGGACTTTACGGTAAGGAATAGAAATATGGAATATCACTCTGATAAACGGCATAAACATATTCTTTAGAAATATGGCATATCACTCTTATAAAGGACTTTACGATAAGGGTTAGAAATATGGCATATCACTCTGATAAACGGCATAAACATATTCTTTAGAAATAGGGCATATCACTCTTATAAAGGACTTTACGATAAGGGTTAGAAATATGGCATATCACTCTGATAAACGGCATAAACATATTCTTTAGAAAAAGGGCATATCACTCTTATAAAGGACTTTACGATAAGGGTTAGAAACATGGCATATCACTCTGATAAAGGACTTTACGGTAAGAGTTAGAAATGTGGCATATCACTCTAATGAAGGGCTTTACGGTAAGGGTTAGAAATATGGCATATCACTCTAATAAAAGTCGTAAACATATAGCTTAGAAATATGGCATATCACTCTGATAAACGGCATAAACATATTGTTTAGAAATATGGCATATCACTCTGATAAACGGCATAAACATATTGTTTAGAAATATGGCATATCTCTATGATAAAGGACATAAATATATTTTTAGAAATATGGCATATCACTCTGATAAAAGGCATAAACATATTTGTTAGAAATATGGCATATCACTCTAATAAAGGGCTTTACGATAAGGGTTAGAAATGTGGCATATCACTCTAATAAAGGACGTCACATAAGAGTTAGAAATATGGCATATATCTCTGATAAAAGGATACAAACATCTTGTTTTTAAATATGGCATATCACTCTGATAAAGGACTTTACGGTTATGGTCAGAAATATGGCCTATCACTCTGATAAAGGACTTCACGGTAAGGGTTAGAAATATGGCCTATCACTTTGATAAAGACCTTTACGGTAAGGGTTAGAAATATGGCATATCACTCTGATAAAGGACTTTACGACAAGGTTTAGAAATATGGCATATCACTCTGATGAGGAATTTACGACAAGGTTTAGAAATATGGCATATCACTCTGATAAGGACTTTACGTCAAGGTTTAGAAATATGGCATATCACTCTGATGAGGAATTTACGCCAAGGTTTAGAAATATGGCATATCACTCTGATGAGGAATTTACGGCAAGGTTTAGAAATATGGCATATCACTCTGATAAGGACTTTATGTCAAGGTTTAGAAATATGGCCTATCACTCTGATAAAGGACTTTACGTCAAGGTTTAGAAATATGGCCTATCACTCTGATAAAGGACTTTACGGTAAGGGTTAGAAATATGGCCTATCACTCTGATAAAGGACTTTTCGGCAATGGTCAGAAATTTTGTCTATCACTCTGATAAAGGACTTCACGGTAAGGTTTAGAAATATGGCCTATCACTTTGATAAAGACCTTTACGGTAAGGGTTAGAAATATGGCATATCACTTGATAAGGACTTTACGTCAAGGTTTAGAAATATGGCCTATCACTCTGATAAAGGACTTTACGTCAAGGTTTAGAAATATGGCCTATCACTCTAATAAAGGACTTTACGGTAAGGGTTAGAAATGTGGCATATCACTCTAATGAAGGGCTTTACGGTAAGGGTTAGAAATATGGCATATCACTCTAATAAAAGTCGTAAACATATAGCTTAGAAATATGGCATATCGCTCTGATAAAGGGCATAAACATATTGTTTAGAAATATGGCATATCACTCTGATAAAGGAAATAAACATATTGTTTAGAAATATGGCATATCACTCTGATAAAGGACTTTACGGTAAGGGTTAGAAATATGGCATATCACTCTGATAAACGGCATAAACATATTGTTTAGAAATAGGGCATATCACTCTTATAAAGGACTTTACGGTAAGGGTTAGAAATGTGGCATATCACTCTGATAAACGGCATAAACATATTCTTTAGAAATGTGGCATATCACTCTGATAAAGGACTTTACGGTAAGGGTTAGAAATATGGCATATCACTCTGATAAAGGACTTTACGGTGAGGGTTAGAAATATGGCCTATCACTCTAATAAAGGACTTAACGGTAAGGGTTAGAAATATGGCTTATCACTCTGATAAAAGACTTTACGGTAATGGTCAGAAATATGGCATATCCCTCTGATAAGGACTTTACCGTAAGGTTTAGAATATGGCATATCACTCTGATAAAGGACATTACGGTAAGGGTTAAAAATATGGCATATCACTCTTATAAAGTACTTAACGGTAATGTTCAGAAATATGGCATATCACTCTGATAAAGGACTTAACCGTAATGGTCAGAAATATGGTGTATCACTCTGATAAGGACTTTACGGTAAGGTTTAGGAATATGGCATATCACTCTGATAAAGGACTTTAGGGTAAGGGTTAGAAATATGGCATATCACTCTGATAAAGGACTTTACGGCAAGGTTTAGAAATATGGCACATCACTCTTATAAAGTACTTTACGGTAATGTTCAGAAATATGGCATATCACTCTGATAAAGGACTTTAGGGTAATGGTTAGAAATATGGCATATCACTCTGATAAAGGAAATAAACATATTGTTTAGAAAAATGGCATATCACTCTGATAATGGACTTTATGGTAAAGGTTAGAAATATGGCATATCTCACTGATAAAGGAAATAAACATATTGTTTAGAAATGTGGCATATCACTCTGATAATGGACATAAACATATTGTTTAGACATATGGCATATCGCTCTGATAAAGGACTTTAGGGTAAGGGTTAGAAATATTGCATATCAATCTGATAAAGGACTTTACGGTAAGGGTTAGAAAGATGGCATATCACTCTGATAAAGGACTTTAAGGTAATGGTTAGAAATATGGTATATCACTCTGATAAAGGCCTTTACGGAAAGGTTTAGAGATATGGCATATCACTCTGATAAAAAACTTTAAGGTAATGGTTAGAAATATGGTATTTCACTCTGATAAAGGCCTTTACAGAAAGGTTTAGAGAAATGGCATATCACTCTGATAAAAGACTTCACGGCAATGATTAGAGATATGGCATATCACTCCGATAAAAGACAAACATATTGTTTAGAAATATGGCATATGCACCAAAAAAAGGACTTAAACATATAGAAGTTCTACATATACCTAAAGATCACTTTACTGACATTAGATATTTTGTTCGTTTAACCACAATATAAAATCAGTTTGCCTACCAAAAATATACATGTATTCAGGCCTCATATATGAGAATTGCTGTTATTGATCTGATATGTATACTTTGCACGAAAAAAACAAACATTTACTACAACTTAATAAAAGTAGTATACATTATAAAATATGAGCCATAGCAAATTTGAAGTTTGAAGGTACTCTTATAAGTAATACAACTTAAACTAAGCATTATGCAGACGGCGACGCCGACGTTACCGGTGAGCATGATTTCATGTTTCTTGAAAATTTGTTGTCAGCAGGCAATATCTATCAGAATTTAGTCATTAACTATCATGTGCGAGTCATTAAGAAAAATACATCTTCTGAACACTGTCCTAGTTTCTTTATGTCCAGGAAACATTTCTCATTCCGCGCGTGCTTTACGCATTTTACTAATGCAAAAATGAAACCTATTAAAATTCAAGGACAATCATGTTAACAATATTTTTGTCTGAATTTGTAATTCTAAATAGCTCAAGAGCCAATAAAATGTCACACAAATTCATTCAATGTGCAGAATCTGTTTCCGATGTGGTTTCCTAAACTTCCTCTTTCCTCTACTAAGTGAATTAGACGCAGGCCTGACGTGCACAAGAAGCTGCGAATTCGTTTTATTGCATGCTACATTTTTATAACTGCAAGCTATACTTTATCGTTGCAAGCTACTCTGTTTAAAGTGGAATACTCGGTTCTTTCCTCTGAAAAAATCCCACATATCAGCTTTGATTATCTGTTGTTGCCTGCAATATGCTTATCCTGATAAAAATGCATCTCATAAAAGGCAACACTATCCAAAGCGTAGCCAATTATATCTGAATAATTGTGTCGGTTTTACCCCGCACTATCAGGTCTGGGATCAAAAACGACAAACACTGTACAATCAAAGGCATCAAACTTGGTTACGAAAGCAATTTCGTGCCTTTGTGTCTATGAGGTTGTGAATTGTTATGTTTTGAGTATAACGAAGTACTATTTCACTATTGTCTTAATAATGTGTAAAAAAGTGACCGTGTGATAATGAAGCGGATTATTTCTTTCGTCGGTTGCCGGAATGTTGCTTTGTGTTCTCGCGACGTCTCCGTCAATCGGTCAATTCATACTTACCAAAAATAATGATAAACAGACCCTTTTATGGCTCGCAGTGAATATATCAAAATTAAACTGCGAACTCAAGTTGTGTGACCTTAACAAAACCATGTAGGAACTACTTGCCTCATTCACCGTTTAAAACAGTTCAAAACCTCATAGACACAGCGACACAAAGACGTTCGCCGTGTTGATGGACAAATTCAATATTTTCGCAGGATGTAATTTCATCCAAAGTTTATACCAGCCAACTGGCACTGCACAGCAGTAAGTGTATTATATTGATTTGATTGCAAGTATGTAAATTTGATTTTTTTTCACTTTCTTGTAGAGTTCATAGAAATATGGCGCGAAATTCGCTTGATTATCTCCCAAAATGCATTCTAGTTTCTAGCGCATTAAAAACTCCTTCAGTTTTTTTTTGTCCCGTATTATTCGTGCTGTGTTCACATAAACAACGCAAAGGTGTCGAGCAACCTTGTGAGGATTTTGTAGCAAGTTTCTTATGTAACTCGCAAAGTGTCACAGTGTAGTGAGTTATGGGCGTTCCGCAGGTAAAATAAAGCCCACTAAATATACAGGTAATATCAAAAGTAACATCTTTTTTTTTTAATGTATACCTCTACATACGTTTTGTCAGAAGAAAGTAATGACTTTTAAGTTTTATTGAGATCGGCTGTCCTATGACTAAGATGATCTCCGCTCACCGGTTACGTCGGCGTCGCCGTCTGCATAATGCTTAGTTTAAGTTTTATTACTTATAAGAGTACCTTCAAACTTAAATCTCAATACACCGTGCAATAATGTGCATGAAGCTTCAGTCAAGTCTTCTCATTGAGCTGAACTACTGTGATAGTTCCAGATTGGATAATGTGAGAAATGTAGTCCTTAGAACATGTTGGCAGATATATATACCGATTAAAAATCCGCGGATACTTCTATCAATAACAAACGCAGTAATTTAAATGAAGCTTCACACGTTTCTTTCCATGAATTAACATAACTAATTTAACCACGTTCATAGTTACAAGAATCGGCTAGAAATATTTTTTGTTCGAGTTAGAAAAGGAAAAGTCTTGTGCATGCATGCACATGCAGATTAATGCTTTTGATGCGGGTACAAATAGAATAGATTATGAATATGATGAAACTTCGCATCTGCCTTCCTATCGATCCAACGCTGCTTCTTAATGCAATAAGGTATGATATTTACACGTCACATTTTAGATAAGTATGCCTTGGTTCGCTAACATATAACATAATGCATAAACATGGAAGTGTAAATTTGTTCTGGTTAGATTTAAGCCTAGAATCATTGAAATGTCAGTTCATATATGTTGCAACCCTTTTGGTTGGCCGGGTTATAAAGAGAATATAAAGTTTGTTGGTTTTAATAGTTTATATAAAAATTCCTTGTTGACACTTGACACCAGAAAAGGCTAATCTGAAAATCTACACAATTGAACCAATAATAAGAAAAGTGTAAATTTCCTTAATTGTGCATTATAATATAGTATTCAAAGAACATATCATTATTTAAACACTATTATAGTCAATGAAATAATTATGCTAGCGCCATTATATTAAGAAAGTAAAACACAATCACGCTAAGCAGTTGCCTACATTCTAATAAAATGGATTTTCACACTACAGACATAAATTCACAAACATTCTAAATGACTGTTTTCACACATAAAACACTACCATTGTCAGAGATCTACTCAAGACGTAAACTCACCTTGTATGTAGAAGTTACATATAGATACATGTTGCGTACATTAAGCTTGTATCATGTAGAAAGGTATGTTAATTAACCTGGTGCGGCGGGGGTTTCTACCTAGACATTTGTCATGAGTTTTCGTCAACCAATAATACCGGTAGTAAGTCACGACCGAAATTTACATATTTTGTATTTAGATACAATGTTGATAAATTAGTTTATTCTGTAAAAGCACTGTGCAAACAGCTCTGATCGTTGTCGCATTAGAATATCCCCGGACATGGCCAAGCAGAACACACCTGGCCCTCTGTCACTGTGGCGAGTTGGAGCCAGGCCGCATACTTACATTTTGGATAATCTTTCAGCTGGAATACAGTGTGACCATGCTTCTATACAAATACTTGCCTGAGGCCTTCCTCCACTGACCGAAGCCGAATCTCATCATAACAGTATTTATGTTGGTGCGATGTATTTAAAACAACAACAAAACAAACAACAGATAAAACAACGGATAACAATCGTCTAGACGACAATTCTAGAACACAATGCCATTTGCTCATTTGGAACGCATGTTTACACGAACGTCATGCACTTCTTGGGCAATTATAAAAGCTGAAACAATGCTAATAACAATTTGATACATAGATAACTTTATCTTACCATAAACACCACAAAAACACCAAAATGCATGCGTATAACATCATTCAGCGCAAATGAAACGACAAATTACAGGTCTCCTTTTGCCAACTCTGGTGTGCGATGAAATCTTGAATATTGGTTGGACAATATTACAACGCCCCGTCTTCCTTTAAAGTCATATTTTTCTACCAAACATACTTAACTTGATCAAGAATAATTCTCCAGCCTACAATCTACCATCCTTTAAATGTGAAAACCATAACCTCCATTTTCTGTACCCACGTGAATTACACTTGATAGAAGGAGATTATACCATGAAAAGAATTCTTTGAGATACATCGCAACGACCAATTATGATCATTATAGTGACGTCCAGCTGTTATGGGGGAGGAAGACTCCAGACATATGACTGGGTAGAACCACTGGCGTACCGTAGGACAGCTGGAAGACCTTCTCAAATTAAGTCCTTCGCCCCGAACGGGACTCGAGCCCACGCGGTGGAAGGTTTAGCAGTCAGAGGAGTTTAAATAAAGAAGAAACATAAATCGTTAGGCCTGATAGATAAACTTCAAGACAAGTAATCACCATTATAAACAATTAGCAGATAAGGTGTTACGGTTCAGGAGAAACACAGACGCACATAATGTTCATAAGTGAAGGTCGTTCTGCTGATATCTGGAGCAACGATGGTTTGCCCACATTATTAATGGCGTCTGCCACCAACAATTATATCTGGACGTCGCAAATTTGACAATAACTGTGTCGGTGCGAAGTACCGTAAAACCCAAAAAGAAACATGTAGGTGAATCACGTTACACGGAGGGGCCATACAATCGAATGAAACGTTGGTAGGAATTATTTGGGAGTTTTGCGTTCTTAATTGGTAGGAAAAGGTAACCATTTCTTGTAATACACTAGGCCACTAGCTATACGCAAGCAATACACAACATCGCCTTTCTTTAAAAAGAAATAATAATAAGTATTATATATTAAATTATTAACAGAATAAAACCTTTGTCTGGAAGCTATGCTATATAAAGCTATATTATTAGAGCCGGATACTATTATCTAAATATACACTCTATGAATCCTTATTTTTTCTCATTAAACAGATAATCGATGTTAGTCTCTTCTTCCACTAAGAGAAATAATAATTCAACGGACTTTTTGCTACATAAATCATTGTGTAGTTACAAAGTTTGTCTAGCCTTGTCAGTCATAATTACTTCCTGATTTTCATGTTTTGAGGAATGTGATATATCAGATAATTTGTTAAATGTCTTCTTGTCATACAGTTTAGTTTTGAAATTTCCGGCCTCTCTGATGAAAACCTTAGAAACAACAGAATAGTGCCTGATATTTAGCACACAAGCTGCTTTTTGAAACTGTCTCTCCAAATGTCCTTATCCATCGCTGGTCAACACATAGAATCCATCTGTCTTTCCTTGAATGTCATTATACCAAGCTTTACACATGCAGCTTTTTTGAGCATCTGTTTTCTCAGCAACGTTGGTAGTGCGATTGTATATATCTTTTGAAACCACATGATCTATCACTAAGATATTTATCTGTAAGTCCAAATGAAATTCAAACATTTTTTTTTCTGGCAACTGATCTTGTTTCAGCTGTTTCAGTAGACTCATTCTGAAGCCCATTTACTTTGTGGACACTTACATAACAAAGTTTTTCTGCTGAAGCATAGATAAGATCCTAGTCCCGAGTATACCTTCACTCGGGATTATCGGCAAAGAAAAAAAATTCACAACAACAACAACACACTGAACCTTTCTTGAACAACACTCATAGCATTTTCATACGTGCATAAAAAACTTCTGTGTGTGTACTTTCTTGTTTTTATGCGCACTCATTTTCTATACTGCTCTGACCTTTCCAGGATCTGGCTTTACTCCTACATTGCTCAACATAGGCCTTTAATACGGAACTTGCTCCTTGCTGGACCGACATTTTTCCTGGTTCAGCTTAAAGTTGATTTCTCTTTCGCATTTCACGTTAAAGTGTTAGCCCCCATCTTCCCCTATAGTTGTCTTGTATACTTTTTGGCAACATTGGCCATGCTGCTTCCAACTTTAGACTATTCCAAATGTCTGTCTTATGTGTCAATGTCTTTTCAAAAGACGTGTTTATATCAGAAACATTGAGCTCTTTTATTTTTGGTTACTTTAACTCAACGACAGAGCTGCATCCAAGCAAACATCTGGCTCCTAGTGACTCGCAACGGGCTCCATTATGTCAAGTTCTTTTTTCATTACTGGCAAAGCCTAACTGGCACTTTCACTTGAATTTTGTGTTTTAGTCGCCAATAACTTCTAATACCTGTTTGTAATCCGCTATTTTATTATGTAGTTCTCGTTTCTGAATTGAATACATTCTTGCCACAGTCTGTCGGTGAATATGTGTCAAGCACATTGGTATTTTCACGTGTAAAACTGAAACGATCTTGTTTATCCAGTTTCAAATCTCATACTCCAGTCCGACAGTTCCCAATGTTTTATCGGATGTACTCTAAATGGTAGTAATGCATTCTGAGACTCGTTTACTTGCTTTATTATCTTCAATTTTCTCAGCGTCTTGCAGCTGCTGGCGCTACAGTTAACCCATGTCTCAAACTGTCAACAATTGCCTCTTTTGCCTGTCCTTTATTTTGGTCTTGTCCCATTCTTGTTACTATTAATTAAATTTACTTAAGTATAATACAATATTCTAAATAATCAGTTTTAATCAACCCTTGATTCTTCTCATTCTGTCCCGTCCACATGCATTTATCATTTTTCTCATATTTGCCAGTGTTCATCTTTTGCATGAAACATTTCTTTGCACAGTGATTTTATTTCGGTACTATTTGCTCACTAGGGCGTGTCTCCGTCTGCAATTCTTCATATGTTTTATCGCACTTAAAGTATTTTTATCTTCTGACTTTAACTGTATGGCATGGCCTGTCTCTTGTCATAGTCAGACATTCCATCTGCTAGTCACATCTCTAGGCACCTCTGCAAATGTTTAAAACTAATTCTATTGTCAAGTAATTTCGCAGCAATTTGCTCTCTAACAATGCATATGTTTACTCCGAAAACAATTCTGTTAAGTATAAGGGATCCTTTCTATTCACACAATCACCTAACACGCATGAAATTGTTCCGCAGTACTTTTCTCAAAGACTTCTGTCTCTTCTTGCTCCATTGCAATAACAATTTTCAGTTTAGATTTTGCTTAAGCCCAAACTTTTACCCCAAGAAGACTTGTTACGTGGTCATATTGCATCAATACCAATTTGTATACCATAAGCTAGTAAGGTTTGTTTGTTGGGTTTTTCGTGCCACCAACAAATTTCAGTTATCTTGAGACGCAGTTCACTTGAAGCAGATACAGTGCTGCCTTCACTGTGTATAGCATGCCATGAACACCTGGCATGATACCACATCCAGTCACGTTATTCTGACACCGGGCTAGTAGTGGAACTACCTTACATATGCTTGAGCGTTAGCAAGTGAGCTATACCACTACCATTTTTAACGACTTTGGTATGTCGCGGCCAGGGATCGAACCTTGAGCCGACGCGCTAGTATGGTAAAAGTATCGATATATCACCACGGTGTGTTAAATATTTATAAAAGTGAATAATGGACAGTCAAAGTTTGAGCTTACTTTTTCGGTGTATGTATATTTCTAGCATTTTTTGCCATTTAAGCCAGTAAGCTCAGCACAATATCAAAACTTTGTAAATGTTAAGAACACAGCATATCACTTGTATAACATTTTGTCCACAATCCGCTAGTATGAAATAACTAATGAGATACGTGTAACATATGAGCAAAGTAAGCGTTTTATTCAAAACCGAAAATTTAGTACGCACATTTATTCAAATGTGCCTTCCTCGCACTCAATTGTCTACTTCATGTATGCTGTATTGATTTAATAATTGTTATTTACGCTTATCATGCTACATTAATTTACAACCATCACCCATCACAAATTTAAAGTCATACAATTAAAACATGATAAAGGTGTAATAATACATACTGCCGGAGACCCGTCCAGAAATAGTGATTGACCAGTTAGTACAGCCCCAGCGGGTTCTGGCTAATGTAAACTTAAACTAGCTGCCTAGGCCTGATGAATTCGTGCCAAGCGAATAAGCCTAAATTTTGTCTGTTGTTATCGCGTTATACCGTTCCAGGAGTCATTGTATCATCACGGTATTAAGTGAGGCTAAAAAATAAATTTCGGCCTTTGACCTCGTTGGTGCGAAACCAAATAGGGACGAAAAGGTTCATGTGTGAAGGTCTCCCAGAAGACCTGCGGTGTGTCAGTGTTTCTAACCCGTCATTTGTCTCGGGCCTTCCTCTACCGATAACAGATAGGCGTTGTGAGTTTTGCAATGCTTGGATCATTGTGATATATAAAAATCTTCTGATATTTTCTGTTGACAAAACAATATTCCAGACACGACGTACGTGGTAAAGTTATCAGAATTCATCGATTTCTTGTTCGAGGCTACTTGTGAACGTAGAGTAGTAATACCGCGCAAGGCGGCTTTTTTGAATGTCCTGAAAAGGGAATATATATTGTTTATTTTTAAAGCAAACATGTTAAAAATCATTTTACAAAGTATAAAAAACAAATGTTAAACAATAAAAACATATTCCAAAAGAAAATAAAACATTAACATATATTCTTACTGTCAATTACTAAAGCAAATACTAATTTTCGACGTGAGCTCGCACCATTTAGACAGTGGTGGATTTGCGGTTAATCGATCATGTTATTGTGTTATTGAATATAACACTTGCTATGATTTCATTTGTGAAAGTAAAACTAAAATCGTAATTGAAAGCACTGGTCATGATATAAAGCCATGTGTATGTGCATCGTAAGTAAAATAAATCTTAAAAGAGATCATGGAAAGACATGCTAAATACGCACGCATCTGCAACTCTACGAAGTGAGTTGTCAGCTTGTCCCGCCACCCCACAAAAAAAAAAAAAAAGGAAAAGAAACAATATCCCCAATGACAGGCTTGCTTGTCACGCCTATTCAGGGGCAATGTGTACTCAAGGACGGGTCGGGTTGTCAGAAAGAAACCAGGCCTATGCAGGGGCACATTATGGAAACGGTGGGCATGGTGGTGAAAGCATGTGTGTACTCAAGGACGGGCGAGGACGTTAACACGGACACCTTGCTTATTCAGGGACACCGGAGAAACAGTTAAAAGATGCAAAGATTTAAACAACACGATACCCAGTGAATCTGTTCACTCAACCTGAGTTATTTTTTATTTAACTTAAATGTAATAAAATGTACAAAAAACGAAATAAATCTTCCTAAACTAATAATATATACTAGGGGGAAAAGAAACGCAACTACTGATCTATACTCAATTATTTCACGAAGAAAGTAGCGCTGCATTTCGAAATTGTGATTCTAGTGGCTCTGTGCATGTTTTTCTCGGACACTGTAAAGCGTATCATATTCCCTAGTGATTGTGACTCATATTTTAGCAGAGGTTTTGCACAGTTAAAACTAAATTAGCTTTATTTGTATCGACTTAGATGTGGCGTTCTTATCCCCGCTAGTATTATATATGATAACCGCACACCTGCTACAGTCACAAATTCGTAATAATGGAACTATTTTACTTCGCACAACCGTCCGCATGGTTAACCTCTTAGTTACTTGATAGTCCTTTTCTACGTCCATCAAGTAGAACTGACCAAGAAATAGTTGTAGTTCTGTAATAATAGCAACGGACAAAGTGTTGATGCTAAGTACTGTGTTGAAACATACCGAATTATTACGTTCTTAAAATGTAATGAAACGGTTCATCTGTCTTGGCTGTATGTAATGAATTATAACACATTGAATTCTCTTCACAAAATTATGGACAACAGTTTAAACTCTTGGCTTGACGATCGCAAATTTATCAAGCGTCGGCAATTATCAAGTAGTTACAGATGAACCATCTCCCACTGCTTGATGTCTGACCGGAATGTGTTCAATTTGTTTAGGAAGCCTCCAGCAATATGTTTTAGTTACACCTGCATGTGCGGATCACCAAGAATTTGGTATGGGTAATTAAAATGTAAAGTGATAAAGGGTTAAGTCCAATTATCAAGTTAGTATGCTAACGAACAATAAATAATCAACTGGCTACGAAGCAATTAGTGATTAAGATCAAAGAAAATTAACATTTCACTGTAAAGAGAAAAGTCCGATTACTTGCGTGAAGTTTCAAAATGCATGTTTGGTTAGTATGGGCATTGTTATAGAGAGCTACGAGGCAAGTAAAGCATTTTCTTCATTATAATAGAAATAATTTCAAGCGTCGCTTTTTACTTTTGTGTTATTACTGGATGTACATCATTCCCTTTATAAGTTGTTGTCCTGCTCACGTGAATTAGTTTTGTCACAGGACCGGAAGAGAGGTGTGTACACGTGAATAGGGGTTGGAGGCCGCTTCTTAATCTCATTATCCCTTCTCTCTCTCTCTCTCTTTTGATCGGCGCATTTACATGTTACATTTTGTACGTTTTGAGCTATATAGTATGTACAGTGTTTACTTTATGCTAAAAATGGCTGAGTTGTTGCCTCCTCCATATCGTAATTCGTTTTGCATGCCCTTCACAAAATTGTCTCTGATGTTCTGGCTGTTTCCGCGATGTAATCATCTTTGCAGTTCTTACAACGGATGTTATATATAACACCATATACAACGAATGTTGTATATAACACAATATACAACGGATGTTGTATATAACACCATATACAACGAATGTTGTATATAACACCATATACAACGGATGTTGTATATAACACCATATACAACGAATGTTGTACATAACACCATATACAACGAATGTTGTACATAACACCATATACAACGAATGTTGTACATAACACCATATACAACGGATGTTGTATATAACACCATATACAACGAATGTTGTATATAACACCATATACAACGAATGTTGTACATAACACCATATACAACGGATGTTGTATATAACATCATGTACAACGTATGTTGTGTATGGCATCATATTTTTTTAAGTTTGTAAGTTCACTATTTCACACCAGAACAAGACTCTTAAGTGAAAGGAAGAGTGTATTATAAACGATATTGCCACAAGTCTTAAAACACCCACCAGAACCTCTGAGATACCACGTAGATATAATGGATGCCCTTGTTGTGGATACTAGTGGGCCCACACAGCTTGGGAACATTTTCTAATCACACATGGTTGTATCTTTCTTCCAGTTCAAACAGTTCTCGACATTTGCCCAATTTTTCATATGTGTCCTTGTCGTTCACCACACCTGTCTGTTTTGCATCTTATTCTGACCTGTTGAGAAATACTGTAGTTCTACCATTTCGGCTGTTAGAATTACATAGTCTCTTTTTTAGCAAGGACATTCGATTCCTTTTGTTTTCTAAATGAAAATTACCGTTTGAATGTTTCCATCACACAAACTACACCTGGTCCAATAACTGATAGCTATCGATTTGTACTTAATTTATAAACACGCCGCTCCTGTAGAAGACATTATCACGTTCATTGGGGAAAAAAACATCCTTGGTACTATTAAGCGAACAATCCTTTCAACAATTCTTGCTTATTGAAAGTTTCTAGTCCGATATACTAACTTGCTTACTATTCATTTGATGTGATAACCAGGTGGGAGCTGCCTACTTTGTTAAATATCTATTTATCCTCTCCACATTCTTGTCAACTTTTTGTTTATTGTTTATTTATTTTCTGAAAAACTCGGCCTTGTGCATTGTGAAGATAACCTCCGTTTCCCCTTATTTTGCGAAAGTGAGTAGAGTCTCACATATTGATTCGATTGCTTCGTCTTATTTAATAAGTAAACACAAACTTTCTCCTAGGTTCATTCTTTAAGTAGGTTTCATTTAGCCTTTTGTACAGTTTTTGTGCGCATTATGACCAAGCATTGCCTATTCGTATCTTAGGCTTAGAAACTATATAATTGCACTTTTTACCGCCCGTTTAACAACAACAAAACAAAAACAAATTAACAACAACAACAAACACATACAAAATTAATCGAGATTAAATCAAATTTAATTGACTTTTCCGTGCAAGTATTACATATTAAATACAAAGTGCTAAGCTATTGCTTTTTACCCAACGATACCAGAACGTTAGTATAACAGAGACGTTAATTAACCTTCCGTTCTTGGTGTTTTAGGCTCAAAAAGTATTGATATCTGCAATGAAATAAAAAAAAAAAAAAATTAAACGACATACTTTGTTGCTGGCTTTAAATTGTATTTGTACCCAATTTAAGCACGACAATAATACAGTTCTGTTTCACAAATGGGTTGGACGTTAGGAAAATAAAACTCAATTTAATTAGACAAAGAGCCATTAATGGTGTACTTGTTTGTCTATAAGGAATACGGCGCATTAACAGTGTTGTTATTTATGCTTTTCCATTAAATGCTAGTCTAATACTTAATAATAGAAAGTGTGTTAGATGTTTGTCTTTAGATACGCTGAAGCGAGACATAATTTGTCTCTTCCAGCCACAACCTGCGGAGGAAAGCCCCAGAAAATGTCATAGTAAAACCACTGGCGCACCGCAGGTCAGCTGGAAAACCGCTAAACATGAACGTTTTTGCCCCGAACAGGACTACAACCTGTTGTGTGGCAGATAGGAAGTGTTCAGAATTATACAATTATATACCATTTGCCAGTATCATCAGTTCAATTTAATACAGGTATGTAGTTAATGTAGTCTAAATGTGAACAAAAAATGTTAGATTAGATACAATCAACCAGAATGATCTGTCTAGAGTGTATGCGGCAAAGAATAAAATAACACCAAAAATAGTTATTAGATTGTCAGAACTAAAGTAATTCTTACAATTTCAGTAGAGAACATATTTACTGACTATTACCTGGCTCTGTTTTCATGCTGAATGCATATTGTTTCCACTCCCTTTGGCGTTACATTTGTTTAGAGTGACTGCAGTCACGAAATTATAGCAAGATACAAATGGAACTCTGATTTGTATTGAATGTGAACCAGCAGGAGACGTAGATACAAACATGCAATAAAAAGATAAAAAAACAACACAACAATGTACAATCAAAGGCGCAGACGAGTAATAAATACAAGATGGAGTCAACTTAGATGATGATGTTCTTGCACGGGGGATGTTTTTACGACATATTTGGACACGTAGCATTATTGTAATAATGACCGTGCCTAATTACATTCATTGTTACATTTACTTTCAGAATTCTATGCCATAACGATCAAAGTAGTCGTCGAAGAATTCATTCGCGTTTATCATATGTAAGCATTTCTAAGTAGGTCAAAAGTGAGTTTAAAGCTATGCCTAAAAGAGTTTATTCGCTTTGTACCGAGTTGTTGCATTTTACTTGAGCTTTTGCTATTTAGAATCGATAATTCACACACATTTTACATTATGACTATCTAAATAATTATCAATTTACTCAACGAGCTTAATGTTTAACGTTAAACAGGACTTCGAGAAAAAAAAAGATAAGTTGAGAAACATACAGACTCGCTTGATTATGAAGATGACATATTTGTTAAAATCCTATAACATCATATGCATATATAACTTGTCATGCTTTTGCTATATATATATATTGCCTTTGAAACATGTCAAATTTCTTTACGCTTTTCATTAAATTGGCTAACCTGTAAATCCATAAAAAACTGACCTTTACGTTGTGTTGCCTTATCCAGAACTGTTCGGCTTGAAATTGTTCCAGAAAAACTTGAAACTGCGCCAATGAGTCTTAATAGATATCTTTTTAATGTGGATTTCTGATATATTGCGACCTGCACATTGTTTAAATGCGTATTTCTTCTCAACCTTCATGACGATGTTTCATCTGCCCTCTTATCAGTTTATTTTCATTCAAGTCGGGCTCAGTGTTGGGTCAATCATTTAAGTTGTCTGTTGGCTGCATACCTTTGTTTTTTTAACCATTTACAGTCTTGTGTTGGATATTATAGCTTTAAGGAATATATTTTTGTATACGTCAAACAAACCGCCAAATCAAAATTGATCTGCACACATTGTCAAGCGAATCATTTTGCATCGCATATCTTAAGGGGACATGTTGTGTGTCTACTTAAGCAAACATCGAAATCACATTTTCCATCGGATGCAAATCGCCCCGGTGGCTTTGTGATCGAGAGTCCGCCCCGGGACCGAGCGGCTGTGGGTTCGAAACCCGGGAGCGACTCATCAATGTCGTTGTCAATGGCAGTGGTGGAGTCTCCCTAGGTCATGCCGGGTTTACAGGGGACGTACCAGGAGGGGCCGGACCGGCAGGAGGATGTGTGATTGGGTGCGGTATCATGTCTAGATGTGTTCACGAAATGATGTCACAGTGATGGCATCACTACTCTTGGTTCACCAGGAAATAATCTCTGTTTTTAATTTGGTTGGTTGCATGTTTAACGTAAAGAAACTCTTACAGGAAGATACACTTTCGGTAATAGTTTGTCCGACATCAAGGCTTAATGATTTTGATGCTGTTGTGGTTAAAGATGTGAATGATAATGATGTTGATGATTGATGATGGTGATGATTATGATAATGATAATGATGAACCGCTGATGATGACTACGACGATGACGAAGATGATGCGGCTTATGCTGATGACGAAGCGACTGCTGATGATAAAAGAAAAAGGTAAGGTGATAAAAAGATAATGATTAAAGTGATATAATGATTAAAGTGATGATGATGATGATGATGATGATGATGATGATGATGGTGATCGTGATGGTGATTGTGATGGTGATGATGATGATGATGATGATGATGAAAAAAAAAATTGCGACACCTGGTGTCGGTTGGTCGTAGTCCAGGTGCTGTAGGTGGTGGTCCTGGTAATGTTGGTAGCTGTTACGTTGATGATGGTTGTCGGGTGATCTTATTGGAGGTTCTGGTGTTGATGGTTGTTGTCCTGGTGATGTTGGTGGTGATTCTGTTGATGTTAGGGTTGGTCCTGGTGATATTGGTGGTGGTGTTGTTGATGTGAGGTGTCGTCCTGGCGATGTTGTTGGTGGTAATGGTGATGTTGTCGGTGGTCGTGGTGATGCCGGGGTTGTCCTGGTGATGTTGGTGGTTGTACTGGTGATAAGAGGGTTTTTCTGCTGATGTTGCTGTTGGTCGTGGTGATCTTGGTGTTGGTACTGGTCATGTTGGTAGTTGTTATCGTAATGGCAATGGTGGTCCTGGTGATGTTGTTGGTGGTCCTGGTGAATTTGGTTGTGGTACAGGTGACATTGGTCCTGGTCCAGGTGATGTTGGTGGTGGTCTTGGTAATATTGGTAGTGGGATGGGGTTTGGATAGGATGGGATTAGCCGGCATTTTTGCTGATACTGTGCAGAGACATTTCTATCATTATAGCACAGGGGCACTTATGCCCAGGGACTGAACCCGGCCGGTCCATAAAACTGACACCGACGATTCAGGCGTAATGCTGACCATTTAACCTAGAGCGTTAGGAGGGAAGCAACTGCTACTTTAAGTCTTTGGTTTGACCCGGCCTGGGTTTGGACCCACGTTCTCCCGATCCGCAAGCCGACGGTTGGTAGTGGTTTTGGTGTAGGCGGTGTTTGTCCTGGTGATGTTGGTGGTGGTTCTGTTGATGTTGGGGTTGGTCCTGCTGATGCTGGTGGTGGTAGTGTTGATGTGAGGGGTCGTCCTGGTCCTGGTGACTTTGGTTGTGGTACTGCTGATGTTGTTAATGGTCGAGGTATTGTTAGTGTTGGTACTGGCCCTGTTGGCATTGGTTCTCTTAATACAAGTAGTTGTGGTTCTGGTGATGTTGGTGGTGGTCATGTGATGTGGGGTTGGTCCTGGCGATGTTGTAGTGGTTCTCCTCATAGTGTTGCTTTTTCTGATGATGTCAACTGTGTTCCTTGTGATGTAGGTGGTTGTACTGCTAGGGATGGTGGAGCTCCTTTTGATATTGATGGTGGCATTGTTTATGATGTTAGTGGTTTTGGGGATGTTGGTGATGGTTCTGGTGATGTTCGTGGTTGTCAAAGTGATGTCGGTGTTTGTCATGGTGATGTTGCGGGCTGGTCATTGTGATTTTGGTAGTGGTTCTGGTAAGGTTGGTGGTTAGGCTGGTGATGTTACTGATTGTTCTGCTTATGTTGGAAGTGGGCCTGGTGATGTTGCGAGAGGTTCTTGTGATGGTAAATTTGGTTTTCCAGACGTTGTTTGTCGTTTTGGTGATGTTGGTATTTTTCCAGTTAATGTTGGTGATGGTTTATCTGTTGTTGAAGGTTGTTGTCTTGATGTTGCTGGTGGTGGTTTTGGTTATGTAGGTAGTGGTTTTGCTGATGTTGGTGGTGGTCCTGATGATGTTGTTGGTGGTCCTGATGATGTTGGTGGTCCTGAGGATGTTGGTGGTGGTCCTGATAATGTTGGTAGTAGTCCTCGTGATGCTGGTGGTGGTCATGGTGTTGTTGGTAGTAGTCCTGGTGATGTTGGTAGTGGTCGTCATGATGTGGGTAGTGGTCCTGACGATGTTGGTAGTGGTCCTGATGATGTTGGTAGTGGTCCTGATGATGTTGGTAGTAGTCATCATGATGCTGGTAGTAGACCTTATGATGTTGGTTGTAGTCCTGACGATGTTGGTAGTAGTCGTGGTGATGTTGGTAGTAGTCCTCATGACGCTGTTGGTGGTCGTCATGATGTTGTTGGTGGTCCTCATGACGTTGGTAGTGGTCCTCATGATGTTAATAGTAGTCCTGGTGATGTTGGTAGTAGTCATGATGTTGGTAGTAGACCTGGTGATGTTGGAAGTAGTCCTGGTAATGTTGGTAGTAGTACTGGTGATGTTGGGGATGGTTCTGATGATGTTGGTAGTAGTCCTGGTGATGTTGATAGTGGTCGTCATGGTGTTAGTAGTAGTCCTGGTGATGTGGGTAGGGGTCCTCATGATGTTGGTGGTGGTCCTCCTGATGATGGTAGTAGTCCTCATGATGTTGGTGTAGTCCTCATGATGTTGGTAGTAGACCTCATGATGTTGGTGGTGGTCCGCTTGATGTTGGTAGTAATCCTCATGATGTTGGTAGTAGACCTCATGATGTTGGTGGTGGTCCTCTTGATGTTGGTAGTAATCCTCATGATGTTGGTAGTGGTCCTCATGATGTTGGTAGTGGTCCTGATGATGTTGGTAGTAGTCCTCATGATGTTGGTAGTAGACCTCATGATGTTGGTGGTGGTCCTCTTGATGTTGGTAGTAATCCTCATGATGTTGGTAGTGGTCCTCATGATGTTGGTAGTAGTCCTCATGATGTTGGTAGTAGACCTCATGATGTTGGTGGTGGTCCTCATGATGTTGGTGGTGGTCCTCTTGATGTTGGTAGTAATCCTCATGATGTTGGTAGTAGACCTCATGATGTTGGTGGTGGTCCTCTTGATGTTGGTAGTAATCCTCATGATGTTGGTAGTGGTCCTCGTGATGTTGGTAGTGGTCCTGATGATGTTTGTAGTGGTCCTGATGATGTTGGTAGTAGTCCTCGTGATGTTGGTAGTGGTCATGGTGATGTTGGTAGTGGTCCCCGTAAGTTTGGTAGTAGACCTGGTGATGTTGGCAGTAGTAATCATGATGTTGGTAGTAGTCCCGGTCATGTTGGTAGAAGTCCTGGTGATGTTGGTTGTAGTCCTTGTGATTTTGGTTATGGTCCTCATGATGTTGGTAATTGTCCTGAAGATGTTGGTAGTAGTCGTCATGATGCTGGTAGTAGTCCTCATGATGTTGGTAGTAGTGCTGGTGATGTTGGTCGTAGTCCTGGTGATGTTGGTAGTTGTCCTGGTGATGTTGGTAGTGGTCCTCATGATGTTGGTAGTAGTCCTCATGATGTTGTTGGTGGTCCTCATGATGCCTCATGATGTTGGTGGTGGTCCTCATGATGTTGGTAATGGTCCTCATGATGTTTGTGGTGGTCCTCATGATGTTGGTAGTACTCCTCGTGATTTTGGTAGAAGTCCTCGTGATGTTGGTAGAAGTCCTCGTGATGTTGGTAGTGGTCCTCATGATGTTATTGGTAGTGGTCCTGGTGATGTTGGTAGTGGTCCTGGTGATGTTGGTGGTTGCCCTCTTGATGTTGGTGGTGGTCATCATGATGTTGGTAGTGGTCCTCATAATGTTGGTAGTAGTCCTCATGATGTTGTTGGTGGTCCTGGTGATGTTGGTAGTAGTCATCATGATGCTGGTAGTGGTCCTCATGATGTTGGTAGTGCTCCTCATGATGTTGGTAGTAGTCCTCATGATGCTGTTGATGGTCCTGGTGATGTTGATAGTGGTCTTCATGATGTTAGTAGTAGTCCTGGTGATGTTGGTAGTAGTCCTGGCGATGTTGGTAATGGTCCTCATGATGTTGGTATTGTCTTCATGATGTTGGTAGTGGTCCTCCTGATGTTGGTAGTAGTCCTTGTGATGTTGGTAGTGGTCCTTATGATGTTGGTAGTGGTCCTCATGATGTTGGTAGTAGTCCTCATGATGTTTGTAGTGGTCCTCTTGATGTTTTTAGTGGGCTTCCTGATGTTGTTGGTTGTAGTCATCCTGATGTTGGTACTAGTACTCCTGATGTTGGTAGTGGTCATCATGATGCTGGTATTAGTACTAGTGATGTTGGTAGTGGTCGTCATGATGTTGGTAGTGGTCCTGGTGTTGTTGGTAGTAGTCCTTGTGGTGTTGGTAGTGGTCGTCATGATGTGAGTAGTGGTCCTGATGATGTTGGTAGTAGTCCTAGTGATGTTGGTGTTGGTTTTGGTGATGTAAGTAGTAGTCTTCATAATGTTGTTGGTGGTCCTGGTGATATTGCTAGTGGTCCTCGTGATGTTGGTAGTAGTCCTGGTGATGTTGGTAGTGGTCCACATGATGTTGGTAGTAGTCCTGGTGATGTTGGTGGTGGTTTTGCTGATGTTAGTAGTAGTCTTCATAATGTTGTTGGTGGTCCTGTTGATATTGGTAGTTGTCTTCGTGATGTTGAAAGTGGTCCTGATGATGTTGGAAGAAGTTCTGATGATGTTGGTAGTGGTCCTGATGATGTTGGTTGTAGTCCTGGTGTTGTTGGTAGTAGTAATCATGATGTTGTTCGTGGTCTTCATGATGTTGGCGGTGGTCCTCATGATGTTGGTCATAGTCTTCATGATGTTGGTAGTAGTCCTGGTGATGTTGGTAGTAGTCCTGGTGATATTGGTAGTAGTCCTGGTGATGTTGGTAGTAGTAAGCATGATGTTGGTAGTAGTCCTGGTGATGTTGGTAATGGTCCTGGTGTTGTTGGTAGTGGTCCTGGTGTTGTTGGTAGTAGTCCTGGTGATGTTGGTAATGGTCCTGGTGTTGTTGGTAGTGGTCCTGGTGTTGTTGGTAGTGGTCCTGGTGTTGTTGGTAGTAGTCCTGGTGATGTTGGTAGTAGTCCTGGTGATGTTGGTAATGGTCCTGATGATGTTGGTAGTGGTCCTAGTGTTGTTGGTAGTAGTCCTGGTGATGTTGGTAGTGGTCCTCATGATGTTGGTAGTGGTCCTCATGATGTTGGTAGTAGCCTCATGATGTTGTTGGTTGTCATGGTGATGTTGGTAGTAGTCCTGGTGATGTTGGTGGTGGTCCTCTTGATGTTGGTAGTAGTCCTGGTGATGTTGGTGGTGGTTTTGGTGATGTTAGTAGTAGTCTTCATAATGTTGTTGGTGGTCCTGGTGATATTGGTAGTTGTCCTCGTGATGTTGGTAGTAGTCCTGGTGGTGTTGGTAGTAGTGCTGATGATGTTGGTAGTGGTCCTGATGATGTTAGTAGTAGTCCTTGTGATGTTGGTAGTAGTAATCATGATGTTGGTAGTAGTAATCATGGTGTTGGTAGTAGTCCTGGTGGTGTTGGTGGTGGTCCTCATGATGTTGGTCGTAGTATTTATGATGTTGGTAGTAGTCTTGACGATGTTTGTAGTAGTCCTGGTGATGATGGTAGTAGTAATCATGATGTTGTTGGTGGTCTTCATGATGTTGGCAGTGGTCCTCATGATGTTGGTAGTAGTCCTGATGATGTTGGTAGTAGTCCTGGTGATGTTGGTAGTAGTCCTGGTGATGTTGGTAGTAGTAAGCAAGCATGATGTTGGTAGTAGTCTTGGTGATGTTGGTAATGGTCCTGGTGTTGTTGGTAGTGGTCCTGGTGTTGTTGGTAGTAGTCCTGGTGATGTTGGTAATGGTCCTGGTGTTGTAGTGGTCCTGGTGTTGTTGGGAGTAGTCCTGGTGATGTTGGTAGTAGTCCTGGTGATGTTGGTAATGGTCCTGATGATGTTGGTAGTGGTCCTGGTGTTGTTGGTAGTAGTCCTGGTGATGTTGGTAGTGGTCCTCATGATGTTGGTAGTGGTCCTCATGATGTTGGTAGTAGCCTCATGATGTTGTTGGTTGTCATGGTGATGTTGGTAGTAGTCCTGGTAATGATGGTGGTGGTCCTCTTGATGTTGGTAGTAGTCCTGGTGATGTTGGTGGTGGTTTTGGTGATGTTAGTAGTAGTCTTCATAATGTTGTTGGTGGTCCTGTTGATATTGGTAGTTGTCCTCGTGATGTTGGTAGTAGTCTTGGTGGTGTTGGTAGCAGTGCTGATGATGTTGGTAGTGGTCCTGATGATGTTAGTAGTAGTCCTTGTGATGTTGGTAGTAGTAATCATGATGTTGGTAGTAGTCCTGGTGGTGTTGGTGGTGGTCCTCATGATGTTGGTCGTAGTATTTATGATGTTGGTAGTAGTCTTGACGATGTTTGTAGTAGTCCTGGTGATGATGGTAGTAGTCCTCATGATGTTGTTGGTGGTCCTCATGATGTTGGTGGTGGTCCTGGTGATGTTGGTAGTGGTCCTGGTGGTGTTGGTGGTGGTCCTCATGATGTTGGTCGTAGTATTTATGATGTTGGTAATAGTCTTGACGATGTTTGTAATAGTCCTGGTGATGATGGTAGTAGTCCTCATGATGTTGTTGGTGGTCCTCATGATGTTGGTAGAAGGCCTGGTGATGTTGATAGTAGTCCTGGTGATGTTAGTGGTGGTTTTGGTGATGTAAGTAGTAGTCTTCATAATGTTGTTGGTGGTCCTGGTGATATTGGTAGTGGTCCTCGTGATGTTGGTAGTAGTCCTGGTGATGTTGGTAGTGGTCCTCATGATGTTGGTAGTAGTCCTGTTGGTGTTTGTACTAGTCCTGACGATGTTGGTTGTGGTCCTAATGATGTTGGTAGTGGTCCTGATGATGTTGGTAGTGGTCCTGATGATGTTGGCAGTTGTCCTGGTGATGTTGGTAGTAGTAATCATGATGTTGGTAGTAGTCCTCATGATGTTGGTTGTTGTCCTGGTGATGTTGGTAGTTGTCCTGGTGATGTTCGTAGTGGTCCTGGTAATGTTGGTAGTTGTCCTGGTGATGTTGGTAGTGGTCCTGGTTATGTTGGTAGTTGTCCTGGTGATGTTGGTTGTGGTCCTGATGATGTTGGTAGTTGTCCTGGTGATGTTGGTAGTAGTAATCATGATGTTGGTAGTGGTCCTGATGATGTTGGTAGTGGTCCTGGTGATGTTGGTAGTAGTCCTGGTGATGTTGGTAGTGGTCCTGGTGATGTTGGTAGTAGTCCTGGTGATGTTGGTAGTGGTCCTGGTGATGTTGGTAGTGGTCCTGGTGATGTTGGTAGTGGTCCTGGTGATGTTGGTAGTTGTCCTGGTGATGTTGGTAGTGGTCCTGATGATGTTGGTAGTTGTCCTGGTGATGTTGGTAGTAGTAATCATGATGTTGGTAGTAGTCCTGATGATGTTTGTAGTGGTCCTGGTGTTGTTGGTAGTAGTCCTGGTGATGTTGGTAGTGGTCCTCATGATATTGGTAGTTGTCCTAATGATGATGGTGGTTGTCCTGGTGATGTTGGTAGTAGTCCTGGTGATGTTGGTGGTGGTCCTCTTGATGTTGGTAGTAGTCCTGGTGATGTTGGTGGTGGTTTTGGTGATGTTAGTAGTAGTCTTCATAATGTTGTTGGTGGTCCTGTTGATATTGGTAGTTGTCCTCGTGATGTTGATAGTGGTCCTGATGATGTTGGTAGGAGTCCTGATGATGATGGTAGTGGTCCTGATGTTGGTTGTAGTCCTTGTGATGTTGGTAGTAGTAATCATGATGTTGTTGGTGGTCTTCATGATGTTGGTAGTGGTCCTCATGATGTTGGTGGTGGTCCTCATGATGTTGGTGGTGGTCCTCCAGATGTTGGTAGAAGTCCTCATGATGTTGGTATTAGTCCTGGTGATGTTGGTAGTGGTCCAGGTGATGTTGGTAGTGGTCCTTTTGATGTTGGTATTAGTCCTCATGATGTTGGTTGTAGTCCTCATGATGTTGGTAGGCGTCCTCATGATGTTGGTTGTGGTCCTGGTGATATTGGTAGTATTCCTCATGATGTTGGTAGTGGTCCTCATGATGTTGGTAGTGGTCATCATGATGTTGGTAGTAGACCTTATGATGTTGGTTGTAGTCCTGACGATGTTGGTAGTAGTCGTGGTGATGTTGGTAGTAGTCCTCATGACGCTGTTGGTGGTCGTAATGATGTTGTTGGTGGTCCTCATGACGTTGGTAGTGGTCCTCATGATGTTAATAGTAGTCCTGGTGATGTTGGTAGTAGTCATGATGTTGGTAGTAGACCTGGTGATGTTGGAAGTAGTCCTGGTAATGTTGGTAGTAGTACTGGTGATGTTGGGGATGGTTCTGATGATGTTATTAGTAGTCCTGGTGATGTTGATAGTGGTCGTCATGGTGTTAGTAGTAGTCCTGGTGATGTGGGTAGGGGTCCTCATGATGTTGGTGGTGGTCCTCCTGATGATGGTAGTAGTCCTCATGATGTTGGTGTAGTCCTCATGATGTTGGTAGTAGACCTCATGATGTTGGTGGTGGTCCTCTTGATGTTGGTAGTAATCCTCATGATGTTGGTAGTAGACCTCATGATGTTGGTGGTGGTCCTCTTGATGTTGATAGTAATCCTCATGATGTTGGTAGTGGTCCTCGTGATGTTGGTAGTGGTCCTGATGATGTTTGTAGTGGTCCTGATGATGTTGGTAGTAGTCCTCGTGATGTTGGTAGTGGTCATGGTGATGTTGGTAGTGGTCCCCGTAATTTTGGTAGTAGACCTGGTGATGTTGGTAGTAGTAATCATGATGTTGGTAGTAGTCCTGGTCATGTTGGTAGTAGTCCTGGTGATGTTGGTTGTAGTCCTTGGGATTTTGGTTATGGTCCTCATGATGTTGGTAATTGTCCTGAAGATGTTGGTAGTAGTCGTCATGATGCTGGTAGTAGTCCTCATGATGTTGGTAGTAGTGCTGGTGATGTTGGTCGTAGTCCTGGTGATGTTGGTAGTTGTCCTGGTGATGTTGGTAGTGGTCCTCATGATGTTGGTAGTAGTCCTCATGATGTTGGTGGTGGTCCTCATGATGTTGGTAGTGGTCCTCATGATGTTGGTAGTAGTCCTCGTGATGTTGGTAGAAGTCCTCGTGATGTTGGTAGAAGTCCTCGTGATGTTGGTAGTGGTCCTCATGATGTTGTTGGTAGTGGTCCTGGTGATGTTGATAGTAGTCCTGGTGATGTTGGTGGTGGCCCTCTTGATGTTGGTGGTGGTCCTCATGATGTTGGTAGTGGTCCTCATGATGTTGGTAGTAGTCCTCATGATGTTGTTGGTGGTCCTGGTGATGTTGGTAGTAGTCATCATGATGCTGGTAGTGGTCCTCATGATGTTGGTAGTGGTCCTCATGATGTTGGTAGTAGTCCTCATGATGTTGTTGGTGGTCCTGGTGATGTTGATAGTGGTCTTCATGATGTTGGTAGTAGTCCTGGTGATGTTGGTAGTAGTCCTGGCGATGTTGGTAATGGTCCTCATGATGTTGGTATTGTCTTCATGATGTTGGTAGTGGTCCTCCTGATGTTGGTAGTAGTCCTTGTGATGTTGGTAGTGGTCCTTATGATGTTGGTAGTGGTCCTCATGATGTTGGTAGTAGTCCTCATGATGTTTGTAGTGGTCCTCTTGATGTTTTTAGTGGGCTTCCTGATGTTGTTGGTTGTAGTCAACCTGATGTTGGTAGTAGTACTCCTGATGTTGGTAATGGTCATCATGATGCTGGTATTAGTACTAGTGATGTTGGTAGTGGTCGTCATGATGTTGGTAGTGGTCCTGGTGTTGTTGGTAGTAGTCCTTGTGGTGTTGGTAGTGGTCGTCATGATGTGAGTAGTGGTCCTGATGATGTTGGTAGTAGTCCTAGTGATGTTGGTGTTGGTTTTGGTGATGTAAGTAGTAGTCTTCATAATGTTGTTGGTGGTCCTGGTGATATTGCTAGTGGTCCTCGTGATGTTGGTAGTAGTCCTGGTGATGTTGGTAGTGGTCCACATGATGTTGGTAGTAGTCCTGGTGATGTTGGTGGTGGTTTTGGTGATGTTAGTAGTAGTCTTCATAATGTTGTTGGTGGTCCTGTTGATATTGGTAGTTGTCTTGGTGATGTTGAAAGTGGTCCTGATGATGTTGGTAGAATTCCTGATGATGTTGGTAGTGGTCCTGATGATGTTGGTTGTAGTCCTGGTGTTGTTGGTAGTAGTAATCATGATGTTGTTGGTGGTCTTCATGATGTTGGCGGTGGTCCTCATGATGTTGGTCATAGTCTTCATGATGTTGGTAGTAGTCCTGGTGATGTTGGTAGTAGTCCTGGTGATATTGGTTGTAGTCCTGGTGATGTTGGTAGTAGTAAGCATGATGTTGGTAGTAGTTCTGGTGATGTTGTTTAATGGTCCTGGTGTTGTTGGTAGTGGTCCTGGTGTTGTTGGTAGTAGTCCTGGTGATGTTGGTAATGGTCCTGGTGTTGTTGGTAGTGGTCCTGGTGTTGTTGGTAGTAGTCCTGGTGATGTTGGTAATGGTCCTGGTGTTGTTTGTAGTGGTCCTGGTGTTGTTGGTAGTGGTCCTGGTGTTGTTGGTAGTAGTCCTGGTGATGTTGGTAGTAGTCCTGGTGATGTTGGTAATGGTCCTGATGATGTTGGTAGTGGTCCTGGTGTTGTTGGTAGTAGTCCTGGTGATGTTGGTAGTGGTCCTCATGATGTTGGTAGTGGTCCTCATGATGTTGGTAGTAGCCTCATGATGTTGTTGGTTGTCATGGTGATGTTGGTAGTAGTCCTGGTGATGTTGGTGGTGGTCCTCTTGATGTTGGTAGTAGTCCTGGTGATGTTGGTGGTGGTTTTGGTGATGTTAGTAATAGTCTTCATAATGTTGTTGGTGGTCCTGTTGATATTGGTAGTTGTCCTCGTGATATTGGTAGTAGTCCTGGTGGTGTTGGTAGTAGTGCTGATGATGTTGGTAGTGGTCCTGATGATGTTAGTAGTAGTCCTTGTGATGTTGGTAGTAGTAATCATGGTGTTGGTAGTAGTCCTGGTGGTGTTGGTGGTGGTCCTCATGATGTTGGTCGTAGTATTTATGATGTTGGTAGTAGTCTTGACGATGTTTGTAGTAGTCCTGGTGATGATGGTAGTAGTAATCATGATGTTGTTGGTGGTCTTCATGATGTTGGCAGTGGTCCTCATGATGTTGGTAGTGGTCCTCATGATGTTGGTAGTAGTCATCATGATGTTGTTGGTGGTCATGGTGATGTTGATAGTAGTCCTGGTGATGTTGGTGGTGGTCCTCTTGATGTTGGTAGTGGTCCTCATGATGTTGGTAGTAGTCCTCATGATGTTGTTGGTTGTCATGGTGATGTTGGTAGTAGTCCTGGTGATGTTGGTGGTGGTCCTCTTGATGTTGGTAGTAGTCCTGGTGATGTTGGTGGTGGTTTTGGTGATGTTAGTAGTAGTCTTCATAATGTTGTTGGTCCTGTTGATATTGGTAGTTGTCCTCGTGATGTTGGTAGTAGTCCTGGTGGTGTTGGTAGTAGTGCTGATGATGTTGGTAGTGGTCCTGATGATGTTAGTAGTAGTCCTTGTGATGTTGGTAGTAGTAATCATGATGTTGGTAGTAGTCCTGGTGGTGTTTGTGGTGGTCCTCATGATGTTGTTCGTAGTATTTATGATGTTGGTAGTAGTCTTGTCGATGTTTGTAGTAGTCCTGGTGATGATGGTAGTAGTCCTCATGATGTGGTTGGTGGTCCTCATGATGTTGGTGGTGGTCCTGGTGATGTTGGTAGTGGTCCTGGTGGTGTTGGTGGTGGTCCTCATGATGTTGGTAGTAGTCCTGTTGGTGTTTGTAGTAGTCCTGACGATGTTGGTTGTGGTCCTAATGATGTTGGTAGTGGTCCTGATGATGTTGGTAGTGGTCCTGATGATGTTGGCAGTTGTCCTGGTGATGTTGGTAGTAGTAATCATGATGTTGGTAGTAGTCCTCATGATGTTGGTAGTAGTCCTCATGATGTTGGTAGTTGTCCTGGTGATGTTGGTAGTTGTCCTGGTGATGTTGGTAGTGGTCCTGGTAATGTTGGTAGTTGTCCTGGTGATGTTGGTAGTGGTCCTGGTGATGTTGGTAGTTGTCCTGGTGATGTTGGTAGTGGTCCTGATGATGTTGGTTGTTGTCCTGGTGATGTTGGTAGTAGTAATCATGATGTTGGTAGTGGTCCTGATGATGTTGGTAGTGGTCCTGGTGATGTTGTTAGTTGTCCTGGTGATGTTGGTAGTGGTCCTGGTGATGTTGTTAGTAGTCCTGGTGATGTTGGTAGTGGTCCTGGTGATGTTGGTAGTGGTCCTGGTGATGTTGGTAGTGGTCCTCATGATGTTGGTAGTTGTCCTGATGATGATGGTAGTGGTCCTGATGATGTTGGTAGTTGTCCTGGTGATGTTGGTAGTAGTCTTCATGATGTTGGTAGTAGTCCTGATGATGTTTGTAGTGGTCCTGGTGTTGTTGGTAGTAGTCCTGGTGATGTTGGTAGTGGTCCTCATGATATTGGTAGTTGTCCTAATGATGATGGTGGTTGTCCTGGTGATGTTGGTAGTAGTCCTGGTGATGTTGGTGGTGGTCCTCTTGATATTGGTAGTAGTCCTGGTGATGTTGGTGGTGGTTTTGGTGATGTTAGTAGTAGTCTTCATAATGTTGTTGGTGGTCCTGTTGATATTGGTAGTTGTCCTCGTGATGTTGATAGTGGTCCTGTTGGTGTTTGTAGTAGTCCTGACGATGTTGGTTGTGGTCCTAATGATGTTGGTAGTGGTCCTGATGATGTTGGTAGTGGTCCTGATGATGTTGGTAGTTGTCCTGGTGATGTTGGTAGTAGTAATCATGATGTTGGTAGTAGTCCTGGTGATGTTGGTAGTGGTCCTGATGATGCTTGTAGTGGTCCTGGTGTTGTTGGTAGTAGTCCTGGTGATGTTGGTAGTGGTCCTCATGATGTTGGTAGTTGTCCTAATGATGATGGTGGTTGTCCTGGTGATGATGGTGGTTGTCCTGGTGATGTTGGTAGTAGTCCTGGTGATGTTGGTGGTGGTCCTCTTGATGTTGGTAGTAGTCCTGGTGATGTTGGTGGTGGTTTTGGTGATGTTAGTAGTAGTCTTCATAATGTTGTTGGTGGTCCTGTTGATATTGGTATTTGTCCTCGTGATGTTGATAGTGGTCCTGATGATGTTGGTAGTAGTCCTGATGATGATGGTAGTGGTCCTGATGTTGGTTGTAGTCCTTGTGATGTTGGTAGTAGTAATCATGATGTTGTTGGTGGTCTTCATGATGTTGGTGGTGGTCCTCATGATGTTGGTGGTGGTCCTCCAGATGTTGGTAGAAGTCCTCATGATGTTGGTATTAGTCCTGGTGATGTTGGTAGTGGTCCAAGTGATGTTGGTAGTGGTCCTTTTGATGTTGGTATTAGTCCTCATGATGTTGGTTGTAGTCCTCATGATGTTGGTAGGCGTCCTCATGATGTTGGTTGTGGTCCTGGTGATATTCGTAGTATTCCTCATGATGTTGGTAGTGGACCTCATGATGTTGGTAGTGGTCATTATGATGTTGGTAGTAGTCCTCATGATGTTGGTGGTGGTTTTGGTGATGTTAGTAGTAGTCTTCATAATGTTGTTGGTGGTCCTGTTGATATTGGTAGTTGTCTTCGTGATGTTGGTACTAGTCCTGGTGATGTTGGTAGTGGTCCTGATGATGTTGGTAGTGGTCCTGATGATGTTGATAGTAGTCCTGGTGATGTTGATAGTAGTAATCATGATGTTGGTAGTGGTCCTCATGATGTTGGTGGTTGTACTCATTATGTTGGTCGTAGTCTTCATGGTGTTGGTAGTAGTCCTGTCGATGTTGGTAATAGTCCTGGTGATGTTGGTAGTAGTACTCATGATGTTGTTGGTGGTCCTCATGATGTTGGTGGTGGTCCTCATGATGTTGGTAGTGGTCCTGATGATGTTGGTAGTAGTCATGGTGATGTTGGTAGTAGTCCTGGTGATGTTGGTAGTAGTCCTGGTGATGTTGGTAGTAGTCCTGGTGATGTTGGTAGTAGTCCTCATGATGTTGGTAGTGGTCCTCTTGATGTTGGTAGTAGTCCTCATGATGTTGGTTGTAGTCCTCATGATGTTGGTAGACGTCCTCATGATGTTGGTAGTAGTCCTGATGATGTTGGTTGTGGTTCTGGTGATGTTGGTGGTGATCCTCTTGATGTTGGTAGTAGGCCTGGTGATTTTTGTGGTGGTTTTGGTGATGTTAGTAGTAGTCTTCATAATGTTGTTGGTGGTCCTGTTGATATTGGTAGTTGTCTTCGTGATGTTGGTAATAGTCCTGGTGATGTTGGTAGTGGTCCTGATGATGTTGGTAGTGGTCCTGATGATGTTGATAGTAGTCCTGGTGATGTTGATAGTGGCCCTCATGATGTTGGTGGTGGTCTTCATTATGTTGGTCGTAGTCTTCATGATGTTGCTAGTAGTCCTGGTGATGTTGGTAGTAGGACTCATGATGTTGTTGGTGGTCCTCATGATGTTGGTCTTAGTCCTGACGATGTTGGTAGTAGTCCTGGTAATGTTGGTAGTAGTCCTCATGATGTTGTTGGTGGTCCTCATGATGTTGGTAGTGGTCCAAATGATGTTAGTAGTAGTCCTGGTGATGTTGATAGTAGTCCTCATGATGTTAATAGTAGTCCTGGTGATGTTGGTGGTGCTCCTGTTGATGTTAGTAGTAGTCCTGATGATGTTGGTAGTAGTCCTCATGATGTTGATAGTAGTCTTCATAATGTTGGTTGCAGTCATGGTCATGTTGGTAGTGGTCCTCATGATGTTGGTAGTATTCTTCATGATGTTGGTAGTAGTCCTGGTGATGTTGGTGGTGGTTCCCATGATGTTGGTGGTGGTCCTCCTGTTGTTGGTAGAAGTACTCATGATGTTGGTAGTAGTCCCTGTGATGTTGATAGTAGTCCTCATGATGTTGGTCGTAGTCCTGACGATGTTGGTAGTAGTCCTGGTGATGTTGGTAGTAGTCCTCATGATGTTGGTAATAGTCCTGTTGATGTTGGTAGTTGTCCTGGTGATGTTGGTAGTAGTCCTGGTGATGTTGGTAGTAGTCCTGGTGATGTTGGTAGTAGTCCTGATGATGTTGGTAGTAGTCCTCATGATGTTGGTCGTAGTCCTGACGATGTTGGTAGTAGTCCTGGTGATGTTGGTAGTGGTCCTGATGGTGTTGTTGGTGGTCTTCATGATGTTGTTGGTGGTCGTCATGATGTTGGTAGTGGTCCTTATGATGTTAGTAGTAGTCCTGGTGATGTTGGTAGTGGTCCTGGTTATGTTGGTCGTAGTCCTGACGATGTTGGTAGTAGTCCTCATAATGTTGTTGGTGGTCTTCATGATGTTGGTGGTGGTCCTTATGATGTTGGTAGTGGTCCTGATGATGTTGGTAGTGGTACCCGTGTTGTTGGTAGTGGTCCTGGTGTTGTTGGTAGTAGTCCTGGTGATGATGGTAGTAGTCCTCATGATGTTGTTGGTGGTCCTCATGATGTTAGTAGTAGTCCTGACGATGTTGGTAGTAGTCCTGTTGATGTTGGTACTGGTCCTGGTTATGTTGGTAGTGGTCCTGGTTATGTTGGTAGTGGTCCTCATAATGTTGTTGGTGGTCTTCATGATGTTGGTGGTGGTCCTTATGATGTTGGTAGTGGTCCTCATGATGTTAGTAGTGGTCCTGGTGATGTTGGTAGTAGTCCTCATGATGTTGCTAGTAGTCCTGGTTATGTTGGTTGTGCTCCTGGTGATGTTAGTAGTAGTCCTCATGATGTTGCTAGTAGTCCTCATGATGTTGCTAGTAGTCCTCATGATGTTGGTAGTAGACCTGGTTATGTTAGTAGTAGTCCTGATGATGTTGGTAGTAGTACTGGTGATGTTGGTGATGGTCCTGATGATGTTGGTTTTGGTCCTGATGATGTTGGTAGTAGTCCTCATGATGTTGGTAGTAGTATCATTGATTTTGGTAGCAGTCATGGTCATGTTGGTAGTAGTCCTGGTGATGTTGGTGGTGGTTCCCATGATGTTGGTGGTGGTCGTCCAGATGTTGGTAGAAGTTCTCATGATGTTGGTAGTAGTCCCTGTGATGTTGATAGTAGTCCTCATGATGTTGGTAGTGGTCCTCATGATGTTGGTGGTGTTCCTCATGAATTTGGTAGTAGTCCTCATGATGTTGGTGGTGGTCCTCATGATGTTGGTGGTGGTCCTCATGATGTTGGTAGTATTCTTCATGAATTTGGTAGTAGTCCTCATGATGTTGGTGGTGGTCCTCATGATGTTGGTGGTGGTCCTCATGATGTTGGTATTAGTCCTGGTGATGTTGGTAGTGGTCCAGGTGATGTTGGTAGTGGTCCTCTTGATGTTGGTAGTAGTCCTCATGATGTTGGTGGTAGTCCTCATGATGTTGGTAGGAGTCCTCATGATGTTGGTAGGAGTCCTCATGATGTTGGTAGTAGTACTCATGATGTTGGTTGTGGTCCTGGTGATATTGGTAGTAGTCCTCATGATGTTTGTAGTAGTCCTTGTGATGTTGGTGGTGGTCATCTTGATGCTGGTAGTAGTCCTGGTGATGTTGGTGGTGGTTTTGGTGATGTTAGTAGTAGTCTTCATAATGTTGTTGGTGGTCCTGTTGATATTGGTAGTTGTCTTCGTGATGTTGGTAGTGGTCCTGATGATGTTGATAGTGGTCCTGATGCTGTTGATAGTAGTCCTGGTGATGTTGATATTAGTAATCATGATGTTGGTAGTGGTCCTCATGATGTTGGTTGTAGTCTCCATGATGTTGGTAGTAGTCCTGTCGATATTGGTAGTAGTCCTGGTGATGTTGGTAGTTGTCCTCATGATGTTGGTAGTAATCCTTGTCATGTTGGAAGTAGTCCTGATGATGTTGGTAATAGTCCTCTTGATGTTTGTAGTTGTCCTCTTGATGTTGGTAGTAGTCCTGGTGATGTTGATGTTGGTAGTGGTCCTCATGATGTTGGTAGTAGTCCAGGTGATGATGGTAGTAGTCCTGGTGATATTGGTAGTGGTCCTCATGGTGTTGGTAGTAGTCCTCATGATGTTGATAGTGGTCCTAATTATGTTGGTGGTTGTCCGCATGATGTTGGTGGTTGTTCTCATGATGTTGATAGTGGTCCTCATGAAGTTTGTAGTAGTCCTTATAATGTTGGTAGTAGTCCTGCTGATGGTGTTAGTAGGTCTGGTGATATTAGTAGTGGTCCTCATGATGTTGGTAGTGGTCCTGATGATGTTGGTGGTTGTCCTCATGATGTTGATAGTAGTCTTGGTGATGTTGGTAGTTGTCCTCATGATGTTGGTGGTGGTTTTCTTGATGTTGGTAGTAGTCCTGGTGATGTTGGTAGTGGTCCTCATGATGTTGGTAGTGGTCCTGGTGATGTTGGTAATAGTCCTCGTGATGTTGGTAGTGGTCCTGATGATGTTGGTAGTGGTAATCATGATATTGGTAGTAGTCATGGTGATGTTGGTAGTTTTCCTCGTAATTTTGGTAGTAGACCTGGTGATGTTGGTAGTGGTAATCATGATGTTGGTAGTAGTCCTGGTGATGTTGGTAGTGGTCATGGTGATGTTGGTAGTGGTCCTGATGATGTTGGTAGTAGTCCTGGTCATGTTGGTAGAGGTCCTGATGATGTTGGTAGTAGTCCTGGTGATGTTGGTAGTAGTCCTGTTGATGTTGGTAATGGTCCTGGTTATGTTGGTAGTGGTCCTTGTTATGTTGGTAGTGGTCCTCCTGATGTTGGCACTAGTCCTGGTGATGGTGGTAGTAGTTCAGGTGATGTTGGTAGTAGTCCTGGTGATATTGGTAGTGGGCCTTATGATGTTGGTAGTAGTCCTCATGATGTTGATAGTGGTCCTCATGATGTTGGTGGTTGTCCGCATGATGTTGGTGGTTGTCCTCATGATGTTGGTAGTGGTCCTCATGATGTTTGTAGTAGTCCTTATAATGTTGGTAGTAGTCCTGGTGATGGTGGAAGTAGGTCTGCTGATATTTGTAGTGGTCCTCATGATGTTGGTAGTAGTCCTAATGATGTTGGTAGTGGTCCTCATGATGTTGGTGGTTGTCCTCATGATATTGATAGTAGTCTTGGTGATGCTGGTAGTGGTCCTCATGATGTTGGTGGTGGTCCTATTGATGTTGGTAGTACTCCTCATGATGTTGGTAGTACTCCTCATGATGTTGGTAGTAGTCCTCATGAAGTTAGTGGTGGTCCTTATGATGTTGGTAGTAGTCCTGGTGATGTTAGTAGTGGTCCTCATGATGTTGGTAGTGGTCCTCTTGATGTTGGTAGGAGTCCTCATGATGTTGGTAGTGGTCCTGATGATGTTGGTAGTGGTCCTCATGATGTTGGTAGTAGTCCTGGTGATGTTGGTGGTGTTCCTCATGATGTTGGTAGTGGTCCTGGTGATGTTGGTAATAGTCCTCGTGATGTTGGTAGTGGTCCTGTTGATGTTGGTAATAGTCCTCATGATGTTGGTAGTGGTCATGGTGATGTTGCTAGTAGTCCTGACGCTGTTGGTAGTAGTCCTGGTGATGTTAGTAGTAGTCCTCATGATGTTGGTACTAGACCTGGTGATGTTAGTAGTAGTCCTGATGATGTTGGTAGTAGTCCTTGTGATGTTGGTAGTAGTACTGGTGATGTTGGTGAGGGTCCTGATGATGTTGGTGGTGGTCCTGATGATGTTGTTAGTAGTCCTCATGATGTTGGTAGTAGTCCGCATGATGTTGGTAGTAGTCTTGGTCATGTTGCTAGTGGTCCTTATGATGTTGATGGTGGTCCTCATGATGTTGGTATTGGTACTGATGATATTGGTAGTAGTTCTCATGATGTAGGTAGTAGTCCTCATGATGTTGGTAGTATTCTTCATGATGTTAATAGTAGTCCTAGTGATGTTGGTGGTGGTTCTCATGATGTTGGTGGTGGTCCTCCAGATGTTGGTAGAAGTCCTCATGATGTTGGTAGTAGTCCCTGTGATGTTGGTAGTAATCCTCATGATGTTGGTAGTATTCTTTATGATGTTGGTGGTGGTTCTCATGATGTTGGTGGTGGTCCTCCAGATGTTGGTAGAAGTCCTCATGATGTTGGTAATAGTCCTCATGATGTTGGTAGTAGTCCTTATGATGTTGGTGGTGGTCCTCCAGATGTTGGTAGAAGTCCTCATGATGTTGGTAGTAGTCCTGGTGATGTTGGTAGTGGTCCAGGTGATGTTGGTAGTGGTCCTCTTGATGTTGGTAGTTGTCCTCATAATGTTGGTAGTGGTCCTCTTGATGTTGGTAGTAGTCCTTATGATGTTGGTGATGGTCCTCATGATGTTGTTTGTGGTCCTGGTGATATTGGTAGTAGTCCTCATGATGTTGGTAGTCGTCCTGATGATGTTGGTAGTGGTTGTCATGATGTTGGTAGGAGTTCTCATGATGTTGATAGTGGTCCTGATGATGTTGGTATTAGTCCTGGTGATGTTGATAGTGGTACTCATGATGTTGTTAGTGGTCCTGGTGATGTTGGTAATAGTCTTCGTGATGTTGGTAGTGTTCCTGGTGATGTTGGTAATAGTCCTCATGATGTTTGTAGTAGTCCTCATGATGTTGGTTGTGGTCCTGGTGATATTGGTAGTATGCCTGATGATGTTGGTAGTAGTCCTGGTGATGTTGATAGTGGTCCTCATGATGTTGGTAGTAGTCCTGGTGATGTTGGTAGTGGTACTGGTGATGTTGGTGGTGGTCCTGATGATGTTGGTGGTGGTCCTCATGATGTTGGTAGTGGTCCTCATGATGTTGGCAGCAGTCCTCATGATGTTGGCACTAGTCCTGGTGATGTTGGTAGTAGTCCAGGTGATGTTGGTAGTAGTCCTGGTGATATTGGTAGTGGTCTTCATGATGTTGGTGGTTGTCCGCATGATGTTGGTGGTTGTCCTCAAGATGTTTTTTTTTGTCCTCATGATGATTGTAAAAGTCGTTATAATGTTGGTAGTAATCCTGGTGTTGTTGGTAGTAGTTCTGGTGATATTGGTAGTGCTCCTTATGATGTTGGTAATAGTCCTAATGATGTTGGTAGTGGTCCTTATGATGTTGATGGTTGTCCTCATGATGTTGGTAGTAGTCTTGGTGATGTTGGTAGTGGTCCTCATGATGTTGGTAGTGGTCCTCTTGATGTTGGTAGTAGTTCTCATGATGTTGGTAGTAGTCCTCATGATGTTGGTAGTAGTCCTTATGATGTTGGTGTTGGTCCTCTTGATGTTGGTTGGAGTCCTCATGATGTTGGTAGTGGTCCTGATGATGTTGGTAGTGGTCCTGATGCTGTTGGTAGTAGTCCTGGTGATGTTGGTAGTGGTCCTCATGATGTTGGTAGTGGTCCTGGTGATGTTGGTAATACTCCTCATGATGTTGATGGTTGTCCTCATGATGTTGGTAATAGTCCTCGTGATGTTGGTAGTGGTCATGGTGATGTTGGTAGTGGTCCTCAGAATTTTGGTATGAGACCTGGTGATGTTGGTAGTGGTAATCATGATGTTGGTTGTTGTTCTGATGATGTTGTTAGTGGTCCTGATGATGTTGGTAGTGGTCCTCAAGATGTTGGTAGTGGTCATGATGATATTGGTAGTGGTCCTCGTAATTTTGGTATTAGATCTGGTGATGTTGGTACTGTTAATCATGATGTTGGTAGTAGACCTGGTGATGTTGGTAGTGGTCCTGATGATGTTGGTATTAGTCCTGGTCATGTTGGTAGTGGTCCTGATGATATTGGTAGTAGTCCTGGTGATGTTGGTAATTGTCCTGAAGATGCTGGTAGTGGTCCTGATGATGTTGGTAGTATTCCTGTTGATGTTGGTAGTAATCCTCGTGATGCTGGTAGTAGTCCTCGTGATGTTGGTAGTGGTCCTCATGATGTTGATAGTGGTCCTCATGATGTTGGTAGTTTTCCTCATCATTTTGGTAGTGGTCCTCATGATGTTTGCACTAGTCCTGGTGATGTTGGTAGTAGTCCTGGTGATATTGGTAGTGGTCCTCAAGATGTTGGTAGTAGTCCTCATGATGTTGGTAGTGGTCCTCCTGATGTTGGTGGTTGTCCTCATGATGTTGGTAGTGGTCCTCATGATGTTTGTAGTAGTCCTTATAATGTTGGTAGTAGTCCTGGTGATGTTAGTAGCAGTCCTAGTGATGTTGGTAGTAGTACTCCTGATGTTTGTAGTGGTCATCATGATGCTGGTATTAGTACTCGTAATGTTGGTAGTGGTCGTCATGATGTTGGAAGTGGTCCTGGTGTTGTTGGTAGTAGTCCTGGTGATGTTGGTAGTGGTTGTCATGATGTGGGTAGTGGTCCTGATGATGTTGGTAGTGGTCCTGATGATGTTGGTAGTAGTCCTTATGATGTTGTTGGTGGTCATGGTGATGTTGGTAGTAGTCCTGGTGATGTTGGTGGTGATCCTCTTGATGTTGGTAGTAGTCCTGGTGATGTTGGTGGTGGTTTTGGTGATGTTAGTAGTAGTCTTCATAATGTTGTTGGTGGTCCTGGTGATATTGGTAGTGGTCCTCGTGATGTTGGTAGTAGTCCTGGTGATGTTGGTAGTGGTCCTGATGATGTTGGTAGTGGTCCTGTTGATGTTGGTAGTAGTCCTGTTGGTATTGGTAGTAGTCCTGTTGGTATTGGTAGTAGTCCTAACGATATTGGTTATAGTCCTGACGATGTTGGTAGTAGTCCTGATGAAGTTGGTTGTGGTCCTGATGATGTTGGTAGTAGTCCTGGTGATTTTGGTAGTAGTAGTCATGATGTTGGTAGTGGTCCTCATGATGTTGGTCCTAGTCTTCATGATGTTGCTAGTAGTCCTGACGATGTTGGTAGTAGACCTGGTGATATTGGTAGTAGTCCTCATGATGTTGGTAGTAGTCCTGATGATGTTGGTTGTGGTCCTCATGAAGTTGGTAGTGGTCCTCATGATGTTGATAGTGGTCCTGATGATGTTGGTAGTTGTCCTGGTGATGTTGGTAGTGGTCCTCATGATGTTGGTAGTGGTCATCGTGATGTTGGTAATAGTCTTCGTGATGTTGGTAGTGTTCCTGGTGATGTTTGTAATAGTCCTCATGATGTTGGTTGTGGTCCTGGTTATACTGGTAGTATGCCTGATGATGTTGGTAGTAGTCCTGGTGATGTTGATAGTGGTCCTCTTCATGATGGTAGTAGTCCTCATGATGTTGGTAGTTGTCACTGTGATGTTGGTAGTAGTCCTCATGATGTTGGTAGTGGTCCTGGTGATGTTGGTAATACTCCTCGTGATGTTGGTAGTGGTCCTGGTGATGTTGGTAATACTCCTCGTGATGTTGGTAGTGGTCCTGGTGATGTTGGTAGTAGTCCTGGTAATGTTGGTGGTGATCCTCTTGATGTTGGTAGTAGTCCTGGTGATGTTGGTGGTGGTTTTGGTGATGTTAGTAGTAGTCTTCATAATGTTGTTGGTGGTCCTGTTGATATTGGTAGTTGTCCTCGTGATGTTGGTAGTAGTCCTGGTGATGTTGGTAGTGGTCCTGATGATGTTGGTAGTGGTCCTGGTGATGTTGGTAGTGGTCCTGATGATGTTGGTAGTAGTCCTGGTGATGTTGGTAGTAGTCCTAACGATATTGGTTATAGTCCTGACGATGTTGGTAGTAGTCCTGATGAAGTTGGTTGTGGTCCTGATGATGTTGGTAGTTGTCCTGGTGATTTTGGTAGTAGTAATCATGATGTTGGTAGTGGTCCTCATGATGTTGGCGGTCGTCCTCATGATGTTGGTCGTAGTCTTCATGATGTTGCTAGTAGTCCTGACGATGTTGGTAGTAGACCTGGTGATATTGGTAGTAGTCCTCATGATGTTGGTAGTAGTCCTGATGATGTTGGTAGTGGTCCTCATGAAGTTGGTAGTGGTCCTCATGATGTTGATAGTGGTCCTGATGATGTTGGTAGTAGTCCTGGTGATGTTGGTAGTGGTCCTCATGATGTTGGTAGTGGTCATGGTGATGTTGGTAATAGTCTTCGTGATGTTGGTAGTGTTCCTGGTGATGTTTGTAATAGTCCTCATGATGTTGGTTGTGGTCCTGGTGATACTGGTAGTATGCCTGATGATGATGGTAGTATTCCTGGTGATGTTGATAGTGGTCCTCTTCATGATGTTGGAAGTAGTCCTGGTGATGTTGGTAGTAGTACTGGTGATGTTGGTGGTGGTCCTGATGATGTTGGTGGTGGTCCTTATGATGTTGGTAGTGGTCCTTATGATGTTGGCTGCAGTCGTCATGATGTTGGCACTAGTCCTGATGATGTTGGTAGTAGTCCAGGTGATGTTGGTAGTAGTCCTGGTGATATTGGTAGTGGTCCTGGTGATATTGGTAGTGGTCCTCATGATGTTGGTAGTAGTCTTCATGATGTTGATAGTGGTCCTGATGATGTTGGTGGTTGTCCGCATGATGTTGGTGGTTGTCCTCAAGATGTTTTTAGTGGTCCTCATGATGTTTATAGTAGTCCTGGTGTTGTTGGTAGTAGTTCTGGTGATATTGGTAGTGGTCCTCATGATGTTTGTAGTAGTCCTAATGATGTTGGTAGTGTTCCTCATGATGTTGGTCTTAGTCCTCATGATGTTGGTAGTAGTCCTTATGATGTTGGTGGTGGTCCTCATGATGTTGGTGGTGGTCCTCCAGATGTTGGTAGAAGTCCTCATGATGTTGGTAGTAGTCCTCATGATGTTGGCGGTGGTCCTCCAGATGTTGGTAGAAGTCCTCATGATGTTGGTAGTGTTCCTGGTGATGTTGGTAGTAGTCCTCATGATGTTGGTGGTGGTCATGATGATGTTGGTGGTGGTCCTCCAGATGTTGGTAGAAGTCCTCATGATGTTGGTGGTGGTCCTCATGATGTTGGTGGTGGTCCTCCAGATGTTGGTAGAAGTCCTCATGATGTTGGTAGTGGTCCTCATGATGTTGGTAGTAGTCCTTATGATGTTGGTGGTGGTCCTCTTGATGTTGCTTGAAGTCCTCATGATGTTGGTAGTGGTCCTGATGATATTGGTAGTAGTCCTCCTGATGTTTGTAGTATTCTTCATGATGTTAATAGTAGTCCTGGTTATGTTGGTGGTGGTTCTCATGATGTTGGTAGAAGTCCTCATGATGTTGGTAGTGTTCCTGGGGATGTTGGTAGTGGTCCTCTTCATGATGGTAGTGTTCCTCATGATGTTGGTAGCTGTCACTGTGATGTTGGTAGTAGTCCTCATGATGTTGGTAGTGTTCCTGGTGATGTTGGTAGTGGTCCTTTTCATGTTGGTAGTAGTCCTCATGATGTTGGTAGTGGTCCTGGTGATGTTGGTAATACTCCTCGTGATGTTGGTAGTGGTCCTGGTGATGTTGGTAATAGTCCTCGTGATGTTGGTAGTGGTCATGGTGATGTTGGTAGTGGTCCTCAGAATTTTGGTATTAGACCTGGTGATATTGGTAGTTGTAATCATGATGTTGGTAGTAGTTCTGATGATGTTGGTAGTGGTCCTCATGATGTTGGTAGTGGTCCTCATAATGTTGGTAGTGGTCATGGTGATATTGGTAGTGGTCCTCGTAATTTTGGTATTAGATCTGGTGATGTTGGTACTGTTAATCATGATGTTGGTAGTAGACCTGGTGATGTTAGTAGTGGTCCACGTGATGTTGGTAGTCTACATGATGTTGGTAGTGGTCCTCATTATGTTGGTAGTAGTCCTCATGATGTTGGTAGTTGTCCCCGTGATGTTGTTGGTGGTCCTCTTGATGTTGATAGTGGTCCTCATAATGTTGGTAATCTTCCTCATGATGTTGGTATTGGTCCTCATGATGTTGGTAGTCTTCCTCATGATGTTGGTATTGGTCCTCATGATGTTAGTAGTCTTCCTCTTGATGTTGGTCGTGGTCCTCATGATGTTGGTAGTGGTACCCGTGATGTTGGTAGTGGTCCTGATGATGTTGGTAGTAGTAATGGCGATGTTGGTAAAGGTCTTGGTGATGTTGGTGGTGGTCCTCGTGATGTTGGTGGTGGTCCTCGTGATGTTGGTAGTAGTCCTGAGGATGTTGGTAGTGGTCGTCATTATGTTGGTAGTAGTCCTCATGATGTTGGTAGTTTTCCTCATCATTTTGGTAGTGGTCCTCATGATGTTTGCACTAGTCCTGGTGATGTTGGTAGTAGTCCTGGTGATATTGGTAGTGGTCCTGATGATGTTGGTAGGAGTCCTCATGATGTTGATAGTGGTCCTGATGATGTTGGTAGTAGTCCTGGTGATGTTGATAGTGGTCCTCATGATGTTGGTAGTAGTCTTGGTGATGTTGGTAGTAGTCCTCACGATGTTGGTAGTAGTACTGGTGATGTTGGCCGTGGTCCTCATGATGTTGGTAGTAGTCCTCATGATGTTGGTAGTAGTCCTCGTGATGTTGGTAGTGGTCCTGGTGATGTTGGTAATAGTCCTCGTGATGTTGGTAGTGGTCATGGTGATGTTGGTCGTGGTTATCATGAGGTTGGTGGTAGACCTGGTGATATTGGTAGTGGTAATCATGATGTTGGTAGTAGACCTGGTGGTGTTGGTAGTGGTAATCATGATGTTGGTAGTAGACCTGATGATGTTGGTAGTGGTCCTGATGATGTTCTTAGTAGTCCTGGTCATGTTGGTAGTGTTCCTGGTAATGTTGGCGGTGGTCCTCTTGATGTTGGTAGTAGTCGTTATGATGTTGTTGGTGGTTCTCATGATGATGGTAGTGGTCAGCATGATGTTGGTAGTGGTCTTGGTGATTTTTGTGGTAGTGCTGACGATGATGGTAGTGGTCGTGATGATGTTGGTAATGGTCCTGGTGATGTTGGAAGTAGTCCTGGTGATGTTGGTAATGGTCCTTATGATGTTGGTAGTGGTCCTCATGATGTTGGTATTGGTCCTCGTAATGTTGGTAGTGGTCCTCTTGATGTTGGTAGTAATCCTGGTGATGTTGGTAGTAGTCTTCGTGTGGTTGTTGGTGGTGCTCGTGATGTTGTTAGTGGTCCTTGTGATGATGGTAGTAGTCCTGATGATGTTGGTAGTAGTACTCATGATGATGGTAGTAGTCCTCGTGATGTTGTTGGTGATCCTCGTGATGTTGGTAGTGGTCCTGGTGATGGTAGTAGTTCTCATGATGTTGGTACTGGTCCTCATGATGTTGGTAGTAGTCCTCATGATGCTGGTAGTAGTCCCCGTGATGTTGTTGGTGGTCCTCGTGATGTTGGTAGTGGTCCTCATAATGTTGGTAATCGTCCTCATGATGTTGGTAGTGGTCCTTATGATTTGGGTAGTCTTCCTTATGCTGTTGGTAGTGGTCCTCATGATGTTGGTAGTCTTCCTTATGATGTTGGTAGTGGTCCTCATGATGTTGGTAGTGGTACCCGTGTTGTTGGTAGTGGTCCTCATGAAGTTGTTTGTAGTCCTGGTGATGTTTAGTACTGGAGATGTTGGTAGAGGTTCTGGTGATGTTGGTGGTGGTCCTCGTGATGTTCTTGGTGGTCCATGTGATGTTGGTAGTCCTCATGATGTTGGTAGTGGTCCTCATTATGTTGGTAGTAGTCCTCACGATGTTGGTAGTTGTTCCCGTGATGTTGTTGGTGGTCCTCTTGATGTTGGTAGTGGTCCTCATAATGTTGATAATCTTCCTCATGATGTTGGTATTGGTCCTCATGATGTTGGTAGTCTTCCTCTTGATGTTGGTAGTGGTCCTCATGATGTTGGTAGTGGTACCCGTGATGTTGGTAGTGGTCCTGATGATGTTGGTAGTAGTAATGGCGATGTTGGTAGAGGTCTTGGTGATGTTGGTGGTGGTCCTCTTGATGTTGGTACTGGTCCCCATGATGTTGGTTGTGGTGCTGATGATGTTTGAAGTAGTCATCATGATGATGGTACTGGTCCCCATGATGTTGGTAGTAGTCCTGGTTATGTTGGTAGTGGTCCTTATGATGGTGGTAGTAGTCCTGGTAATGTTGGTCGTGGTCCTCATGATGTTAGTATAAGTCCTGATGATGTTAGAAGAGGTCCTCATGATGTTGTTAGTAGTCCTGGTGATGTTGGTAGTGGTCCTCATGATGTTGGTACTTGTCTAGGTGATGTTGGTAGTAGTCCTGGTGATGTTGGTATTGGTGCTGATGATTTTGGTAAAAGTTCTGATGATGTTGGTAGTGATCCTCATGATGTTGGTAGTAGTCCTGGTGATGTTGGTTGTTGTCCTCTTCATGTTGGTGGTGGACAGCTTGATGTCGGTAGTAGTCCTGGTGATGTTGGTGGTGGCCCTCATGATGTTGGTAGTGGTCCTCTTGATGTTAGTGGTGGTCCTCATGATGTTGTTGGTGCTCCTGGTGATGTTGGTAGTAGTCCTCATGATGTTGCTAGTAGTCCTGATGATGTTGGTAGTTGTTCTTATGATGTTGGTAGTGGTCCTCATGATGGTGGTAGTGTTCCTGGTAATGTTGGCAATGGTCCTCTTGATATTGGTAGTAGTCCTCATGATGATAGTAGTAGTCCTCTTGATGTTGGTTGTAGTCCTCATGATGTTGGTAGTAGTCTTCGTGTGGTTGCTGGTGGTGCTCATGATGTTGGTAGTTGTCCTGCTGATGTTGATGGTGGTCCTCTTGATGTTGGTAGTGGTCCTCATGATGTTGGTGGTGCTCATGGTGATGTTGGTAGTAGTCCTCATGATGTTGGTAGTAGACATGGTGATGTTGGTAGTAGTCCGCATGATGTTGTTGGTGGTCCTGGTGATGTTGGTAGTAGTCCTAGTGATGTTGGTGGTGGTCCTCTTGATGTTGATAGTAGTCCTGGTGATGTTGGTAGTAGTCTTCATGATGTTGGTAGTAGTCCTGGTGATGTTGGTAGTAGTCCTGGTGATGTTGGTAGTGGTCCTCATGATGTTGGTAGTGGTCCTGATGATGTTGGTAGTGGTCCTGATGATGTTGGTAGTAGTCCTGGTGATGTTGGTAGTGATCCTCTTGATGTTGGTCATAGTCCTGGTGATGTTAGTAGTAGTCTTCATAATGTTGTTGGTGGTCCTGTTGATATTGATAGTTGTCCTCGTGATGTTGGTACTAGTCCTGTTGGTGTTGGTAGTGGTCCTGATGATGTTGGTAGTAGTCCTGTTGGTGTTGGTAGTAGTCCTGACGATGTTGGTTATGGTCCTGATGATGTTGGCAGTAGTCCTGATGATGTTAGTAGTGGTCCACGTGATGTTGGTAGTCTACATGATGTTGGTAGTGGTCCTCATTATGTTGGTAGTAGTCCTCATGATGTTGGTAGTTGTCCCCGTGATGTTGTTGGTGGTCCTCTTGATGTTGGTAGTGGTCCTCATAATGTTGGTAATCTTCCTCATGATGTTGGTATTGGTCCTCATGATGTTAGTAGTCTTCCTCTTGATGTTGGTAGTGGTACTCATGATGTTGGTAGTGGTACCCGTGATGTTGGTAGTGGTCCTGATGATGTTGGTAGTAGTAATGGCGATGTTGGTAGAGGTCTTGGTGATGTTGGTGGTGGTCCTCGTGATGTTGGTCGTGGTCCTCGTGATGTTGGTAGTAGTTCTGATGATGTTGGTAGTGGTCGTCATTATGTTGGTAGTAGTCCTCGTGATGTTGGTAGTTTTCCTCATCATTTTGGTAGTGGTCCTCATGATGTTTGCACTAGTCCTGGCGATGTTGGTAGTAGTCCTGGTGATATTGGTAGTGGTCCTCATGATGTTGGTAGGAGTCCTCATGATGTTGATAGTGGTCCTGATGATGTTGGTAGTAGTCCTGGTGATGTTGATAATGGTCCTCATGATGTTGGTAGTAGTCTTGGTGATGTTGGTAGTAGTCCTCACGATGTTGGTAGTAGTACTGGTGATGTTGGCCGTGGTCCTCATGATGTTGGTAGTAGTCCTCATGATGTTGGTAGTGGTCCTGATGATGTTGGTAGTAGTCCTGGTAATGTTGGTAGTGGTCCTCATGAAGTTGGTAGTGGTCCTGGTGATGTTGGTAATAGTCCTCGTGATGTTGGTAGTGGTCCTGGTGATGTTGGTAATAGTCCTCGTGATGTTGGTAGTGGTCATGGTGATGTTGGTCGTGGTCCTCGTAATTTTGGTGGTAGACCTGGTGATATTGGTAGTGGTTATCATGAGGTTGGTAGTAGACCTGGTGGTGTTGGTAGTGGTAATCATGATGTTGGTAGTAGACCTGATGATGTTGGTAGTGGTCCTGATGATGTTCTTAGTAGTCCTGGTCATGTTGGTAGTGTTCCTGGTAATGTTGGCGGTGGTCCTCTTGATGTTGGTAGTAGTCGTTATGATGTTGGTGGTGGTTCTCATGATGATGGTAGTGGTCAGCATGATGTTGGTAGTGGTCCTCATGATGTTGGTATTGGTCCTCGTAATGTTGGTAGTGGTCCTCTTGATGTTGGTAGTAGTCCTGGTGATGTTGGTAGTAGTCTTCGTGTGGTTGTTGGTGGTGCTCGTGATGTTGTTAGTGGTCCTTGTGATGATGGTAGTAGTCCTGATGATGTTGGTAGTAGTACTCATGATGATGGTAGTAGTCCTCGTGATGTTGTTGGTGATCCTCGTGATGTTGGTAGTGGTCCTGGTGATGGTAGTAGTTCTCATGATGTTGGTACTGGTCCTCATGATGTTGGTAGTAGTCCTTATGATGCTGGTAATAGTCCCCGTGCTGTTGTTGGTGGTCCTCGTGATGTTGGTAGTGGTCCTCATAATGTTGGTAATCGTCCTCATGATGTTGGTAGTGGTCCTCATGATGTTGGTAGTCTTCCTCATGCTGTTGGTAGTGGTCCTCATGATGTTGGTAGTCTTCCGTATGATGTTGGTAGTGGTCCTCATGATGTTGGTAGTGGTACCCGTGTTGTTGGTAGTGGTCCTCATGAAGTTGTTTGTAGTCCTGGTGATGTTGGTAGTAGTACTGGCGATGTTGGTAGAGGTTCTGGTGATGTTGGTGGTGGTCCTCGTGATGTTCTTGGTGGTCCACGTGATGTTGGTAGTCCTCATGATGTTGGTAGTGGTCCTCATTATGTTGGTAGTAGTCCTCACGATGTTGGTAGTTGTTCCCGTGATGTTGTTGGTGGTCCTCTTGATGTTGGTAGTGGTCCTCATAATGTTGGTAATCTTCCTCATGATGTTGGTATTGGTCCTCATGATGTTGGTAGTCTTCCTCATGATGTTGGTAGTGGTCCTCATGATGTTGGTAGTCTTCCTCTTGATGTTGGTAGTGGTCCTCATGATGTTGGTAGTGGTACCCGTGATGTTGGTAGTAGTCCTGATGATGTTGGTAGTAGTCCTGATGATGTTGGTAGTGGTCATCATAATGTTGGTACTAGTCCTGGTGATGTTGGTGGTGGTCCTCTTGATGTTGGTACTGGTCCCCATGATGTTGGTTGTGGTGCTGATGATGTTTGAAGTAGTCATCATGATGTTGGTACTGGTCCCCATGATGTTGGTAGTAGTCCTGGTTATGTTGGTAGTGGTCCTCATGATGGTAGACGTAGTCCTGGTAATGTTGGTCGTGGTCCTCATGATGTTAGTATAAGTCCTGATGATGTTAGTAGAGGTCCTCATGATGTTGTTAGTAGTCCTTGTTATGTTGGAAGTGGACCTCATGATGTTGGTAGTAGTACTCATGATGTTGGTAGTAGTACTCATGGTGTTGGTAGTAGTCCTGGTGATGTTGGTAGTTGTCCTCATGATGTTGGTAGTAGTACTCATGATGTTGGTAGTAGTCCTGGTGATGTTGGTAGTTGTCCTCATGATGTTGGTAGTTGTCTAGGTGATGTTGGTAGTAGTCCTGGTGATGTTGGTATTGGTACTGATGATTTTGGTAGTAGTTCTGATGATGTTGGTAGTGATCCTCATGATGTTGGTAGTAGTCCTGGTGATGTTGGTTGTAGTCCTCTTCATGTTGGTGGTGGACCTCTTGATGTCGGTAGTAGTCCTGGTGATGTTGGTGGTGGCCCTCATGATGTTGGTAGTGGTCCTCTTGATGTTGGTAGTAGTCCTCATGATGTTGGTAGAAGTCCTCATAATGTTGGTAGTAGTCCTCATGATGATGGTAGTTGTCCTCATGATGTTGGTAGTTGTCACTGTGATGTTGGTAGTAGTCCTCATGATGTTGGTAGTGGTCCTCATGATGTTGGTAGTAGTCCTCATGATGTTGCTAGTAGTCCTGATGATGTTGGTAGTTGTTCTTATGATGTTGGTAGTGGTCCTCATGATGGTGGTAGTGTTCCTGGTAATGATGGCGGTGGTCCTCTTGATATTGGTAGTAGTCCTCATGATGATAGTAGTAGTCCTCTTGATGTTGGTTGTAGTCCTCATGATGTTGGTAGTAGTCTTCGTGTGGTTGCTGGTGGTGCTCATGATGTTGGTAGTAGTCCTGCTGATGTTGATGGTGGTCCTCTTGATGTTGGTAGTGGTCCTCATGATGTTGGTGGTGCTCCTGGTGATGTTGGTAGTAGTCCTCATGATGTTGGTAGTAGACATGGAGATGTTGGTAGTAGTCCTCATGATGTTGTTGGTGGTCCTGGTGATGTTGGTAGTAGTCCTAGTGATGTTGGTGGTGGTCCTCTTGATGTTGATAGTAGTCCTGGTGATGTTGGTAGTAGTCTTCATGATGTTGGTAGTAGTCCTGGTGATGTTGGTAGTAGTCCTGGTGATGTTGGTAGTGGTCCTCATGATGTTGGTAGTTGTCCTCATGATGTTGGTAGTGGTCCTGATGATGATGGTGGTGGTCCTGATGATTTTGGTAGTAGTCCTGGTGATGTTGGTAGTAGTCTTCATGATGTTGGTAGTAGTCCTGGTGATGTTGGTAGTGGTCCTCATGATGTTGGTAGTGATCTTGGTGATGTTGGTAGTAGTCCTAGTGATGTTGGTGGTGGTCCTCTTGATGTTGATGGTAGTCGTGGTGTTGTTGGTAGTAGTAATCATGATGTTGGTAGTAGTCCTGGTGATGTTGGTAGTGGTCCTGATGATGTTGGTAGTGGTCCTAGTGTTGTTGGTAGTAGTCCTGGTGATGTTGGTAGTGGTCCTTATGATGTTGTCAGTGGTCCTGATGATGTTGGTAGTGGTCCTGATGTTAATGGTAGTAGTCATCATGATGTTTGCAGTAGTACTCGTGATGTCGGTAGTGGTTATCATGATACTTGTTGTAGTCCTGGTGATGTTGGTAGTGGTCCTGGTGATGTTGGTAGTGGTCCTCATGATGTTGGTAGTGGTCCTGATCATGATGGTAGTGGTTCTGATGATGTTGGTAGTAGTCCCGGTGATGTTGGTAGTAGTCCTGGTGATGTTGGTAGTGGTCCTCATGATGTTGGTAGTGGTCCTCCTGATGTTGGTAATAGTCCTTGTGATATTGGTAGTGGTCCTGGTGATGTTCGTTGTGGTCCTGATGATGTTGGTAAGGGTCCTGCTGTTGTTGGTAGTAGTCCTGGTGATGTTGGTAGTGGTCATCATGATCTTGGTAGTAGTCCTGGTGATGTTGGTAGTAGTCCTGGTGATGTTGGTAGTGGTCCTGATGATGTTGGTAGTGGTCCTAGTGTTGTTGGTAGTAGTCCTGGTGATGTTGGTAGTGGTCCTTATGATGTTGTCAGTGGTCCTGATGATGTTGGTAGTGGTCCTGATGTTAATGGTAGTAGTCATCATGATGTTTGCAGTAGTACTCGTGATGTCGGTAGTGGTTATCATGATACTTGTTGTAGTCCTGGTGATGTTGGTAGTGGTCCTGGTGATGTTGGTAGTGGTCCTCATGATGTTGGTAGTGGTCCTGATGATGATGGTAGTGGTTCTGATGATGTTGGTAGTAGTCCCGGTGATGTTGGTAGTAGTCCTGGTGATGTTGGTAGTGGTCCTCATGATGTTGGTAGTGGTCCTCCTGATGTTGGTAATAGTCCTTGTGATATTGGTAGTGGTCCTGGTGATGTTCGTTGTGGTCCTGATGATGTTGGTAAGGGTCCTGCTGTTGTTAGTAGTAGTCCTGGTGATGTTGGTAGTGGTCATCATGATCTTGGTAGTAGTCCTGGTGATGTTGGTAGTAGTCCTGGTGATGTTTGTAGTGGTCCTGATGATGTTGGTAGTGGTCCTGGTGTTGTTGGTAATAGTCCTGGTGATGTTGGTCGTGGTCCTGATGATGTTGGTAGTCGTCCTGATGATGTTGGAAGTGTTCCTGATGTTGTTGGTAGTAGTACTCCTGATGTTGATAGTAGTACTCCTGATGTTGGTAGTAGTTCTCATGATGTTGGTAGTAGTCTTCATGATGTTGGTAGTAGTCCTGATGATGTTGGTAGTAGTCCTGGTGATGTTGGTTGTGGTCCTGATGATGTTGATATTGGTCCTGGTGTTGTTGGTAGTAGTCCTGGTGATGTTGGTAGTGGTCGTCATGATGTTGGTAGTGGTCCTGATGATGTTGGTAGTAGTCCTGGTGATGTTGGTAGTAGTCTTCATAATGTTGTTGGTGGTCCTGTTGATATTGGTAGTTGTCCTCGTGATGTTGGTACTAGTCCTGGTGGTGTTGGTAGTGGTCCTGATGATGTTGATAGTAGTCCTGTTGGTGTTGGTAGTAGTCCTGACAATGTTGGTTATGGTCCTGATGATGTTGGCAGTAGTTCTGATGATGTTAGTAGTGGTGCTGATGATGTTGGTAGTAGTCATGGTGATGTTGGTAGTAGTAATCATGGTGTTGGTAGTGGTCCTCATGATGTTGGTGGTGGTCCTCATGATGTTTTTAGTGGTCCTCATGATGTTGGTCGAAGTCTTCATGATGTTGCTAGTAGTCCTGACGCTGTTGGTAGTAGTCCTGGTGATGTTAGTAGTAGTCCTCATGATGTTGGTACTAGACCTGGTGATGTTAGTAGTAGTCCTGATGATGTTGGTAGTAGTCCTTGTGATGTTGGTAGTAGTACTGGTGATGTTGGTGAGGGTCCTGATGATGTTGGTGGTGGTCCTGATGATGTTGTTAGTAGTCCTCATGATGTTGGTAGTAGTCCGCATGATGTTGGTAGTAGTCCTGGTCATGTTGCTAGTGGTCCTTATGATGTTGATGGTGGTCCTCATGATGTTGGTATTGGTACTGATGATATTGGTAGTAGTCCTCATGATGTTGCTAGTAGTCCTGATGATGTTGGTAGTTGTTCTTATGATGTTGGTAGTGGTCCTCATGATGGTGGTAGTGTTCCTGGTAATGATGGCGGTGGTCCTCTTGATATTGGTAGTAGTCCTCATGATGATAGTAGTAGTCCTCTTGATGTTGGTTGTAGTCCTCATGATGTTGGTAGTAGTCTTCGTGTGGTTGCTGGTGGTGCTCATGATGTTGGTAGTAGTCCTGCTGATGTTGATGGTGGTCCTCTTGATGTTGGTAGTGGTCCTCATGATGTTGGTGGTGCTCCTGGTGATGTTGGTAGTAGTCCTCATGATGTTGGTAGTAGACATGGAGATGTTGGTAGTAGTCCTCATGATGTTGTTGGTGGTCCTGGTGATGTTGGTAGTAGTCCTAGTGATGTTGGTGGTGGTCCTCTTGATGTTGATAGTAGTCCTGGTGATGTTGGTAGTAGTCTTCATGATGTTGGTAGTAGTCCTGGTGATGTTGGTAGTAGTCCTGGTGATGTTGGTAGTGGTCCTCATGATGTTGGTAGTTGTCCTCATGATGTTGGTAGTGGTCCTGATGATGATGGTGGAGGTCCTGATGATTTTGGTAGTAGTACTGGTGATGTTGGTAGTAGTCTTCATGATGTTGGTAGTAGTCCTGGTGATGTTGGTAGTGGTCCTCATGATGTTGGTAGTGATCTTGGTGATGTTGGTAGTAGTCCTAGTGATGTTGGTGGTGGTCCTCTTGATGTTGATGGTAGTCGTGGTGTTGTTGGTAGTAGTAATCATGATGTTGGTAGTAGTCCTGGTGATGTTGGTAGTGGTCCTGATGATGTTGGTAGTGGTCCTAGTGTTGTTGGTAGTAGTCCTGGTGATGTTGGTAGTGGTCCTTATGATGTTGTCAGTGGTCCTGATGATGTTGGTAGTGGTCCTGATGTTAATGGTAGTAGTCATCATGATGTTTGCAGTAGTACTCGTGATGTCGGTAGTGGTTATCATGATACTTGTTGTAGTCCTGGTGATGTTGTTAGTGGTCCTGGTGATGTTGGTAGTGGTCCTCATGATGTTGGTAGTGGTCCTGATCATGATGGTAGTGGTTCTGATGATGTTGGTAGTAGTCCCGGTGATGTTGGTAGTAGTCTTGGTGATGTTGGTAGTGGTCCTCATGATGTTGGTAGTGGTCCTCCTGATGTTGGTAATAGTCCTTGTGATATTGGTAGTGGTCCTGGTGATGTTCGTTGTGGTCCTGATGATGTTGGTAGTGGTCCTGCTGTTGTTGGTAGTAGTCCTGGTGATGTTGGTAGTGGTCATCATGATCTTGGTAGTAGTCCTGGTGATGTTGGTAGTAGTCCTGGTGATGTTTGTAGTGGTCCTGATGATGTTGGTAGTGGTCCTGGTGTTGTTGGTAATAGTCCTGGTGATGTTGGTAGTGGTCCTGATGATGTTGGTAGTCGTCCTGATGATGTTGGAAGTGTTCCTGATGTTGTTGGTAGTAGTACTCCTGATGTTGATAGTAGTACTCCTGATGTTGGTAGTGGTCTTCGTGATGTTGGTAGTAGTCCTCATGATGTTGGTAGTAGTCTTCATGATGTTGGTAGTAGTCCTGATGATGTTGGTAGTAGTCCTGGTGATGTTGGTTGTGGTCCTGATGATGTTGATATTGGTCCTGGTGTTGTTGGTAGTAGTCCTGGTGATGTTGGTAGTGGTCGTCATGATGTTGGTAGTGGTCCTGATGATGTTGGTAGTAGTCCTGGTGATGTTGGTAGTAGTCTTCATAATGTTGTTGGTGGTCCTGTTGATATTGGTAGTTGTCCTCGTGATGTTGGTACTAGTCCTGGTGGTGTTGGTAGTGGTCCTGATGATGTTGGTAGTAGTCCTGTTGGTGTTGGTAGTAGTCCTGACAATGTTGGTTATGGTCCTGATGATGTTGGCAGTAGTTCTGATGATGTTAGTAGTGGTGCTGATGATGTTGGTAGTAGTCATGGTGATGTTGGTAGTAGTAATCATGGTGTTGGTAGTGGTCCTCATGATGTTGGTGGTGGTCCTCATGATGTTTTTAGTGGTCCTCATGATGTTGGTCGAAGTCTTCATGATGTTGCTAGTAGTCCTGACGCTGTTGGTAGTAGTCCTGGTGATGTTAGTAGTAGTCCTCATGATGTTGGTACTAGACCTGGTGATGTTAGTAGTAGTCCTGATGATGTTGGTAGTAGTCCTTGTGATGTTGGTAGTAGTACTGGTGATGTTGGTGAGGGTCCTGATGATGTTGGTGGTGGTCCTGATGATGTTGTTAGTAGTCCTCATGATGTTGGTAGTAGTCCGCATGATGTTGGTAGTAGTCCTGGTCATGTTGCTAGTGGTCCTTATGATGTTGATGGTGGTCCTCATGATGTTGGTATTGGTACTGATGATATTGGTAGTAGTCCTCATGATGTTGGTAGTAGTCCTCATGATGTTGGTAGTATTCTTCATGATGTTAATAGTAGTCCTAGTGATGTTGGTGGTGGTTTTCATGATGTTGGTGGTGGTCCTCCAGATGTTGGTAGAAGTCCTCATGATGTTGGTAGTAATCCTCATGATGTTGGTAGTATTCTTTATGATGTTGGTAGTAGTCCTTATGATAATAGTGGTGGTCCTCATGATGTTGGTAGAAGTCCTCATGATGTTGGTAATAGTCCTCATGATGTTGGTAGTAGTCCTAGTGATGTTGGAAGTAGTCCTCATGATGTTGGTGGTGGTCCTCCAGATGTTGGTAGAAGTCCTCATGATGTTGGTAGTAGTCGTGGTGATGTTGGTAGTGGTCCAGGTGATGTTGGTAGTGGTCCTCTTGATGTTGGTAGTTGTCCTCATAATGTTGGTAGTGGTCCTCTTGATGTTGGTAGTAGTCATCATGATGTTGTTGATGGTCCTCATGATGTTGTTTGTGGTCCTGGTGATATTCGTAGTAGTCCTTATGATGTTGGTAGTCGTCCTGATGATGTTGGTAGTGGTCGTCATGATGTTGGTAGGAGTCCTCATGATGTTGATAGTGGTCCTGATGATGTTGGTAGTAGTCCTGGTGATGTTGATAGTGGTCCTCATGATGTTGTTAGTGGTCCTGGTGATGTTGGTAATAGTCTTCGTGATGTTGGTAGTGTTCCTGGTGATATTGGTAATAGTCCTCATGATGTTTGTAGTAGTCCTCATGATGTTGGTTGTGGTCCTGGTGATATTGGTAGTATGCCTGATGATGTTGGTAGTAGTCCTGGTGATGTTGATAGTGGTCCGCATGATGTTGGTAGTAGTCCTGGTGATGTTGGTAGTGGTACTGGTGATGTTGGTGGTGGTACTGATGATGTTGGTGGTGGTCCTCATGATGTTGGTAGTGGTCCTCATGATGTTGGCAGCAGTCCTCATGATGTTGGCACTAGTCCTGGTGATGTTGGTAGTAGTCCAGGTGATGTTGGTAGTAGTCCTGGTGATATTGGTAGTGGTCTTCATGATGTTGGTGGTTGTCCGCATGATGTTGGTGGTTGTCCTCAAGATGTTTTTTTTTGTCCTCATGATGATTGTAAAAGTCCTTATAATGTTGGTAGTAATCCTGGTGTTGTTGGTAGTAGTTCTGGTGATATTGGTACGGCTCCTTATGATGTTGGTAGTAGTCCTAATGATGTTGGTAGTGGTCCTCATGATGTTGATGGTTGTCCTCATGATGTTGGTAGTAGTCTTGGTGATGTTGGTAGTGGTCCTCATGATGTTGGTAGTGGTCCTCTTGATGTTGGTAGTAGTTCTCATGATGTTGGTAGTAGTCCTCATGATGTTGGTAGTAGTCCTTATGATGTTGGTGTTGGTCCTCTTGATGTTGGTTGGAGTCCTCATGATGTTGGTAGTGGTCCTGATGATGTTGGTAGTGGTCCTGATGCTGTTGGTAGTAGTCCTGGTGATGTTGTTAGTGGTCCTCATGATGTTGGTAGTGGTCCTGGTGATGTTGGTTATACTCCTCATGATGTTGATGGTTGTCCTCATGATGTTGGTAATAGTCCTCGTGATGTTGGTAGTGGTCATGGTGATGTTGGTAGTGGTCCTCAGAATTTTGGTATGAGACCTGGTGATGTTGGTAGTGGTAATCATGATGTTGGTAGTTGTTCTGATGATGTTGTTAGTGGTCCTGATGATGTTGGTAGTGGTCCTCATGATATTGGTAGTGGTCATGGTGATATTGGTAGTGGTCCTCGTAATTTTGGTATTAGATCTGGTGATGTTGGTACTGTTAATCATGATGTTGGTAGTAGACCTGGTGATGTTGGTAGTGGTCCTGATGATGTTGGTATTAGTCCTGGTCATGTTGGTAGTGGTCCTGATGATATTGGTAGTAGTCCTGGTGATGTTGGTTGTAGTCCTGGTGATTTTGGTAGTGGTCCTGATGATGTTGGTAATTGTCCTGAAGATGCTGGTAGTGGTCCTGATAATGTTGGTAGTATTCCTGTTGATGTTGGTAGTAGTCCTCGTGATGCTGGTAGTAGTCCTCGTGATGTTGGTAGTGGTCCTCATGATGTTGATAGTGGTCCTCATGATGTTGGTAGTTTTCCTCATCATTTTGGTAGTGGTCCTCATGATGTTTGCACTAGTCCTGGTGATGTTGGTAGTAGTCCTGGTGATATTGGTAGTGGTCCTCAAGATGTTGGTAGTAGTCCTCATGATGTTGGTAGTGGTCCTCCTGATGTTGGTGGTTGTCCTCATGATGTTGGTAGTGGTCCTCATGATGTTTGTAGTAGTCCTTATAATGTTGGTAGTAGTCCTGGTGATGTTAGTAGCAGTCCTGGTGATTTTGGTAGTAGTACTCCTGATGTTTGTAGTGGTCATCATGATGCTGGTATTAGTACTCGTAATGTTGGTAGTGGTTTCATGATGTTGGAAGTGGTCCTGGTGTTGTTGGTAGTAGTCCTGGTGATGTTGGTAGTGGTTGTCATGATGTGGGTAGTGGTCCTGATGATGTTTGTAGTGGTCCTGATGATGTTGGTCGTAGTCCTCGTGATGTTGTTGGTTGTCATGGTGATGTTGGTAGTAGTCCTGGTAATGTTGGTGGTGATCCTCTTGATGTTGGTAGTAGTCCTGGTGATGTTGGTGGTGGTTTTGGTGATGTTAGTAGTAGTCTTCATAATGTTGTTGGTGGTCCTTTTGATATTGGTAGTTGTCCTCGTGATGTTGGTAGTAGTCCTGGTGATGTTGGTAGTGGTCCTGATGATGTTGGTAGTGGTCCTGTTGATGTTGGTAGTAGTCCTGTTGGTATTGGTAGTAGTCCTGTTGGTATTGGTAGTAGTCCTAACGATATTGGTTATAGTCCTGACGATGTTGGTAGTAGTCCTGATGAAGTTGGTTGTGGTCCTGATGATGTTGGTAGTAGTCCTGGTGATTTTGGTAGTAGTAATCATGATGTTGGTAGTGGTCCTCATGATGTTGGTCCTAGTCTTCATGATGTTGCTAGTAGTCCTGACGATGTTGGTAGTAACCCTGGTGATATTGGTAGTAGTCCTCATGATGTTGGTAGTAGTCCTGATGATGTTGGTAGTGGTCCTCATGAAGTTGGTAGTGGTCCTCATGATGTTGATAGTGGTCCTGATGATGTTGGTAGTAGTCCTGGTGATGTTGGTAGTGGTCCTCATGATGTTGGTAGTGGTCATCGTGATGTTGGTAATAGTCTTCGTGATGTTGGTAGTGTTCCTGGTGATGTTTGTAATAGTCCTCATGATGTTGGTTGTGGTCCTGGTGATACTGGTAGTATGCCTGATGATGTTGGTAGTAGTCCTGGTGATGTTGATAGTGGTCCTCTTCATGATGGTAGTAGTCCTCATGATGTTGGTAGTTGTCACTGTGATGTTGGTAGTAGTCCTCATGATGTTGGTAGTAGTCCTCATGATGTTGGTAGTGGTCCTGGTGATGTTGGTAATACTCCTCGTGATGTTGGTAGTGGTCCTGGTGATGTTGGTAATACTCCTCGTGATGTTGGTAGTGGTCCTGGTGATGTTGGTAGTATTCCTGGAGATGATGGTGGTGGTCCTTTTGATGTTGGTAGTAGTCCTGGTGATGTTGGTAGTGGTTCTGGTGATGTTGGTAGTAGTCCTCATGATGTTGTTGGTGGTCCTGGTGATATTGGTAGTGGTCCTCGTGATGTTGGTAGTAGTCCTGGTGATGTTGGTAGTGGTCCTGATGATGTTGGTAGTGGTCCTGGTGATGTTGGTAGTGGTCCTGATGATGTTGGTAGTAGTCCTGGTGATGTTGGTAGTAGTCCTAACGATATTGGTTATAGTCCTGACGATGTTGGTAGTAGTCCTGATGAAGTTGGTTGTGGTCCTGATGATGTTGGTAGTAGTCCTGGTGATTTTGGTAGTAGTAATCATGATGTTGGTATTGGTCCTCATGATGTTGGCGGTGGTCCTCATGATGTTGGTCGTAGTCTTCATGATGTTGCTAGTAGTCCTGACGATGTTGGTAGTAGACCTGGTGATATTGGTAGTAGTCCTTATGATGTTGGTAGTTGTCCTGATGATGTTGGTAGTGGTCCTCATGAAGTTGGTAGTGGTCCTCATGATGTTGATAGTGGTCCTGGTGATGTTGGTAGTGGTCCTCATGATGTTGGTAGTGGTCATGGTGATGTTGGTAATAGTCTTCGTGATGTTGGTAGTGTTCCTGGTGATGTTTGTAATAGTCCTCATGATGTTGGTTGTGGTCCTGGTGATACTGGTAGTATGCCTGATGATGTTGGTAGTATTCCTGGTGATGTTGATAGTGGTCCCCATGATGTTGGAAGTAGTCCTGGTGATGTTGGTAGTAGTACTGGTGATGTTGGTGGTGGTCCTGATGATGTTGGTGGTGGTCCTCATGATGTTGGTAGTGGTCCTTATGATGTTGGCCGCAGTCCTCATGATGTTGGCACTAGTCCTGATGATGTTGGTAGTAGTCCAGGTGATGTTGGTAGTAGTCCTGGTGATATTGGTAGTGGTCCTGGTGATATTGGTAGTGGTCCTCATGATGTTGGTAGTAGTCTTCATGATGTTGATAGTGGTCCTGATGATGTTGGTGGTTGTCCGCATGATGTTGGTGGTTGTCCTCAAGATGTTTTTAGTGGTCCTCATGATGTTTATAGTAGTCCTGGTGTTGTTGGTAGTAGTTCTGGTGATATTGGTAGTGGTCCTCATGATGTTTGTAGTAGTCCTAATGATGTTGGAAGTGTTCCTCATGATGTTGGTCTTAGTCCTCATGATGTTGGTAGTAGTCTTTATGCTGTTGGTGGTGGTCCTCTTGATGTTGCTTGAAGTCCTCATGATGTTGGTAGTAGTCCTGATGATATTGGTAGTAGTCCTCCTGATGTTTGTAGTATTCTTCATGATGTTAATAATAGTCCTGGTGATGTTGGTGGTGGTTCTCATGATGTTGGTAGAAGTCCTCATGATGTTGGTAGTGTTCCTGGGGATGTTGGTAGTGGTCCTCTTCATGATGGTAGTAGTCCTCATGATGTTGGTAGTTGTCACTGTGATGTTGGTAGTAGTCCTCATGATGTTGGTAGTGTTCCTGGTGATGTTGGTAGTGGTCCTTTTCATGATGGTAGTAGTCCTCATGATGTTGGTAGTTGTCACTGTGGTGTTGGTAGTAGTCCTCATGATGTTGGTAGTAGTCCTCATGATGTTGGTAGTGGTCCTGGTGATGTTGGTAATACTCCTCGTGATGTTGGTAGTGGTCCTCGTGATGTTGGTAATAGTCCTCGTGATGTTGGTAGTGGTCATGGTGATGTTGGTAGTTGTCCTCAGAATTTTGGTATTAGACCTGGTGATATTGGTAGTGGTAATCATGATGTTGGTAGTAGTTCTGATGATGTTGGTAGTGGTCCTCATGATGTTGGTAGTGGTCATGGTGATATTGGTAGTGGTCCTCGTAATTTTGGTATTAGATCTGGTGATGTTGGTACTGTTAATCATGATGTTGGTAGTAGACCTGGTGATGTTGGTAGTGGTCCTGATGATGTTGGTATTAGTCCTGGTCATGTTGGTAGTGGTCCTGATGATATTGGTAGTAGTCCTGGTGATGTTGGTTGTAGTCCTGGTGATTTTTGGTAGTGGTCCTGATGATGTTGGTAATTGTCCTGAAGATGCTGGTAGTGGTCCTGATGATGTTGGTAGTATTCCTTTTGATGTTGGTAGTAGTCCTCGTGATGCTGGTAGTAGTCCTCGTGATGTTGGTAGTGGTCCTCATGATGTTGGTAGTTTTCCTCATCATTTTGGTAGTGGTCCTCATGATGTTTGCACTAGTCCTGGTGATGTTGGTAGTAGTCCTGGTGATATTGGTAGTGGTCCTCAAGATGTTGGTAGTAGTCCTCATGATGTTGGTAGTGGTCCTCATGATGTTGGTGGTTGTCCTCATGATGTTGGTAGTGGTCCTCATGATGTTTGTAGTAGTCCTTATAATGTTGGTAGTAGTCCTGGTGATGTTAGTAGCAGTCCTGGTGATGTTGGTAGTAGTACTCCTGATGTTTGTAGTGGTCATCATGATGCTGGTATTAGTACTCGTAATGTTGGTAGTGGTCGTCATGATGTTGGAAGTGGTCCTGGTGTTGTTGGTAGCAGTCCTGGTGATGTTGGTAGTGGTTGTTATGATGTGGGTAGTGGTCCTGATGATGTTGGTAGTGGTCCTGATGATGTTGGTCGTAGTCCTCGTGATGTTGTTGGTTGTCATGGTGATGTTGGTAGTAGGCCTGGTAATGTTGGTGGTGATCCTCTTGATGTTGGTAGTAGTCCTGGTGATGTTGGTGGTGGTTTTGGTGATGTTAGTAGTAGTCTTCATAATGTTGTTCGTGGTCCTGTTGATATTGGTAGTTGTCCTCGTGATGTTGGTAGTAGTCCTGGTGATGTTGGTAGTGGTCATGATGATGTTGGTAGTGGTCCTGTTGATGTTGGTAGTAGTCCTGTTGGTATTGGTAGTAGTCCTGTTGGTATTGGTAGTAGTCCTAACGATATTGGTTATAGTCCTGACAATGTTGGTAGTAGTCCTGATGAAGTTGGTTGTGGTCCTGATGATGTTGGTAGTAGTCCTGGTGATTTTGGTAGTAGTAATCATGATGTTGGTAGTGGTCCTCATGATGTTGGCGGTGGTCCTCATGATGTTAGCGGTGGTCCTCATGATGTTGGTCGTAGTCTTCATGATGTTGCTAGTAGTCCTGACGATGTTGGTAGTAGACCTGGTGATATTGGTAGTAGTCCTCATGATGTTGGTAGTAGTCCTGATGATGTTGGTAGTGGTCCTCATGAAGTTGGTAGTGGTCCTCATGATGTTGATAGTGGTCCTGATGATGTTGGTAGTAGTCCTGGTGATGTCGGTAGTAGTCCTGGTGATGTTGGTAGTGGTCCTCATGATGTTGGTAGTGGTCATGGTGATGTTGGTAATAGTCTTCGTGATGTTGGTAGTGTTCCAGGTGATGTTTGTAATAGTCCTCATGATGTTGGTTGTGGTCCTGGTGATACTGGTAGTATTCCTGATGATGTTGGTAGTAGTCCTGGTGATGTTGATAGTGGTCCTCATGATGTTGGAAGTAGTCCTGGTGATGTTGGTAGTAGTACTGGTGATGTTGGTGGTGGTCCTGATGATGTTGGTGGTGGTCCTCATGATGTTGGTAGTGGTCCTCATGATGTTGGCAGCAGTCCTTATGATGTTGGCACTAGTCCTGATGAAGTTGGTAGTAGTCCAGGTGATGTTGGTAGTAGTGCTGGTGATATTGGTAGTGGTCCTGGTGATATTGGTAGTGGTCCTCATGATGTTGGTAGTAGTCCTCATGATGTTGATAGTGGTCCTGATGATGTTGGTGGTTGTCCGCATGATGTTGGTGGTTGTCCTCAATGTTTTTAGTGGTCCTCATGATGTTTATAGTAGTCCTGGTGTTGTTGGTAGTAGTTCTGGTGATATTGGTAGTGGTCCTCATGATGTTTGTAGTAGTCATAATGATGTTGGTAGTGTTCCTCATGATGTTGGTCTTAGTCCTCATGATGTTGGTAGTAGTCCTTATGATGTTGGTAGTAGTCCTCTTGATGTTGCTTGAAGTCCTCATGATGTTGGTAGTGGTCCTGATGATATTGGTAGTAGTCCTCATGATGTTTGTAGTATTCTTCATGATGTTAATATTAGTCCTGGTGATGTTGGTGGTGGTTCTCATGATGTTGGTGGTGGTCCTCCAGATGTTGGTAGAAGTCCTCATGATGTTGGTAGTGTTCCTGGGGATGTTGGTAGTGGTCCTCTTCATGATGGTAGTAGTCCTCATGATGTTGGTAGTTGTCACTGTGATGTTGGTAGTAGTCCTCATGATGTTGGTAGTGTTCCTGGTGATGTTGGTAGTGGTCCTCTTCATGATGGTAGTAGTCCTCATGATGTTGGTAGTTGTCACTGTGATGTTGGTAGTAGTCCTCATGATGTTGGTAGTAGTCCTCATGATGTTGTTAGTGGTCCTGGTGATGTTGGTAATACTCCTCGTGATGTTGGTAGTGGTACAGGTGATGTTGGTAATAGTCCTCGTGATGTTGGTAGTGGTCATGGTGATGTTGGTAGTGGTCCTCAGAATTTTGGTATTAGACCTGGTGATGTTGGTAGTGGTAATCATGATGTTGGTAGTAGTTCTGATGATGTTGGTAGTGGTCCTGATGATCTTGGTAGTGGTCCTCATGATGTTGGTAGTGGTCATGGTGATATTGGTAGTGGTCCTCGTAATTTTAGTATTAGATCTGGTAATCATGATGTTGGTAGTAGACCTGGTGATGTTGGTAGTGGTCCTGATGATGTTTGTATTAGTCCTGGTCATGTTGGTAGTGGTCCTGATGATATTAGTAGTAGTCCTGGTCATGTTGGTAGTAGTCCTCGTGATGCTGGTTTTAGTTCTCGTGATGTTGGTAGTGGTCCTCATGATGTTGATAGTGGTCCTCATGATGTTGGTAGTTTTCCTCATCATTTTGGTAGTGGTCCTCATGATGTTTGCACTAGTCCTGGTGATGTTGGTAGTAGTCCTGGTGATATTGGTAGTGGTCCTCAAGATGTTGGTAGTAGTCCTCATGATGTTGGTAGTGGTCCTCATGATGTTGGTGGTTGTCCTCATGATGTTGGTAGTGGTCCTCATGATGTTTGTAGTAGTCCTTATAATGTTGGTAGTAGTCCTGGTGATGTTAGTAGCAGTCCTGGTGATGTTGGTAGTAGTACTCCTGATGTTTGTAGTGGTCATCATGATGCTGGTATTAGTACTCGTAATGTTGGTAGTGGTCGTCATGATGTTGGAAGTGGTCCTGGTGTTGTTGGTATTAGTCCTGGTGATGTTGGCAGTGGTTGTCATGATGTGGGTAGTGGTCCTGATGATGTTGGTAGTGGTCCTGCTGATGTTGGTAGTAGTCCTCATGATGTTGGTAGTTGTCACTGTGATGTTGGTAGGAGTCCTCATGATGTTGGTAGCGTTCCTGGTGATGTTGGTAGTGGTCTTCTTCATGATGGTAGTAGTCCTCATGATGTTGGTAGTTGTCACTGTGATGTTGGTAGTAGTCCTCATGATGTTGGTAGTGGTCCTCATGATGTTGGTAGTATTCTTTATGATGTTGGTAGTAGTCCTCATGATGTTGGTGGTGGTCCTCATGATGTTGGTGGTGGTCCTCATGATGTTGGTAGAAGTCCTCATGATGTTGGTAGTAGTCCTCATGATGTTGGTAGTAGTCCTAGTGATGTTGGTAGTAGTCCTCATGATGTTGGTAGTATTCTTTATGATGTTGGTAGTAGTCCTCATGATGTTGGCGGTGGTCTTCATGATGTTGGTGGTGGTCCTCCAGATGTTGGTAGAAGTCCTCATGATGTTGGTAGTGTTCCTGGTGATGTTGGTAGTGGTCCTCTTCATGATGGTAGTAGTCCTCTTGATGTTGGTTGTGGTCCTGGTGTTATTGGTAGTATGCCTAATGATGTTGGTAGTAGTCCTGGTGATGTTGATAATGGTCCTCATGATGTTTGTAGTAGTCCTGGTGATGTTGGTAGTAGTACTGGTGATGTTGTTGGTGGTCCTGATGATGTTGGTGGTGGTCCTCCTGATGTTGGTAGTGGTCCTCATGGTGTTGGCAGCAGTCCTCATGATTTTGGCACTAGTCCTGATGATGTTGGTAGAAGTCCAGCTGATGTTGGTAGTAGTCCTGGTAGTATTGGTAGTGGTCCTCATAATGTTGATAGTGGTCCTCATGATGTTGGTGGTTGTCCTCAAGATGTTTTTAGTGGTCCTCATGATGTTGGTAGTGGTCCTCATGATGTTGGCAGCAGTCCTTATGATGTTGGCACTAGTCCTGATGAAGTTGGTAGTAGTCCAGGTGATGTTGGTAGTAGTGCTGGTGATATTGGTAGTGGTCCTGGTGATATTGGTAGTGGTCCTCATGATGTTGGTAGTAGTCCTCATGATGTTGATAGTGGTCCTGATGATGTTGGTGGTTGTCCGCATGATGTTGGTGGTTGTCCTCAATGTTTTTAGTGGTCCTCATGATGTTTATAGTAGTCCTGGTGTTGTTGGTAGTAGTTCTGGTGATATTGGTAGTGGTCCTCATGATGTTTGTAGTAGTCCTAATGATGTTGGTAGTGTTCCTCATGATGTTGGTCTTAGTCCTCATGATGTTGGTAGTAGTCCTCATGATGTTGGTAGTGGTCCTGATGATATTGGTAGTAGTCCTCATGATGTTTGTAGTATTCTTCATGATGTTAATATTAGTCCTGGTGATGTTGGTGGTGGTTCTCATGATGTTGGTGGTGGTCCTCCAGATGTTGGTAGAAGTCCTCATGATGTTGGTAGTGTTCCTGGGGATGTTGGTAGTGGTCCTCTTCATGATGGTAGTAGTCCTCATGATGTTGGTAGTTGTCACTGTGATGTTGGTAGTAGTCCTCATGATGTTGGTAGTGTTCCTGGTGATGTTGGTAGTGGTCCTCTTCATGATGGTAGTAGTCCTCATGATGTTGGTAGTTGTCACTGTGATGTTGGTAGTAGTCCTCATGATGTTGGTAGTAGTCCTCATGATGTTGTTAGTGGTCCTGGTGATGTTGGTAATACTCCTCGTGATGTTGGTAGTGGTACTGGTGATGTTGGTAATAGTCCTCGTGATGTTGGTAGTGGTCATGGTGATGTTGGTAGTGGTCCTCAGAATTTTGGTATTAGACCTGGTGATGTTGGTAGTGGTAATCATGATGTTGGTAGTAGTTCTGATGATGTTGGTAGTGGTCCTGATGATCTTGGTAGTGGTCCTCATGATGTTGGTAGTGGTCATGGTGATATTGGTAGTGGTCCTCGTAATTTTAGTATTAGATCTGGTAATCATGATGTTGGTAGTAGACCTGGTGATGTTGGTAGTGGTCCTGATGATGTTGGTATTAGTCCTGGTCATGTTGGTAGTGGTCCTGATGATATTGGTAGTAGTCCTGGTCATGTTGGTAGTAGTCCTGGTGATTTTGGTAGTGGTCCTGATGATGTTGGTAATTGTCCTGAAGATGCTGGTAGTGGTCCTGATGATGTTGGTAGTATTCCTGTTGATGTTGGTAGTAGTCCTCGTGATGCTGGTTTTAGTCCTCGTGATGTTGGTAGTGGTCCTCATGATGTTGATAGTGGTCCTCATGATGTTGGTAGTTTTCCTCATCATTTTGGTAGTGGTCCTCATGATGTTTGCACTAGTCCTGGTGATGTTGGTAGTAGTCCTGGTGATATTGGTAGAGGTCCTCAAGATGTTGGTAGTAGTCCTCATGATGTTGGTAGTGGTCCTCATGATGTTGGTGGTTGTCCTCATGATGTTGGTAGTGGTCCTCATGATGTTTGTAGTAGTCCTTATAATGTTGGTAGTAGTCCTGGTGATGTTAGTAGCAGTCCTGGTGATGTTGGTAGTAGTACTCCTGATGTTTGTAGTGGTCATCATGATGCTGGTATTAGTACTCGTAATGTTGGTAGTGGTCGTCATGATGTTGGAAGTGGTCCTGGTGTTGTTGGTATTAGTCCTGGTGATGTTGGCAGTGGTTGTCATGATGTGGGTAGTGGTCCTGATGATGTTGGTAGTGGTCCTGCTGATGTTGGTAGTAGTCCTCATGATGTTGGTAGTTGTCACTGTAATGTTGGTAGGAGTCCTCATGATGTTGGTAGCGTTCCTGGTGATGTTGGTAGTGGTCTTCTTCATGATGGTAGTAGTCCTCATGATGTTGGTAGTTGTCACTGTGATGTTGGTAGTAGTCCTCATGATGTTGGTAGTGGTCCTCATGATGTTGGTAGTATTCTTTATGATGTTGGTAGTAGTCCTCATGATGTTGGTGGTGGTCCTCATGATGTTGGTGGTGGTCCTCATGATGTTGGTAGAAGTCCTCATGATGTTGGTAGTAGTCCTCATGATGTTGGTAGTAGTCCTAGTGATGTTAGTAGTAGTCCTCATGATGTTGGTAGTATTCTTTATGATGTTGGTAGTAGTCCTCATGATGTTGGCGGTGGTCTTCATGATGTTGGTGGTGGTCCTCCAGATGTTGGTAGAAGTCCTCATGATGTTGGTAGTAGTCCTGGTGATGTTGGTAGTGGTCCTCTTTATGATGGTAGTAGTCCTCATGATGTTGGTGGTGGTCCTCATGATGTTGGTGGTGGTCCTCCAGATGTTGGTAGAAGTCCTCATGATGTTGGTAGTGTTCCTGGTGATGTTGGTAGTGGTCCTCTTCATGATGGTAGTAGTCCTCTTGATGTTGGTTGTGGTCCTGGTGTTATTGGTAGTATGCCTAATGATGTTGGTAGTAGTCCTGGTGATGTTGATAATGGTCCTCATGATGTTTGTAGTAGTCCTGGTGATGTTGGTAGTAGTACTGGTGATGTTGTTGGTGGTCCTGATGATGTTGGTGGTGGTCCTCCTGATGTTGGTAGTGGTCCTCATGGTGTTGGCAGCAGTCCTCATGATTTTGGCACTAGTCCTGATGATGTTGGTAGAAGTCCAGCTGATGTTGGTAGTAGTCCTGGTAGTATTGGTAGTGGTCCTCATAATGTTGATAGTGGTCCTCATGATGTTGGTGGTTGTCCTCAAGATGTTTTTAGTGGTCCTCGTGATGTTGGTAGTAGTCCTTGTGATGTTGGTAGTAGTCCTTGTGATGTTGATAGTGGTCCTCATGATGTTAGTAGTAGTCCTCATGATGTTGATAGTAGTCCTCATGATGTTGGTAGTAGACATTGTGATGTTAGTAGTAGTCCTGATGATGTTGGTAGTAGTCCTCATAATGTTGGTAATAGTCCTCATGATGTTGGTAGTAGTCCTGGTCATGTTGGTAGTGGTCCTTATGATGTTGATGGCGGTCCTCATGATGTTGGTAGTAGTCCTCATGATGTTGGTAGTATTCTTTATGATGTTGGTAGTTGTCACTGTGATGTTGGTAGGAGTCCTCATGATGTTGGTAGTAGTCCTCATGATGTTGGTAGTGTTCCTGGTGATGTTGGTAGTGGTCCTCTTCATGATGGTAGTAGTCCTCATGATGTTGGTAGTTGTCACTGTGATGTTGTAGTAGTCCTCATGATGTTGGTAGTGGTCCTCATGATGTTGGTAGTATTCTTTATGATGTTGGTAGTAGTCCTCATGATGTTGGTGGTGGTCCTCATGATGTTGGTGGTGGTCCTCATGATGTTGGTAGAAGTCCTCATGATATTGGTAGTAGTCCTCATGATGTTGGTAGTAGTCCTAGTGATGTTGGTAGTAGTCCTCATGATGTTGGTAGTATTCTTTATGATGTTGGTAGTAGTCCTCATGATGTTGGTGGTGGTCCTCATGATGTTGGTGGTGGTCCTCCAGATGTTGGTAGAAGTCCTCATGATGTTGGTAGTGTTCCTGGTGATGTTGGTAGTGGTCCTCTTCATGATGGTAGTAGTCCTCATGATGTTGGTTGTGGTCCTGGTGATATTGGTAGTATGTCTAATGATGTTGGTAGTAGTCCTGGTGATGTTGATAGTGGTCCTCATGATGTTTGTAGTAGTCCTGGTGATGTTGGTAGTAGTACTGTTGATGTTGTTGGTGGTCCTGATGATGTTGGTGGTGGTCCTCCTGATGTTGGTAGTGGTCCTCATGGAGTTGGCAGCAGTCCTCATGATTTTGGCACTAGTCCTGATGATGTTGGTAGTAGTCCAGCTGATGTTGGTAGTAGTCCTGCTGGTATTGGTAGTGGTCCACATGATGTTGGTAGTAGTCCTCATAATGTTGATAGTGGTCCTCATGATGTTGGTGGTTGTCCTCAAGATGTTTTTAGTGGTCCTCATGATGTTGGTAGTAGTCCTTGTGATGTTGGTAGTAGTCCTGGTGATGTTGGTAGTAGTCCTCATGATATTGGTAGTTGCCCTGGTGATGTTAGTGGTGCTCCTGGTGATGTTAGAAGTAGTCCTCATGATGTTGATAGTAGTCCTCATGATGTTGGTAGTAGACATTGTGATGTTAGTAATAGTCCTGATGATGTTGGTAGTAGTCCTGGTGATGTTGGTAGTAGTACTGGTGATGTTGGTGAGGGTCCTGGTGATGTTGGTGGTGGTCCTGATGATGTTGTTAGTAGTCCTCATGATGTTGGTAATAGTCCTCATGATGTTGGTAGTAGTCCTGGTCATGTTTGTAGTGGTACTTATGATGTTGAGGGTGGTCCTCATGATGTTGGTCGTGGTCCTGATGATATTGGTAGTATTCCTCATGATGTTGGTAGTAGTCGTAGTGATGTTGGTAGTAGTCTTCATGATGTTGGTAGTATTCTTCATGATGTTAATAGTAGTCCTGGTGATGTTGGTGGTGGTTCTCATGATGTTGGTGGGGGTCCTGCAGATGTTGGTAGAAGTCCTCATAATGTTGGTAGTAGTCAGTGTGATGTTGGTAGTAGTCGTCATGATGTTGGTAGTATTCTTTATGATGTTGGCAGTAGTCCTCATGATGTTGGTGGTGGTCCTCATGATGTTGGTGGTGGTTCTCATGATGTTCGTAGAAGTCCTCATGATGTTGGTAGTAGTCTTCATGATGTTGGTAGTAGTCCTAGTGATGTTGGTAGTATTCTTCATGATGTTGGTAGTAGTCCTTATGATGTTGGTGGTGGTCCTCATGATGTTGGTGGTGGTCCTCCAGATGTTGGTAGAAGTCCTCATGATGTTGGTAGTAGTCCTTATGATGTTGGTGGTGGTCCTCTTGATGTTGGTGGTGGTCCTCCAGATGTTGGTAGAAGTCCTCATGATGTTGGTAGTAGTCCTTATGATGTTGGTGGTGGTCCTCATGATGTTGGTGGTGGTCCTCCAGATGTTGGTAGAAGTCCTCATGATGTTGGTAGTAGTCCTTATGATGTTGGTGGTGGTCCTCTTGATATTGCTTGAAGTCCTTATGATGTTGGTAGTTGTCACTGTGATGTTGGTAGGAGTCCTCATGATGTTGGTAGTGTTCCTGGTGATGTTGGTAGTGGTCCTCTTCATGATGGTAGTATTCCTCATGATGTTGGTGTAGTCCTCATGATGTTGGTAGTAGTCCTCATGATGTTGGTAGTAGTCCTCATGATGTTGGTAGTGTTCCTAGTGATGTTGGTAGTGGTCTTCTTCATGATGGTAGTAGTCCTCATGATGTTGGTATTGGTCCTTATGATGTTGGTAGTATTCTTTATGATGTTATTAGTAGTCCTCATGATGTTGGTGGTGGTCCTCATGATGTTGGTGGTGGTCCTCATGATGTTGGTAGAAGTCCTCATCATGTTGGTAGTAGTCCTCATGATGTTGGTAGTGGTCCTGATGATGTTGGTGGTGGTCCTCCAGATGTTGGTAGTATTCTTTATGATGTTGGTAGTAGTCCTCATGATGTTGGTAGTAGTCCTCATGATGTTGGTAGTGGTCCTGATGATGTTGGTAGTAGTCCTCATGATGTTGGTAAGAGTCCTCATGATGTTGGTAGTGGTCCTGATGATGTTGGTAGTAGTCCTCATGATGTTGGTAGTATTCTTTATGATGTTGGTAGTAGTCCTCATGAGGTTGGTCGTAGTCCTCATGATGTTGGCGGTGGTCCTCATGATGTTGGTGGTGGTCCTCCAGATGTTGGTAGAAGTCCTCATGATGTTGGTAGTAGTCCTCATGATGTTTATAGTAGTCCTGGTGATGTTGGTAGTAGTACTGGTGATGATGTTGGTGGTCCTGATGATGTTGGTGGTGGTCATTCTGATGTTGGTAGTGGTCCTCATGGTGTTGGCAGCAGTCCTCATGATTTTGGCACTAGCCCTGATGATGTTGGTAGAAGTCCAGCTGATGTTGGTAGTAGTCCTGGTGGTATTGGTAGTGGTCCTCATGATGTTGGTAGTAGTCCTCATAATGTTGATAGTGGTCCTCATGATGTTGATGGTTGTCCTCAAGATGTTTTTAGTGGTCCTCGTGATGTTGGTATTAGTCCTTGTGATGTTGGTAGTAGTCCTGGTGATGTTGGTAGTAGTCCTCATGATGTTGGTAGTAGTCCTGGTGATGTTAGTGGTGCTCCTGGTGATGTTAGTAGTAGTCCTCATGATGTTGATAGTAGTCCTCATGATGTTGGTAGTAGACATTGTGATGTTAGTAGTAGTCCTGATGATGTTGGTAGTAGTCCTGGTGATGTAGTCCTGGTGATGTTGGTAGTAGTCCTGGTGATGTTGGTTGTAGTACTGGTGATGTTGATGAGGGTCCTGATGATGTTGGTGGTGGTCCTGATGATGTTGTTAGTAGTCCTCATGATGTTGGTAGTAGTCCTCATGATGTTGGTAGTAGTCCTGGTCATGTTGGTAGTGGTCCTTATGATGTTGATGGTGGTCCTCATGTTGTTGGTAGTGGTCCTGATGATATTGGTAGTATTCCTCATGATGTTGGTAGTAGTCAGTGTGATGTTGGTAGTAGTCCTCATGATGTTGGTAGTATTCTTTATGATGTTGGCAGTAGTCCTCATGATGTTGGTGGTGGTCCTCATGATGTTGGTGGTGGTCCTCATGATGTTGGTAGAAGTCCTCATAATGTTGGTAGTAGTCCTCATGATGTTGGTAGTAGTCCTAGTGATGTTGGTAGTATTCTTCATGATGTTGGTAGTAGTCCTCATGATGTTGGTGGTGGTCCTCATGATGTTGGCGGTGGTCCTCCAGATGTTGGTAGAAGTCCTCATGATGTTGGTAGTGGTCCTCATGATGTTGGTGGTGGTCCTCTTGATGTTGCTTTAAGTTCTCATGATGTTGGTAGTGGTCCTGATGATATTGGTAGTAGTCCTCATGATGTTTGTAGTATTCTTCATGATGTTAATAGTAGTCCTGGTGATGTTGGTGGTGGTTCTCATGATGTTGGTGGTGGTCCTCCAGATGTTGGTAGAAGTCCTCATGATGTTGGTAGTGTTCCTGGTGATGTTGGTAGTGGTCCTCTTCATGATGGTAGTAGTCCTCATGATGTTGGTAGTTGTCACTGTGATGTTGTTAGTAGTTCTCATGATGTTGGTAGTGTTCCTGGTGATGTTGGTAGTGGTCCTCTTCATGATGGTAGTAGTCCTCATGATGTTGGTAGTTGTCACTGTGATGTTGGTAGTAGTTCTCATGATGTTGGTAGTAGTCCTCATGATGTTGGTAGTGTTCCTGGTGATGTTGGTAGTAGTCCTCATGATGATGGTAGTTGTCCTCATGATGTTGGTAGTTGTCACTGTGATGTTGGTAGTAGTCCTAGTGATGTTGGTAGTAGTCCTCATGATGTTGGTAATAGTCCTCATGATGTTGGTAGTTGTCACTGTGATGTTGGTAGTAGTTCTCATGATGTTGGTAGTAGTCCTCATGATGTTGGTAGTTGTCACTGTGATGTTGGTAGTAGTTCTCATGATGTTGGTAGTAGTCCTCATGATGTTGGTAGTAGTCCTCATGATGTTGGTAGTTGTCACTGTGATGTTGGTAGTAGTCCTCATGATGTTGGTAGTGTTCCTGGTGATGTTGGTAGTAGTCCTCATGATGATGGTAGTTGTCCTCATGATGTTGGTAGTTGTCACTGTGATGTTGGTAGTAGTCCTCATGATGTTGGTAGTAGTCCTCATGATGTTGGTAGTGTTCCTGGTGATGTTGGTAGTAGTCCTCATGATGATGGTAGTTGTCCTCATGATGTTGGTAGTTGTCACTGTGATGTTGGTAGTAGTCCTAGTGATGTTGGTAGTAGTCCTCATGATGTTGGTAATAGTCCTCATGATGTTGGTGGTAGTCCTGGTCATGTTGGTATTGGTCCTTATGATGTTGATGGTGGTCCTCATGATGTTGGTAGTGGTCCTGATGATATTGGTAGTATTCCTCATGATGTTGGTAGTAGTCGTAGTGATGTTGGTTGAGTCTTCATGATGTTGGTAGTATTCTTCATGATGTTAATAGTAGTCCTGGTGATGTTGGTGGTGGTTCTCATGATGTTGGTGGGGGTCCTGCAGATGTTGGTAGAAGTTCTCATAATGTTGGTAGTAGTCAGTGTGATGTTGGTAGTAGTCCTCATGATGTTGGTAGTATTCTTTATGATGTTGGCAGTAGTCCTCATGATGTTGGTGGTGGTCCTCATGATGTTGGTGGTGGTCCTCATGATGTTGGTAGAAGTCCTCATGATGTTGGTAGTATTCCTCATGATATTGGTGGTGGTGTTCGTGATGTTGGTAGTAGTCCTCATGACTTTGGTAATGGTCCTCATGATGCTGGTAGTCATCCTCATGATGTTGATAGTGGTCCTGATGATGTTGGTAGTAGTCCTGGTGATGTTAGTAGTGCTTCTGGTGATGTTGGTAATAGTCTTCGTGATGTTGGTAGTGGTCCTGCTGATGATGGTAGTAGTCCTGGTGATATTGGTAGTAGTCCTCATGATGTTGGTAGTAGTCCTCATGATGTTGGTGGTGGTCCTCTTGATGTTGGTTGTCTTCCTCTTGAGGTTGGTAGTAGTCCTCATGATGTTGGTAGTAGTCCTCATGATATTGGTGGTGGTGTTCGTGATGTTGGTAGTAGTCCTCATGACTTTGGTAATGGTCCTCATGATGCTGGTAGTCGTCCTCATGATGTTGATAGTGGTCCTGATGATGTTGGTAGTAGTCCTGGTGATGTTGGTAGTGCTTCTGGTGATGTTGGTAATAGTCTTCCTGATGTTGGTAGTGGTCCTGCTGATGTTGGTAGTAGTCCTGGTGATATTGGTATAGTCCTCATGATGCTGGTAGTAGTCCTCATGATGTTGGTAGTAGTCCTCATGATGTTTGTAGTAGTCATTATGATGTTGGTTGTGGTCCTGGTGATATTGGTAGTAGTCCTCATGATGTTGGTAGTAGTCCTGGTGATGTTGATAGGGGTCCTCATGATGTTGGTAATAGTCCTCATGATGTTGGTAGTATTCCTGGTGATGTTGGTCGTGGTCCTCATGATGTTGGTAGTAGTCCTCATGATGTTGGTAGTAGTCCTCATGATGTTGGTAGTAGTCTTCATAATGTTGGTAGTAGTCCTCATGATGTTGGTAGTAGTCCTCATGATGTTGGTAGTAGTCTTCATGATGTTGGTAGTGTTCCTGGTGATGTTGGTAGTTGTCCTCTTCATGATGGTATTAGTCCTCATGATGTTGGTAGTTGTCACTGTGATGTTGGTAGTAGTCCTCATGATGTTGGTAGTAGTCTTCATGATGTTGGTAGTAGTCCTCATGATGTTGGTAGTGTTCCTGGTGATGTTGGTAGGAGTCCTCATGATGTTGGTAGTAGTCCTCATGATGTTGGTAGTGTTCCTGGTGATGTTGGTAGTTGTCCTCTTCATGATGGTATTAGTCCTCATGATGTTGGTAGTTGTCACTGTGATGTTGGTTGTAGTCCTCATGATGTTAGTAGTGGTCCTCATGATGTTGGTAGTATTCTTTATGATGTTAATAGTAGTCCTGGTGATGTTGGTGGTGGTTCTCATGATGTTGGTGGGGGTCCTGCAGATGTTGGTAGAAGTCCTCATAATGTTGGTAGTAGTCAGTGTGATGTTGGTAGTAGTCCTCATGATGTTGGTAGTATTCTTCATGATGTTGGCAGTAGTCCTAGTGATGTTGGTAGTATTCTTCATGATGTTGGTGGTGGTCCTCATGATGTTGGTGGTGGTCCTCATGATGTTGGTAGAAGTCCTCATGATGTTGGTAGTAGTCCTCCTGATGTTGGTAGTAGTCCTAGTGATGTTGGTAGTATTCTTCATGATGTTGGTAGTAGTCCTCATGATGTTGGTGGTGGTCCTCCAGATGTTGGTAGAAGTCCTCATGATGTTGGTAGTAGTCCTCATGATGTTGGTTGTGGTCCTGGTGATATTGGTAGTAGTCCTCATGATATTTAGTAGTCCTGATGATGTTGGTAGTGGTCCTCATGATGTTGATAGTGGTCCTGATGATGTTGGTAGTAGTCCTGGTGATGTTGGTAGTGGTCCTCATGATGTTGGTAGTGGTCCTGGTGATGTTGGTCATAGTCTTTTTGATGTTGGTAGTGTTCCTGGTGATGTTGGTAAAAGTCCTCATGATGTTTGTAGTAGTCCTCATGATGTTGGTTGTGGTCCTGGTGATATTGGTAGTAGTCCTGGTGATGTTGGTAGTAGTACTGGTGATGTTGGTGGTGGTCCTGATGATGTTGGTAGTGGTCCTCATGATATTGTTGGTTGTCCTCATGATGTTGGTAGTAGTCCTGGTGATGTTGGTAGTGGTCCTGATGATGTTTTTAGTGCTCCTCATGATGATTGTAGTAGTCCTTATAATGTTGGTAGTAGTCCTGTTGTTGTTGGTAGTAGTTCTGGTGATATTGGTTGTGCTCCTCATGATGTTGGTAGTAGTCCTAATGATGTTGGTAGTGGTCCTCATGATGTTGTTGGTTGTCCTCATGATGTTGGTAGTGGTCCTCATGATGTTGATGGTGGTCCTCTTGATGTTGGTAGTATTCCTCAAGATGTTGGTTGTAGTCCTCATGATGTTGGTAGTAGTCCTTATGATGTTGGTGGTGGTCCTCTTGATGTTGGTTGGAGTCCTCATGATGTTGGTAGTGGTCCTGATGATGTTGATAGTAGTCCTGGTAATGTTGGTAGTGGTACTCATGATGTTAGTAGTGGTCCTGGTGATGTTGGTAATAGTCCTCGTGATGTTGGTAGTGGTCATGGTGATGTTGGTAGTGGTCTTCAGAATTTTGGTATTAGATCTGGTGATGTTGGTACTGTTAATCATGATGTTGGTAGTAGACCTGGTGATGTTGGTAGTGGTCCTGATGATGTTGGTATTAGTCCTGGTCATGTTGGTAGTGGTCCTGATGATGTTGGTAGTAGTACTGGTGATGTTGGTTGTAGTCCTCGTGATTTTGGTAGTGGTCCTCATGAAGTTGGTAATTGTCCTGAAGATGCTGGTAGTGGTCCTGATGATGTTGGTAGTAGTCCTGGTGATGTTGGTAGTAGTCCTCGTGATGCTGGTAGTAGTCCTCATGATGTTGGTAGTAGTCCTCATGGTGTTTATAGTAGTCATTATGATGTTGGTTGTGGTCCTCATGATGTTGGTAGTGGTCCTCATGATGTTAATAGTTTTCCTCATCATGTTGGTAGTGGTCCTCATAATGTTTGCACTAGTCCTGGTGATGTTGGTAGTAGTCCTGGTGATATTGGTAGTGGTCCTCCTGATGTTGGTAACAGTCCTCATGATGTTGGTAGTGGTCCTCATGATGTTGGTGGTTGTCCTCATGATGTTGATAGTGGTCCTCATGATGTTTGTAATAGTCCTTATAATGTTGGTAGTAGTCCTGGTCATGTTGGTAGTGGTCCTGGTGATGTTGGTAATAGTCCTCGTGATGTTGGTAGTGGTCATGGTGATGTTGGTAGTGGTCCTCGTGATGTTGGTAGTAGTCCTGGTGATGTTGGTAGTGGTCCCGGTTGATGTTGGTAATAGTCCTCGTGATGTTGGTAGTAGTCATGGTGATGTTGGTAGTGGTCCTTGTGATGTTGGTAATAGTCCTCGTGATGTTGGTAGTGGTCATGGTGATGTTGGTAGTGGTCCTCGTAATTGTGGTATTAGACCTGGTGATGTTGGTAGTGGTCCTCATGATGTTGGTAGTAGTCCTGGTGATGTTGGTAGTGGTAATCATGATGTTGGTAGTAGTCATGGTGATGTTGGTAGTAGGCCTGGTCATGTTGGTAGTGGTCCTGATGATGTTGGTAATAGAGCTGGTGATGTTGGTGGTGGTTTTGGTGATGTTAGTAGTAGTCTTCATAATGTTGTTGGAGGTCCTGTTGATATTGGTAGTTGTCCTCGTGATGTTGGTAGTAGTCCAGGTAATGTTGGTAGTGGTCCTGATGATGTTGGTAGTAGTCCTGATGATGTCGGTAGTGGTCCTGATGATGTTGGTAGTAGTCCTGGTGATGTTGGTAGTAGTAATTATGATGTTGGTAGTGGTCCTAGTGATGTTGGTAGTATTCTTCATGGTGTTGGTAGTAGTCCTCATGATGTTGGTGGTGGTCCTCATGATGTTGGTGGTGGTCCTCCAGATGTTGGTAGAAGTCCTCATGATGTTGGTAGTAGTCCTCATGATGTTGGTTGTGGTCCTGGTGATATTGGTAGTAGTCCTCATGATATTTAGTAGTCCTGATGATGTTGGTAGTGGTCCTCATGATGTTGATAGTGGTCCTGATGATGTTGGTAGTAGTCCTGGTGATGTTGGTAGTGGTCCTGATGATGTTGGTAGTGGTCCTCATGATGTTGGTAGTGGTCCTCGTGATGTTGATAGTGGTCCTCGTGATGCTGGTAGTGGTCCTCGAGATGTTGGTAGTGGTCCTCATGATGTTGGTAGTGGTCCTCATGATGTTGGTAGTTTTCCTCATCATGTTAGTAGTGGTCCTCATGATGTTGATGGTGGTCCTCATGATGTTGCTAGTGGTCCTGATGATATTGGTAGTAGTCCTCATGATGTTGGTAGTGGTCCTCATGTTGTTGGTAGTGGTCCTCATGATGTTGGTAGTGGTCCTCGTGATGTTGATAGTGGTCCTCTTGATGCTGGTAGTGGTCCTCGAGATGTTGGTAGTGGTCCTCATGATGTTGGTAGTGGTCCTCATGATGTTGGTAGTTTTCCTCATCATGTTAGTAGTGGTCCTCATGATGTTTGTACTAGTCCTGGTGATGTTGGTAGTAGTCCTGGTGATATTGTTAGTGGTCCTCATGATGTTGGTGGTTGTCCTCATGATGTTGGTAGAAGTCCTCATGATGTTGGTAGTAGTCCTCATGATGTTGGTAGTGGTCCTCTTGATGTTGGTTGTCTTCCTCTTGAGGTTGGTAGTAGGCCTCATGATGTTGGTAGTAGTCCTCATGATATTGGTGGTGGTGTTCGTGATGTTGGTAGTAGTCCTCATGACTTTAGGAATGGTCCTCATGATGCTGGTAGTCGTCCTCATGATGTTGATAGTGGTCCTGATGATGTTGGTAGTAGTCCTGGTGATGTTGGTAGTGCTTCTGGTGATGTTGGTAATAGTCTTCGTGATGTTGGTAGTGGTCCTGCTGATGTTGGTAGTAGTCCTGGTGATATTGGTAGTAGTCCTCATGATGTTGGTAGTAGTCCTCATGATGTTGGTGGTGGTCCTCTTGATGTTGGTTGTCTTCCTCTTGAGGTTGGTAGTAGTCCTCATGATGTTGGTAGTAGTCCTCATGATATTGGTGGTGCTGTTCGTGATGTTGGTAGTAGTCCTCATGACTTTGGTAATGGTCCTCATGATGCTGGTAGTCGTCCTCATGATGTTGATAGTGGTCCTGATGATGTTGGTAGTAGTCCTGGTGATGTTGGTAGTGCTTCTGGTGATGTTGGTAATAGTCTTCGTGATGTTGGTAGTGGTCCTGCTGATGTTGGTAGTAGTCCTCATGATATTGGTAATAGTCCTCATGATGCTGGTAGTAGTCCTCATGATGTTGGTAGTAGTCCTCATGATGTTTGTAGTAGTCATTATGATGTTGGTTGTGGTCCTGGTGATATTGGTAGTAGTCCTCATGATGTTGGTAGTAGTCCTGGTGATGTTGATAGGGGTCCTCATCATGTTGGTAATAGTCCTGGTGATGTTGGTAGTAGTCCTCATGATGTTGGTAGTATTCCTGGTGATGTTGGTCGTGGTCCTCATGATGTTGGTAGTAGTCTTCATGATGTAGGTAGTAGTCCTCATGATGTTGGTAGTGGTCCTGATGATGTTGGTACTGGTCCTGATGATGTTGGTAGTAGTCCTGGTGATGTTGGTAGTGGTCCTCATGATGTTGGTAGTGGTCCTGGTGATGTTGGTAATAGTCCTCGTGATGTTGGTAGTGGTCCTGGTGATGTTGGTAATAGTCCTCGTGATGTTGGTAGTGGTCATGGTGATGTTGGTAATGGTCCTCGTAATTTTAGTCGTAGATCTGGTGATGTACGTAGTGGTAATCATGATGTTGGTAGTAGACCTGGTGATGTTGGTAGTTGTAATCCTGATTTTGGTAGTAGTCCTGATGATGTTGGTAGTGGTCCTGATGATGTTGGTAATGGTCCTCGTTATTTTAGTAGTAGATCTGGTGATGTACGTAGTGGTAATCATGATGTTGGTAGTATACCTGGTGATGTTGGTAGTTGTAATCATGATGTTGGTAGTAGTACTGATGATGTTGGTAGTGGTCCTGATGATGTTGGTAGTAGTCCTGGTCATGTTGGTAGTGGTCTTGATGATGTTGGTAGTGGTCCTGGTGATGTTGGTAATGGTCCTCGTAATTTTAGTAGTAGATCTGGTGATGTACTTAGTGGTAATCATGATGTTGGTAGTAGACCTGGTGATGTTGGTAGTTGTAATCATGATGTTGGTAGTAGTCCTGATGATGTTGGTAGTGGTCCAGATGATGTTGGTAGTAGTCCTGGTCATGTCGGTTGTGGTCTTGATGATGTTGGTAGTAGTTTTGGTGATGTTGGTTGTAGTCCTGGCGATTTTGGTAGTGGTCCTCGTGATGTTGGTAATTGTCCTGAAGATGTTGGTAGTGGTCGTGATGATGTTGGTAGTAGTCCTGGTGATGTTGGTTGTAGTCCTCATGATGCTGGTAGTAGTCCTCGTGATGTTGGTAGTGGTCCTCATGATGTTGGTAGTGGTCCTCATGATGTTGGTAGTGGTCCTCATGATGTTGCTAGTGGGCCTCATGATGTTGGCAGCAGTCCTCATGATGTTGGCACTACTCCTGTTGATGTTGGTAGTAGTCAAGGTGATGTTGGTAGTAGTCCTGGTGATATTGGTAGTGGTCCTCATGATGTTGGTAGCAGTCATTATGATGTTAGTAGTGGTCCTGATGATGTTGGTGGTTGTCCTCCTGATGTTGGTAGTGGTCTTGGTGACCTTGGTAGTAGTCCTGGTGATGTTGGTGGTGGTCCTCTTGATGTTAATAGTAGACCTGGCAATGTTGGTGGTAGTTCTGGTGATGTAAGTATTAGTCTTCATGGTGTTGTTGGTGGTCCTGGTGATGTTGGTAGTGGTCCTCGTGATGTTGGTAGTAGTCCTGGTGATGTTTGTAGTGGTCCTGATGATGTTGGTAGTGGTCCTCATGATGTTGGTAGTAGTCCTGGTGTTGTTGGTAGTAGTCCTCATGATGTTGGTAGTGGTCTTCGTGATGTTGGTAGTAGTCCTCATGTTGTTGGTAGTAGTCTTCATGATGTTGGTAGGAGTCCTGACGATGCTGGTAGTAGTCCTGGTGATGTTGGTAGTAGTCCTCATGATGTTGGTGGTGGCCCTTATGTTGTTGGTGGTGGTACTCATGTTGTTGGTATTGGTCCTCATGATGTTGGTGGTGGTCCGCATGATGTTGGTAGTAGTCCTCACAATGTTGGTAGTAGTCCTTATGATATTGGTGGTGGTCCTCATGTTGTTGGTGGTGGTCCTCATGATGCTGGTAGTAGTCCTCATGATGTTGGTAGTAGTCCTCATGGTGTTTATAGTAGTCATTATGATGTTGGTTGTGGTCCTCATGATGTTGGTAGTGGTCCTCATGATGTTAATAGTTTTCCTCATCATGTTGGTAGTGGTCCTCATAATGTTTGCACTAGTCCTGTTGATGTTGGTAGTAGTCCTGGTGATATTGGTAGTGGTCCTCCTGATGTTGGTAACAGTCCTCATGATGTTGGCAGTGGTCCTCATGATGTTGGTGGTTGTCCTCATGATGTTGGTAGTGGTCCTCATGATGTTTGTAATAGTCCTTATAATGTTGGTAGTAGTCCTGGTCATGTTGGTAGTGGTCCTGGTGATGTTGGTAATAGTCCTCGTGATGTTGGTAGTGGTCATGGTGATGTTGGTAGTGGTCCTCGTGATGTTGGTAGTAGTCCTGGTGATGTTGGTAGTGGTCCCGGTTGATGTTGGTAATAGTCCTCGTGATGTTGGTAGTAGTCATGGTGATGTTGGTAGTGGTCCTTGTGATGTTGGTAATAGTCCTCGTGATGTTGGTAGTGGTCATGGTGATGTTGGTAGTGGTCCTCGTAATTGTGGTATTAGACCTGGTGATGTTGGTAGTGGTCCTCATGATGTTGGTAGTAGTCCTGGTGATGTTGGTAGTGGTAATCATGATGTTGGTAGTAGTCATGGTGATGTTGGTAGTAGGCCTGGTCATGTTGGTAGTGGTCCTGATGATGTTGGTAATAGAGCTGGTGATGTTGGTGGTGGTTTTGGTGATGTTAGTAGTAGTCTTCATAATGTTGTTGGAGGTCCTGTTGATATTGGTAGTTGTCCTCGTGATGTTGGTAGTAGTCCAGGTAATGTTGGTAGTGGTCCTGATGATGTTGGTAGTAGTCCTGATGATGTTGGTAGTGGTCCTGATGATGTTGGTAGTAGTCCTGGTGATGTTGGTAGTAGTAATTATGATGTTGGTAGTGGTCCTAGTGATGTTGGTAGTATTCTTCATGATGTTGGTAGTAGTCCTCATGATGTTGGTGGTGGTCCTCATGATGTTGGTGGTGGTCCTCCAGATGTTGGTAGAAGTCCTCATGATGTTGGTAGTAGTCCTCATGATGTTGGTTGTGGTCCTGGTGATATTGGTAGTAGTCCTCATGATATTTAGTAGTCCTGATGATGTTGGTAGTGGTCCTCATGATGTTGATAGTGGTCCTGATGATGTTGGTAGTAGTCCTGGTGATGTTGGTAGTGGTCCTCATGATGTTGGTAGTGGTCCTCATGATGTTGGTAGTGGTCCTCGTGATGTTGATAGTGGTCCTCGTGATGCTGGTAGTGGTCCTCGAGATGTTGGTAGTGGTCCTCATGATGTTGGTAGTGGTCCTCATGATGTTGGTAGTTTTCCTCATTATGTTAGTAGTGGTCCTCATGATGTTGATGGTGGTCCTCATGATGTTGCTAGTGGTCCTGATGATATTGGTAGTAGTCCTCATGATGTTGGTAGTGGTCCTCATGTTGTTGGTAGTGGTCCTCATGATGTTGGTAGTGGTCCTCGTGATGTTGATAGTGGTCCTCGTGATGCTGGTAGTGGTCCTCGAGATGTTGGTAGTGGTCCTCATGATGTTGGTAGTGGTCCTCATGATGTTGGTAGTTTTCCTCATCATGTTAGTAGTGGTCCTCATGATGTTTGTACTAGTCCTGGTGATGTTGGTAGTAGTCCTGGTGATATTGGTAGTGGTCCTCATGATGTTGGTGGTTGTCCTCATGATGTTGGTAGAAGTCCTCATGATGTTGGTAGTAGTCCTCATGATGTTGGTAGTGGTCCTCTTGATGTTGGTTGTCTTCCTCTTGAGGTTGGTAGTAGGCCTCATGATGTTGGTAGTAGTCCTCATGATATTGGTGGTGGTGTTCGTGATGTTGGTAGTAGTCCTCATGACTTTAGGAATGGTCCTCATGATGCTGGTAGTCGTCCTCATGATGTTGATAGTGGTCCTGATGATGTTGGTAGTAGTCCTGGTGATGTTGGTAGTGCTTCTGGTGATGTTGGTAATAGTCTTCGTGATGTTGGTAGTGGTCCTGCTGATGTTGGTAGTAGTCCTGGTGATATTGGTAGTAGTCCTCATGATGTTGGTAGTAGTCCTCATGATGTTGGTGGTGGTCCTCTTGATGTTGGTTGTCTTCCTCTTGAGGTTGGTAGTAGTCCTGGTGATGTTGGTAGTAGTCCTCATGATATTGGTGGTGCTGTTCGTGATGTTGGTAGTAGTCCTCATGACTTTGGTAATGGTCCTCATGATGCTGGTAGTCGTCCTCATGATGTTGATAGTGGTCCTGATGATGTTGGTAGTAGTCCTGGTGATGTTGGTAGTGCTTCTGGTGATGTTGGTAATAGTCTTCGTGATGTTGGTAGTGGTCCTGCTGATGTTGGTAGTAGTCCTCATGATATTGGTAATAGTCCTCATGATGCTGGTAGTAGTCCTCATGATGTTGGTAGTAGTCCTCATGATGTTTGTAGTAGTCATTATGATGTTGGTTGTGGTCCTGGTGATATTGGTAGTAGTCCTCATGATGTTGGTAGTAGTCCTGGTGATGTTGATAGGGGTCCTCATGATGTTGGTAATAGTCCTGGTGATGTTGGTAGTAGTCCTCATGATGTTGGTAGTATTCCTGGTGATGTTGGTCGTGGTCCTCATGATGTTGGTAGTAGTCCTCATGATGTAGGTAGTAGTCCTCATGATGTTGGTAGTGGTCCTGATGATGTTGGTACTGGTCCTGATGATGTTGGTAGTAGTCCTGGTGATGTTGGTAGTGGTCCTCATGATGTTGGTAGTGGTCCTGGTGATGTTGGTAATAGTCCTCGTGATGTTGGTAGTGGTCCTGGTGATGTTGGTAATAGTCCTCGTGATGTTGGTAGTGGTCATGGTGATGTTGGTAATGGTCCTCGTAATTTTAGTCGTAGATCTGGTGATGTACGTAGTGGTAATCATGATGTTGGTAGTAGACCTGGTGATGTTGGTAGTTGTAATCCTGATTTTGGTAGTAGTCCTGATGATGTTGGTAGTGGTCCTGATGATGTTGGTAATGGTCCTCGTTATTTTAGTAGTAGATCTGGTGATGTACGTAGTGGTAATCATGATGTTGGTAGTATACCTGGTGATGTTGGTAGTTGTAATCATGATGTTGGTAGTAGTACTGATGATGTTGGTAGTGGTCCTGATGATGTTGGTAGTAGTCCTGGTCATGTTGGTAGTGGTCTTGATGATGTTGGTAGTGGTCCTGGTGATGTTGGTAATGGTCCTCGTAATTTTAGTAGTAGATCTGGTGATGTACTTAGTGGTAATCATGATGTTGGTAGTAGACCTGGTGATGTTGGTAGTTGTAATCATGATGTTGGTAGTAGTCCTGATGATGTTGGTAGTGGTCCAGATGATGTTGGTAGTAGTCCTGGTCATGTCGGTTGTGGTCTTGATGATGTTGGTAGTAGTTTTGGTGATGTTGGTTGTAGTCCTGGCGATTTTGGTAGTGGTCCTCGTGATGTTGGTAATTGTCCTGAAGATGTTGGTAGTGGTCGTGATGATGTTGGTAGTAGTCCTGGTGATGTTGGTTGTAGTCCTCATGATGCTGGTAGTAGTCCTCGTGATGTTGGTAGTGGTCCTCATGATGTTGGTAGTGGTCCTCATGATGTTGGTAGTGGTCCTCATGATGTTGCTAGTGGGCCTCATGATGTTGGCAGCAGTCCTCATGATGTTGGCACTACTCCTGTTGATGTTGGTAGTAGTCAAGGTGATGTTGGTAGTAGTCCTGGTGATATTGGTAGTGGTCCTCATGATGTTGGTAGCAGTCATTATGATGTTAGTAGTGGTCCTGATGATGTTGGTGGTTGTCCTCCTGATGTTGGTAGTGGTCTTGGTGACCTTGGTAGTAGTCCTGGTGATGTTGGTGGTGGTCCTCTTGATGTTAATAGTAGACCTGGCAATGTTGGTGGTAGTTCTGGTGATGTAAGTATTAGTCTTCATGGTGTTGTTGGTGGTCCTGGTGATGTTGGTAGTGGTCCTCGTGATGTTGGTAGTAGTCCTGGTGATGTTTGTAGTGGTCCTGATGATGTTGGTAGTGGTCCTCATGATGTTGGTAGTAGTCCTGGTGTTGTTGGTAGTAGTCCTCATGATGTTGGTAGTGGTCTTCGTGATGTTGGTAGTAGTCCTCATGTTGTTGGTAGTAGTCTTCATGATGTTGGTAGGAGTCCTGACGATGCTGGTAGTAGTCCTGGTGATGTTGGTAGTAGTCCTCATGATGTTGGTGGTGGCCCTTATGTTGTTGGTGGTGGTACTCATGTTGTTGCTATTGGTCCTCATGATGTTGGTGGTGGTCCTCATGATGTTGGTAGTAGTCCTCACAATGTTGGTAGTAGTCCTTATGATATTGGTGGTGGTCCTCATGTTGTTGGTGGTGGTCCTCATGATGTTGGTATTGGTCCTCATGATGTTGGTAGTAGTCCTGGTGATGTTGGTAGTGGTCCTCATGATGTTGGTGGTGGTCCTCATGATGTTGGTAGTAGTCCTCATGATGTTGGACGTAGTCTTCATGATGTTGGTAGTAGTCCTTACGATGTTGGTATTAGGCCTAGGAATGTTGGTAGTATTCCTCATGATTTTGGTAATAGTCTTCAGGATGTTGGTAGTAGGTCCTGAAGATGTTGGTATTAGTCCTAGTGATGTTGGTAGTAGTCTTCATGATGTTGGTAGTAGTCCTGGTGATGTTTGTAGTAGTCCTCATGATGTTGGTAGTAGTCCTAGTGATGTTGGTAGTAGTCCTCATGATGTTGGTAGAAGTCCTCATGATGTTGGTAGTAGTCTTTATGATGTTGGTAGTAGTCCTTAAGACGTTGGTAGTAGTCCTGGTGATGTTGTCAGTAGTTCTCATGAAGTTGGTTGTGGTCCTCATGTTGTTGGTGGTGTTCCTCATGATGTTGGTATTGGTCCTCATGATGTTGGTAGTAGTCCTCATGATGTTGTTAGTAGTCCTGGCAATGTTGGTTGTGGTCCTCATGATGTTGGTCGTGGTCCTCATGATGTTGGTATTAGTACTGATAATGTTGATAGAGGTCCTCATGATGTTGGTAGTAGTCCTGGTGATGTTGGTGGTGTTCCTCTTGATGTTAGTAGTGGTCCTCATGATGTTGGTAGTGGTGCTGATGATGTTGGTAGAAGTCCTCAGGTTGTTGGTAGTGGTCCTCATGATGTTGGTAGTAGTCCTGTTGATGTTGGTCGTAGTCCACTTTATGTTGGTGGTGGTCCTCTTGATGACGGTAGTAGTCCTGGTGATGTTGGTGTTCGTCCGGGTGATTTTGGTGGTTGTCCTTATGATGTTGGTAGTAGTCCTCATGATGTTGGTAGTGGTCTGGATGTTAGTGGTGGTCCTCTTGATGTTTGTAGTAGTCCTGCTGATGTTGGTGGTTGTCCTCTTGATGTTGTTAGTGGTCCTCATGATGTTGGTGGTGCTCCTGGTGATGTTGGTAGTAGTTCTCATGATGTTGCTGGTAGTCCTGATTATGTTAGTAGTGGTACTTATGATGGTGGTAGTGGTCCTCTTGATGTTGGAAGTAGTCCTTATGATGTTGGTATTCCTCCTCATGATGATGGTAGTGGTCATCATGATGTTGGTAGTGGTCCTGGTGATATATGTGGTAGTGTTCACGGTGTTGGTAGTGGTCGTGATGATGTTGGTAGTGGACCTTCTGATGTTGGTAGTGGTCCTTATGATGTTGGTAGTGGTCCTCATGATGTTGGTATTGGTCCTCTGGATGTTAGTAGTGGTCATCATGATGTTTGTAGTGGTCCTGGTGATGTTGGTAGTGGTCCAGGTGATGTTGGTAGTGGTCCTCTTGATCTTGGTAGTAGTCCTCATAATGTTGGTAGTAGTCCTCATGATGTTGGTAGGAGTCCTCATGATGTTGGTAGTAGTCCTCATGATGTTGGTTGTGGTCCTGGTGATATTGGTAGTAGTCCTCATGATGTTGGTATTGGTCCTCATGATGTTGATAGTGGTCCTGATGATGTTGGTAGTAGTCCTGGTGATGTTGGAAGTGGTCCTCATGATATTGGTAGTGGTCCTGGTGATGTTGGTAATAGTCTTCGTGATGTTGGTAGTGTTCCTGGTGATGTTGGTAATAGTCCTCATGATGTTTGTAGTAGTCCATATGATGTTGGTTGTGGTCCTGGTGATATTGGTAGTATGCCTCATGATGTTGGTAGTAGTCCTGGTGATGTTGAAAGTGATCCTCATGATGTTGGTAGTAGTCCTGGTGATTTTGGTAGTAGTACTGGTGATGTTGGTAGTGGTCCTCATGATGTTGGCAGCAGTCCTCATGATGTTGGCACTAGTCCTGGTGATGTTGGTTGTAGTCCAGGTGATGTTGTTAGTAGTCCTGGTGATATTGGTAGTGGTCCTCTTGATGTTGGTAGTAGTCCTCATGATGTTGATAGTGGTCCTCATGATGTTGGTGGTTGTCCGCATGATGTTGGTGGTTGTCTTCAAGATGTTTTTAGTGGTCCTCATGATGTTTGTAGTAGTCCTTATAATGTTGGTAGTAGTCGTGGTGTTGTTGGTAGTAGTTCTGGTGATATTGGAAGTGCTCCTCATGATGTTGGTAGTAGTCCTAATGATGTTGGTAGTGGTCCTCATGATGTTAGTGGTTGTCCTTATGATGTTGGTAGTAGACCTGGTGATGTTGGAAGTGGTAATCATTATGTTGGTCGTAGTCCTGATGATGTTGTTAGTGGTCCTGATGATGGTGGTAGTAGTCCTGGTCATGTTGGTAGTGGTCCTGATGATGTTGGTTGTAGTCCTGGTGATATTGGTAGTGGTCCTCTTCATGATGGTAGTAGTCCTCATGATGTTGGTAGTTGTCACTGTGATGTTGGTAGTAGTCCTCATGATGTTGGTAATAGTCCTCGTGATGTTGGTAGTGGTCATGGTGATGTTGGTAGTGGTCCTCAGAATTTTGGTATTAGACCTGGTGATGTTGGTAGTGGTAATCATGATGTTGGTAGTAGTTCTGATGATGTTGGTAGTGGTCCTGATGATGTTGGTGGTGGTCCTCCAGATGTTGGTCGAAGTCCTCATGATGTTGGTAGTAGTCCTGGTGATGTTAGTGGTGCTCCTGGTGATGTTAGTAGTAGTCCTCATGATGTTGATAGTAGTCCTCATGATGTTGGTAGTAGACATTGTGATGTTAGTAGTAGTCCTGATGATGTTGGTAGTAGTCCTGGTGATGTTGGTAGTAGTACTGGTGATGTTGGTGAGGGTTTTGATGATGTTGGTGGTGGTCATGATGATGTTGTTAGTAGTCCTCATGATTTTGGTAATAGTCCTCATGATGTTGGTAGTAGTCCTGGTCATGTTGGTAGTGGTCCTTATGATGTTGATGGTGGTCCTCATGATGTTGGTAGTGGTCCTGATGATATTGGTAGTATTCCTCATGATGTTGGTAGTAGTCAGTGTGATGTTGGTAGTAGTCCTCATGATGTTGGTAGTATTCTTTATGATGTTGGCAGTAGTCCTCATAATGTTGGTGGTGGTCCTCATGATGTTTGTGGTGGTCCTCATGATGTTGGTAGAAGTCCTCATGATGTTGGTAGTAGTCCTCATGATGTTGGTAGTAGTCCTCATGATGTTGGTAGTAGTCCTAGTGATGTTGGTAGTATTCTTCATGATGTTGGTAGTAGTCCTCATGATGTTGGTGGTGGTCCTCATGATGTTGGTGGTGGTCCTCAAGATGTTGGTAGAAGTCCTCATGATGTTGGTAGTAGTCCTTATGATGTTGGTGGTGGTCCTCTTGATGTTGCTTGAAGTCCTCATGATGTTGGTAGTGGTCCTGATGATATTGGTAGTAGTCCTCATGATGTTTGTAGTATTCTTTATGATGTTAATAGTAGTCCTGGTGATGTTGGTGGTGGTTCTCATGATGTTGGTGGTGGTCCTCCAGATGTTGGTAGAAGTCCTCATGATGTTGGTAGTGTTCCTGGTGATGTTGGTAGTGGTCCTCTTCTTGATGGTAGTAGTCCTCATGATGTTGGTAGTTGTCACTGTGATGTTGGTAGTAGTCCTCATGATGTTGGTAGTGTTCCTGGTGATGTTGGTAGTGTTCCTCTTCATGATGGTAGTAGTCCTCATGATGTTGGTAGTTGTCACTGTGATGTTGGTAGTAGTCCTCATGATGTTGGTAGTGTTCCTGGTGATGTTGGTAGTAGTCCTCATGATGATGGTAGTAGTCCTCATGATGTTGGTAGTTGTCACTGTGATGTTGGTAGTAGTTCTCATGATGTTGGTAGTAGTCCTCATGATGTTGGTAGTAGTCCTCATGATGTTGGTAGTTGTCACTATGATGTTGGTAGGAGTCCTCATGATGTTGGTAGTGTTCCTGGTGATGTTGGTAGTGATCCTCTTCATGATGGTAGTAGTCCACATGATGTTGGTAGTTGTCACTGTGATGTTGGTAGTAGTCCTCGTGATGTTGGTAGTGGTCCTCATGATGTTGGTAGTATTCTTTATGATGTTGGTAGTAGTCCTCATGATGTTGGTGGTGGTCCTCATGATGTTGGTGGTGGTCCTCATGATGTTGGTAGAAGTCCTCATGATGTTGGTAGTAGTCCTCATGATGTTGGTAGTGTTCCTGGTGATGTTGGTAGTGGTCCTCATGATGTTGGTAGTAGTCCTCATGATGTTGGTAGTAGTCCTCATGATGTTGGTAGAAGTCCTCATGATGTTGGTAGTGTTCTGGTGATGTTGGTAGTGGTCCTCATGATGGTGGTAGTAGTCCTCATGATGTTGGTAGTGGTCCTCATGATGTTGGTAGTAGTCCTCATGATGTTGGTAGTAGTCCTAGTGATGTTGGTAGTAGTCCTCATGATGTTGGTAGTATTTTTATGATGTAGGTAGTAGTCCTCATGATGTTGGTGGTGGTCCTCATGATGTTGGTAGAAGTCCTCATGATGTTGGTAGTAGTCCTGGTGATGTTGGTAGTGGTCCTCTTCATGATGGTAGTAGTCCTCATGGCGTTGGTGGTGGTCCTCATGATGTTGGTGGTGGTCCTCCAGATGTTGGTAGAAGTCCTCATGATGTTGGTAGTGTTCCTAGTGATGTTGGTAGTGGTCCTCTTCATGATGGTAGTAGTCCTCATGATGTTGGTTGTGGTCCTGGTGATATTGGTAGTATGCCTAATGATGTTGGTAGTAGTCCTGGTGATGTTGATAGTGGTCCTCATGATGTTTGTAGTAGTCCTGGTGATGTTGGTAGTAGTACTGGTGATGTTGTTGGTGGTCCTGATGATGTTGGTGGTGGTCCTCCTGATGTTGGTAGTGGTCCTCATGGTGTTGGCAGCAGTCCTTATGATTTTGGCACTAGTCCTGATGATGTTGGTAGAAGTCCAGCTGATGTTGGTAGTAGTCCTGGTGGTATTGGTAGTGGTCCTCATGATGTTGGTAGTAGTCCTCATAATGTTGATAGTGGTCCTCATGATGTTGGTGGTTGTCCTCAAGATGTTTTTAGTGGTCCTCGTGATGTTGGTAGTAGTCCTTGTGATGTTGGTAGTAGTCCTGTGGATGTTGGTAGTAGTCCTCATGATGTTGCTAGTAGTCCTTGTGATGTTAGTGGTGCTCCTGGTGAGGTTAGTAGTAGTCCTCATGATGTTGGTAGTAGTCCTCATGATGTTGGTAGTAGACCTGGTGATGTTGGTAGTAGTCCTGATGATGTTGGTAGTAGTCCTGGTGATGTTGGTAGTAGTACTGGTGATGTTGGTGATGGTCCTGATGATGTTGGTGGTGGTCCTGATGATGTTGTTAGTAGTCCTCATGATGTTGGTAATAGTCCTCATGATGTTGGTAGTAGTCCTGGTCATGTTGGTAGTGGTCCTTATGATGTTGGTGGTGGTCCTCATGATGTTGGTAGTGGTCCTGATGATATTGGTAGTATTCCTCATGATGTTGGTAATAGTCAGTGTGATGTTGGTAGTAGTCCTCATGATGTTGGTAGTATTCTTTATGATGTTGGCAGTAGTCCTCATAATGTTGGTGGTGGTCCTCATGATGTTTGTGGTGGTCCTCATGATGTTGGTAGAAGTCCTCATGATGTTGGTAGTAGTCCTCATGATGTTGGTAGTAGTCCTCATGATGTTGGTAGTAGTCCTAGTGATGTTGGTAGTATTCTTCATGATGTTGGTAGTAGTCCTCATGATGTTGGTGGTGGTCCTCATGATGTTGGTGGTGGTCCTCCAGATGTTGGTAGAAGTCCTCATGATGTTGGTAGTGTTCCTGGTGATGTTGGTCTTAGTCCTCATGATGTTGGTAGTAGTCCTCATGATGTTGGTGGTGGTCCTCATGATGTTGGTGGTGGTCCTCCAGATGTTGGTAGAAGTCCTCATGATGTTGGTAGTAGTCCTTATGATGTTGGTGGTGGTCCTCTTGATGTTGCTTGAAGTCCTCATGATGTTGGTAGTGGTCCTGATGATATTGGTAGTAGTCCTCATGATGTTTGTAGTATTCTTTATGATGTTAATAGTAGTCCTGGTGATGTTGGTGGTGGTTCTCATGATGTTGGTGGTGGTCCTCCAGATGTTGGTAGAAGTCCTCATGATGTTGGTAGTGTTCCTGGTGATGTTGGTAGTGGTCCTCTTCTTGATGGTAGTAGTCCTCATGATGTTGGTAGTTGTCACTGTGATGTTGGTAGTAGTCGTCATGATGTTGGTAGTGTTCCTGGTGATGTTGGTAGTGTTCCTCTTCATGATGGTAGTAGTCCTCATGATGTTGGTAGTTGTCACTGTGATGTTGGTAGTAGTCCTCATGATGTTGGTAGTGTTCCTGGTGATGTTGGTAGTAGTCCTCATGATGATGGTAGTAGTCCTCATGATGTTGGTAGTTGTCACTGTGATGTTGGTAGTAGTTCTCATGATGTTGATAGTAGTCCTCATGATGTTGGTAGTAGTCCTCATGATGTTGGTAGTTGTCACTATGATGTTGGTAGGAGTCCTCATGATGTTGGTAGTGTTCCTGGTGATGTTGGTAGTGATCCTCTTCATGATGGTAGTAGTCCACATGATGTTGGTAGTTGTCACTGTGATGTTGGTAGTAGTCCTCGTGATGTTGGTAGTGGTCCTCATGATGTTGGTAGTATTCTTTATGATGTTGGTAGTAGTCCTCATGATGTTGGTGGTGGTCCTCATGATGTTGGTGGTGGTCCTCATGATGTTGGTAGAAGTCCTCATGATGTTGGTAGTAGTCCTCATGATGTTGGTAGTGTTCCTGGTGATGTTGGTAGTGGTCCTCATGATGTTGGTAGTAGTCCTCATGATGTTGGTAGTAGTCCTCATGATGTTGGTAGAAGTCCTCATGATGTTGGTAGTGTTCTGGTGATGTTGGTAGTGGTCCTCATGATGGTGGTAGTAGTCCTCATGATGTTGGTAGTGGTCCTCATGATGTTGGTAGTAGTCCTCATGATGTTGGTAGTAGTCCTAGTGATGTTGGTAGTAGTCCTCATGATGTTGGTAGTATTTTTATGATGTAGGTAGTAGTCCTCATGATGTTGGTGGTGGTCCTCATGATGTTGGTAGAAGTCCTCATGATGTTGGTAGTAGTCCTGGTGATGTTGGTAGTGGTCCTCTTCATGATGGTAGTAGTCCTCATGGCGTTGGTGGTGGTCCTCATGATGTTGGTGGTGGTCCTCCAGATGTTGGTAGAAGTCCTCATGATGTTGGTAGTGTTCCTAGTGATGTTGGTAGTGGTCCTCTTCATGATGGTAGTAGTCCTCATGATGTTGGTTGTGGTCCTGGTGATATTGGTAGTATGCCTAATGATGTTGGTAGTAGTCCTGGTGATGTTGATAGTGGTCCTCATGATGTTTGTAGTAGTCCTGGTGATGTTGGTAGTAGTACTGGTGATGTTGTTGGTGGTCCTGATGATGTTGGTGGTGGTCCTCCTGATGTTGGTAGTGGTCCTCATGGTGTTGGCAGCAGTCCTTATGATTTTGGCACTAGTCCTGATGATGTTGGTAGAAGTCCAGCTGATGTTGGTAGTAGTCCTGGTGGTATTGGTAGTGGTCCTCATGATGTTGGTAGTAGTCCTCATAATGTTGATAGTGGTCCTCATGATGTTGGTGGTTGTCCTCAAGATGTTTTTAGTGGTCCTCGTGATGTTGGTAGTAGTCCTTGTGATGTTGGTAGTAGTCCTGTGGATGTTGGTAGTAGTCCTCATGATGTTGCTAGTAGTCCTTGTGATGTTAGTGGTGCTCCTGGTGAGGTTAGTAGTAGTCCTCATGATGTTGATAGTAGTCCTCATGATGTTGGTAGTAGACATTGTGATGTTAGTAGTAGTCCTGATGATGTTGGTAGTAGTCCTGGTGATGTTGGTAGTAGTACTGGTGATGTTGGTGAGGGTCCTGATGATGTTGGTGGTGGTCCTGATGATGTTGTTAGTAGTCCTCATGATGTTGGTAATAGTCCTCATGATGTTGGTAGTAGTCCTGGTCATGTTGGTAGGGGTCCTTATGATGTTGATGGTGGTCCTCATGATGTTGGTAGTGGTCCTGATGATATTGGTAGTATTCCTCATGATGTTGGTAGTAGTCAGTGTGATGTTGGTAGTAGTCCTCATGATGTTGGTAGTATTCTTCATGATGTTGGCAGTAGTCCTCATGATGTTGGTGGTGGTCCTCATGATGTTGGTGGTGGTCCTCATGATGTTGGTAGAAGTCCTCATGATGTTGGTAGTAGTCCTCATGATGTTGGTAGTAGTCCTAGTGATGTTGGTAGTATTCTTCATGATGTTGGTAGTAGTCCTCATGATGTTGGTGGTGGTCCTCATGATGTTGGTGGTGGTCCTCATGATGCTTGTTGTGGTCCTCATGATGTTGGTAGAAGTCCTCATGATGTTGGTAGTAGTCCTCAAGATGTTGGTAGTAGTCCTAGTGATGTTGGTAGTATTCTTCATGATGTTGGTAGTAGTCCTCATGATGTTGGTGGTGGTCTTCATGATGTTGGTGGTGGTCCTCCAGATGTTGGTAGAAGTCCTCATGATGTTGGTAGTAGTCCTTATGATGTTGGTGGTGGTCCTCTTGATGTTGCTTTAAGTCCTCATGATGTTGGTAGTAGTCCTGATGATATTGGTAGTAGTCCTCATGATGTTTGTAGTATTCTTTATGATGTTAATAGTAGTCCTGGTGATGTTGGTGGTGGTTCTCATGATGTTGGTGGTGGTCCTCCAGATGTTGGTAGAAGTCCTCATGATGTTGGTAGTGTTCCTGGTGATGTTGGTAGTGGTCCTCTTCATGATGATAGTAGTCCTCATGATGTTGGTAGTTGTCACTGTGATGTTGGTAGTAGTCCTCATGATGTTGGTATTGTTCCTGGTGATGTTGGTAGTAGTCCTCATGATGATGGTAGTTGTCCTCATGATGTTGGTAGTTGTCACTGTGATGTTGGTAGTAGTCCTCATGATGTTGGTAGTGGTCCTGGTGATGTTGGTAGTAGTCCTCATGATGTTGGTAGTAGTCCTCATGATGTTGGTAATAGTCCTCATGATGTTGGTAGTAGTCCTGGTCATGTTGGTAGTGGTCCTTATGATGTTGATGGTGGTCCTCATGATGTTGGTAGTGGTCCTGATGATATTGGTAGTATTCCTCATGATGTTGGTAGTAGTCGTAGTGATGTTGGTTGAGTCTTCATGATGTTGGTAGTATTCTTCATGATGTTAATAGTAGTCCTGGTGATGTTGGTGGTGGTTCTCATGATGTTGGTGGGGGTCCTGCAGATGTTGGTAGAAGTCCTCATAATGTTGGTAGTAGTCAGTGTGATGTTGGTAGTAGTCCTCATGATGTTGGTAGTATTCTTTATGATGTTGGCAGTAGTCCTCATGATGTTGGTGGTGGTCCTCATGATGTTGGTGGTGGTCCTCATGATGTTGGTAGAAGTCCTTATGATGTTGGTAGTAGTCCTCATGATGTTGGTAGTAGTCCTAGTGATGTTGGTAGTATTCTTCATGATGTTGGTAGTAGTCCTTATGATGTTGGTGGTGGTCCTCATGATGTTGGTGGTGGTCCTCCAGATGTTGGTAGAAGTCCTCATGATGTTGGTAGTAGTCCTGGTGATGTTAGTGGTGCTCCTGGTGATGTTAGTAGTAGTCCTCATGATGTTGATAGTAGTCCTCATGATGTTGGTAGTAGACATTGTGATGTTAGTAGTAGTCCTGATGATGTTGGTAGTAGTCCTGGTGATGTTGGTAGTAGTACTGGTGATGTTGGTGAGGGTTTTGATGATGTTGGTGGTGGTCCTGATGATGTTGTTAGTAGTCCTCATGATTTTGGTAATAGTCCTCATGATGTTGGTAGTAGTCCTGGTCATGTTGGTAGTGGTCCTTATGATGTTGATGGTGGTCCTCATGATGTTGGTAGTGGTCCTGATGATATTGGTAGTATTCCTCATGATGTTGGTAGTAGTCAGTGTGATGTTGGTAGTAGCCCTCATGATGTTGGTAGTATTCTTTATGATGTTGGCAGTAGTCCTCATAATGTTGGTGGTGGTCCTCATGATGTTTGTGGTGGTCCTCATGATGTTGGTAGAAGTCCTCATGATGTTGGTAGTAGTCCTCATGATGTTGGTAGTAGTCCTCATGATGTTGGTAGTAGTCCTAGTGATGTTGGTAGTATTCTTCATGATGTTGGTAGTAGTCCTCATGATGTTGGTGGTGGTCCTCATGATGTTGGTGGTGGTCCTCCAGATGTTGGTAGAAGTCCTCATGATGTTGGTAGTAGTCCTTATGATGTTGGTGGTGGTCCTCTTGATGTTGCTTGAAGTCCTCATGATGTTGGTAGTGGTCCTGATGATATTGGTAGTAGTCCTCATGATGTTTGTAGTATTCTTTATGATGTTAATAATAGTCCTGGTGATGTTGGTAGTGGTCCTCATAATGTTGGTATTGGTCATCATGATGTTAGTAGTGGTCCTCATGATGTTGGTAGTAGTCCTTATGATGTTGGTGGTGGTCCTCTTGATGTTGCTTGAAGTCCTCATGATGTTGGTAGTGGTCCTGATGATATTGGTAGTAGTCCTCATGATGTTTGTAGTATTCTTCATGATGTTAATAATAGTCCTGGTGATGTTGGTGGTGGTTCTCATGATGTTGGTGGTGGTCCTCCAGATGTTGGTAGAAGTCCTCATGATGTTGGTAGTGTTCCTGGTGATGTTGGTAGTGGTCCTCTTCTTGATGGTAGTAGTCCTCATGATGTTGGTAGTTGTCACTGTGATGTTGGTAGTAGTCCTCATGATGTTGGTAGTGTTCCTGGTGATGTTGGTAGTGTTCCTCTTCATGATGGTAGTAGTCCTCATGATGTTGGTAGTTGTCACTGTGATGTTGGTAGTAGTCCTCATGATGTTGGTAGTAGTCCTCATGATGTTGCTAGTTTTCCTGGTGATGTTGGTAGTAGTCCTCATGATGATGGTAGTTTTCCTGGTGATGTTGGTAGTAGTCCTCATGATGATGGTAGTCGTCCTCATGATGTTGGTAGTTGTCACTGTGATGTTGGTTGTAGTTCTCATGATGTTGGTAGTAGTCCTCATGATGTTGGTAGTAGTCCTCATGATGTTGGTAGTTGTCACTATGATGTTGGTAGGAGTCCTCATGATGTTGGTAGTGTTCCTGGTGATGTTGGTAGTGGTCCTCTTCATGATGGTAGTAGTCCTCATGATGTTGGTAGTTGTCACTGTGATGTTGGTAGTAGTCCTCATGATGTTGGTAGTGGTCCTGGTGATGTTGGTAGTAGTCCTCATGATGTTGGTAGTAGTCCTCATGATGTTGGTAATAGTCCTCATGATGTTGGTAGTAGTCCTGGTCATGTTGGTAGTGGTCCTTATGATGTTGATGGTGGTCCTCATGATGTTGGTAGTGGTCCTGATGATATTGGTAGTATTCCTCATGATGTTGGTAGTAGTCGTAGTGATGTTGGTTGAGTCTTCATGATGTTGGTAGTATTCTTCATGATGTTAATAGTAGTCCTGGTGATGTTGGTGGTGGTTCTCATGATGTTGGTGGGGGTCCTGCAGATGTTGGTAGAAGTCCTCATAATGTTGGTAGTAGTCAGTGTGATGTTGGTAGTAGTCCTCATGATGTTGGTAGTATTCTTTATGATGTTGGCAGTAGTCCTCATGATGTTGGTGGTGGTCCTCATGATGTTGGTGGTGGTCCTCATGATGTTGGTAGAAGTCCTTATGATGTTGGTAGTAGTCCTCATGATGTTGGTAGTAGTCCTAGTGATGTTGGTAGTATTCTTCATGATGTTGGTAGTAGTCCTTATGATGTTGGTGGTGGTCCTCATGATGTTGGTGGTGGTCCTCCAGATGTTGGTAGAAGTCCTCATGATGTTGGTAGTAGTCCTGGTGATGTTAGTGGTGCTCCTGGTGATGTTAGTAGTAGTCCTCATGATGTTGATAGTAGTCCTCATGATGTTGGTAGTAGACATTGTGATGTTAGTAGTAGTCCTGATGATGTTGGTAGTAGTCCTGGTGATGTTGGTAGTAGTACTGGTGATGTTGGTGAGGGTTTTGGTGATGTTGGTGGTGGTCCTGATGATGTTGTTAGTAGTCCTCATGATTTTGGTAATAGTCCTCATGATGTTGGTAGTAGTCCTGGTCATGTTGGTAGTGGTCCTTATGATGTTGATGGTGGTCCTCATGATGTTGGTAGTGGTCCTGATGATATTGGTAGTATTCCTCATGATGTTGGTAGTAGTCAGTGTGATGTTGGTAGTAGCCCTCATGATGTTGGTAGTATTCTTTATGATGTTGGCAGTAGTCCTCATAATGTTGGTGGTGGTCCTCATGATGTTTGTGGTGGTCCTCATGATGTTGGTAGAAGTCCTCATGATGTTGGTAGTAGTCCTCATGATGTTGGTAGTAGTCCTCATGATGTTGGTAGTAGTCCTAGTGATGTTGGTAGTATTCTTCATGATGTTGGTAGTAGTCCTCATGATGTTGGTGGTGGTCCTCATGATGTTGGTGGTGGTCCTCCAGATGTTGGTAGAAGTCCTCATGATGTTGGTAGTAGTCCTCATGATGTTGGTAGTAGTCCTCATGATGTTGGTGGTGGTCCTCATGATGTTGGTGGTGGTCCTCCAGATGTTGGTAGAAGTCCTCATGATGTTGGTAGTAGTCCTTGTGATGTTGGTAGTTGTCCTCATGATGTTGGTAGTAGTCCTCATGATGTTGGTGGTGGTCCTCATGATGTTGGTGGTGGTCCTCCAGATGTTGGTAGAAGTCCTCATGATGTTGGTAGTAGTCCTTATGATGTTGGTAGTAGTCCTTATGATGTTGGTGGTGGTCCTCTTGATGTTGCTTGAAGTCCTCATGATGTTGGTAGTGGTCCTGATGATATTGGTAGTAGTCCTCATGATGTTTGTAGTATTCTTCATGATGTTAATAGTAGTCCTGGTGATGTTGGTAGTTGTCACTGTGATGTTGGTAGTAGTCCTCATGATGTTGGTAGTGTTCCTGGTGATGTTGGTAGTGTTCCTCTTCATGATGGTAGTAGTCCTCATGATGTTGGTAGTTGTCACTGTGATGTTGGTAGTAGTCCTCGTGATGTTGGTAGTGGTCCTCATGATTTTGGTAGTATTCTTTATGATGTTGGTAGTAGTCCTCATGATGTTGGTGGTGGTCCTCATGATGTTGGTGGTGGTCCTCTTCTTGATGGTAGTAGTCCTCATGATGTTGGTAGTTGTCACTGTGATGTTGGTAGTAGTCCTCATGATGTTGGTAGTGTTCCTGGTGATGTTGGTAGTGTTCCTCTTCATGATGGTAGTAGTCCTCATGATGTTGGTAGTTGTCACTGTGATGTTGGTAGTAGTCCTCATGATGTTGGTAGTTTTCCTGGTGATGTTGGTAGTAGTCCTCATGATGATGGTAGTTTTCCTGGTGATGTTGGTAGTAGTCCTCATGATGATGGTAGTCGTCCTCATGATGTTGGTAGTTGTCACTGTGATGTTGGTTGTAGTTCTCATGATGTTGGTAGTAGTCCTCATGATGTTGGTAGTAGTCCTCATGATGTTGGTAGTTGTCACTATGATGTTGGTAGGAGTCCTCATGATGTTGGTAGTGTTCCTGGTGATGTTGGTAGTGGTCCTCTTCATGATGGTAGTAGTCCTCATGATGTTGGTAGTTGTCACTGTGATGTTGGTAGTAGTCCTCGTGATGTTGGTAGTGGTCCTCATGATGTTGGTAGTATTCTTTATGATGTTGGTAGTAGTCCTCATGATGTTGGTGGTGGTCCTCATGATGTTGGTGGTGGTCCTCATGATGTTGGTAGAAGTCCTCATGATGTTGGTAGTAGTCCTCATGATGTTGGTAGTGTTCCTGGTGATGTTGGTAGTTGTCCTCATGATGTTGGTAGTGTTCTGGTGATGTTGGTAGTGGTCCTCATGATGGTGGTAGTAGTCCTCATGATGTTGGTAGTGGTCCTCATGATGTTGGTAGTAGTCCTCATGATGTTGGTAGTAGTCCTAGTGATGTTGGTAGTAGTCCTCATGATGTTGGTAGTATTTTTATGATGTAGGTAGTAGTCCTCATGATGTTGGTGGTTGTCCTCATGATGTTGGTAGAAGTCCTCATGATGTTGGTAGTAGTCCTGGTGATGTTGGTAGTGGTCCTCTTCATGATGGTAGTAGTCCTCATGGCGTTGGTGGTGGTCCTCATGATGTTGGTGGTGGTCCTCCAGATGTTGGTAGAAGTCCTCATGATGTTGGTAGTGTTCCTAGTGATGTTGGTAGTGGTCCTCTTCATGATGGTAGTAGTCCTCATGATGTTGGTTGTGGTCCTGGTGATATTGGTAGTATGCCTAATGATGTTGGTAGTAGTCCTGGTGATGTTGATAGTGGTCCTCATGATGTTTGTAGTAGTCCTGGTGATGTTGGTAGTAGTACTGGTGATGTTGTTGGTGGTCCTGATGATGTTGGTGGTGGTCCTCCTGATGTTGGTAGTGGTCCTCATGGTGTTGGCAGCAGTCCTTATGATTTTGGCACTAGTCCTGATGATGTTGGTAGAAGTCCAGCTGATGTTGGTAGTAGTCCTGGTGGTATTGGTAGTGGTCCTGTGGATGTTGGTAGTAGTCCTTGTGATGTTGGTAGTAGTCCTGTGGATGTTGGTAGTAGTCCTCATGATGTTGCTAGTAGTCCTTGTGATGTTAGTGGTGCTCCTGGTGATGTTAGTAGTAGTCCTCATGATGTTGATAGTAGTCCTCATCATGTTGGTAGTAGACATTGTGATGTTAGTAGTAGTCCTGATGATGTTGGTAGTAGTCCTGGTGATGTTGGTAGTAGTATTGGTGATGTTGGTGAGGGTCCTGATGATGTTGGTGGTGGTCCTGATGATGTTGTTAGTAGTCCTCATGATGTTGGTAATAGTCCTCATGATGTTGGTAGTAGTCCTGGTCATGTTGGTAGTGGTCCTTATGATGTTGATGGTGGTCCTCATGATGTTGGTAGTGGTCCTGATGATATTGGTAGTATTCCTCATGATGTTGGTAGTAGTCAGTGTGATGTTGGTAGTAGTCCTCATGATGTTGGTAGTATTCTTCATGATGTTGGCAGTAGTCCTCATGATGTTGGTGGTGGTCCTCATGATGTTGGTGGTGGTCCTCATGATGTTGGTAGAAGTCCTCATGATGTTGGTAGTAGTCCTCATGATGTTGGTAGTAGTCCTAATGATGTTGGTAGTAGTCCTAGTGATGTTGGTAGTAGTCCTCATGATGTTGGTAGTAGTCCTCATCATGTTGGTGGTGGTCCTCATGATGTTGGTGGTGGTCCTCCAGATGTTGGTAGAAGTCCTCATGATGTTGGTAGTAGTCCTTATGCTGTTGGTGGTGGTCCTCTTGATGTTGCTTGAAGTCCTCATGATGTTGGTAGTGGTCCTGATGATATTGGTAGTAGTCCTCCTGATGTTTGTAGTATTCTTCATGATGTTAATAGTAGTCCTGGTGATGTTGGTGGTGGTTCTCATGATGTTGGTGGTGGTCCTCCAGATGTTGGTAGAAGTCCTCATGATGTTGGTAGTGTTCCTGGTGATGTTGGTAGTGGTCCTCTTCATGATGGTAGTAGTCCTCATGATGTTGGTAGTTGTCACTGTGATGTTGGTAGTAGTCCTCATGATGTTGGTAGTGTTCCTGGTGATGTTGGTAGTGGTCCTCTTCATGATGGTAGTAGTCCTCATGATGCTGGTATTTGTCACTGTGATGTTGGTAGTAGTCCTCATGATGTTGGAAGTAGTCCTCATGATGTTGGTAGTAGTCCTCATGATGTTGGTAGTAGTCCTCATAATGTTGGTAGTAGTCCTCATGATGTTGGTAGTTGTCACTGTGATGTTGGTAGGAGTCCTCATGATGTTGGTAGTGTTCCTGGTGATATTGGTAGGAGTCCTCATGATGTTGGTAGTAGTCCTCATGATGTTGGTAGTGTTCCTGGTGATGTTGGTAGTGGTCCTCTTCATGATGGTAGTAGTCCTCATGATGTTGGTAGTTGTCACTGTGATGTTGGTTGTAGTCCTCGTGATGTTGGTAGTGGTCCTCATGATGTTGGTAGTGGTCTTCATGATGTTGGTAGTATTCTTTATGATGTTAATAGTAGTCCTGGTGATGTTGGTGGTGGTTCTCATGATGTTGGTGGGGGTCCTGCAGATGTTGGTAGAAGTCCTCATAATGTTGGTAGTAGTCAGTGTGATGTTGGTAGTAGTCCTCATGATGTTGGTAGTATTCTTCATGATGTTGGCAGTAGTCCTAGTGATGTTGGTAGTATTCTTCATGATGTTGGTGGTGGTCCTCATGATGTTGGTGGTGGTCGTCATGATGTTGGTGGTGGTCCTCCAGATGTTGGTAGAAGTCCTCATGATGTTGGTAGTAGTCCTCATGATGTTGGTTGTGGTCCTGGTGATATTGGTAGTAGTCCTCATGATATTTAGTAGTCCTGATGATGTTGGTAGTGGTCCTCATGATGTTGATAGTGGTCCTGATGATGTTGGTAGTAGTCCTGGTGATGTTGGTAGTGGTCCTCATGATGTTGGTAGTGGTCCTGGTGATGTTGGTCATAGTCTTTTTGATGTTGGTAGTGTTCCTGGTGATGTTGGTAAAAGTCCTCATGATGTTTGTAGTAGTCCTCATGATGTTGGTTGTGGTCCTGGTGATATTGGTAGTAGTCCTGGTGATGTTGGTAGTAGTACTGGTGATGTTGGTGGTGGTCCTGATGATGTTGGTAGTGGTCCTCATGATATTGTTGGTTGTCCTCATGATGTTGGTAGTAGTCCTGGTGATGTTGGTAGTGGTCCTGATGATGTTTTTAGTGCTCCTCATGATGATTGTAGTAGTCCTTATAATGTTGGTAGTAGTCCTGGTGTTGTTGGTAGTAGTTCTGGTGATATTGGTTGTGCTCCTCATGATGTTGGTAGTAGTCCTAATGATGTTGGTAGTGGTCCTCATGATGTTGTTGGTTGTCCTCATGATGTTGGTAGTAGTCTTGGTGATGTTGATAGTGGTCCTCATGATGTTGATGGTGGTCCTCTTGATGTTGGTAGTATTCCTCAAGATGTTGGTTGTAGTCCTCATGATGTTGGTAGTAGTCCTTATGATGTTGGTGGTGGTCCTCTTGATGTTGGTTGGAGTCCTCATGATGTTGGTAGTGGTCCTGATGATGTTGATAGTAGTCTTGGTAATGTTGGTAGTGGTACTCATGATGTTAGTAGTGGTCCTGGTGATGTTGGTAATAGTCCTCGTGATGTTGGTAGTGGTCATGGTGATGTTGGTAGTGGTCTTCAGAATTTTGGTATTAGATCTGGTGATGTTGGTACTGTTAATCATGATGTTGGTAGTAGACCTGGTGATGTTGGTAGTGGTCCTGATGATGTTGGTATTAGTCCTGGTCATGTTGGTAGTGGTCCTGATGATGTTGGTAGTAGTACTGGTGATGTTGGTTGTAGTCCTGGTGATTTTGGTAGTGGTCCTCATGAAGTTGGTAATTGTCCTGAAGATGCTGGTAGTGGTCCTGATGATGTTGGTAGTAGTCCTGGTGATGTTGGTAGTAGTCCTCGTGATGCTGGTAGTAGTCCTCATGATGTTGGTAGTAGTCCTCATGGTGTTTATAGTAGTCATTATGATGTTGGTTGTGGTCCTCATGATGTTGGTAGTGGTCCTCATGATGTTAATAGTTTTCCTCATCATGTTGGTAGTGGTCCTCATAATGTTTGCACTAGTCCTGGTGATGTTGGTAGTAGTCCTGGTGATATTGGTAGTGGTCCTCCTGATGTTGGTAACAGTCCTCATGATGTTGGTAGTGGTCCTCATGATGTTGGGGGTTGTCCTCATGATGTTGGTAGTGGTCCTCATGATGTTTGTAATAGTCCTTATAATGTTGGTAGTAGTCCTGGTCATGTTGGTAGTGGTCCTGGTAATGTTGGTAATAGTCCTCGTGATGTTGGTAGTGGTCATGGTGATGTTGGTAGTGGTCCTCGTGATGTTGGTAGTAGTCCTGGTGATGTTGGTAGTGGTCCCGGTTGATGTTGGTAATAGTCCTCGTGATGTTGGTAGTAGTCATGGTGATGTTGGTAGTAGTCATGGTGATGTTGGTAGTAGGCCTGGTCATGTTGGTAGTGGTCCTGATGATGTTGGTAATAGAGCTGGTGATGTTGGTGGTGGTTTTGGTGATGTTAGTAGTAGTCTTCATAATGTTGTTGGAGGTCCTGTTGATATTGGTAGTTGTCCTCGTGATGTTGGTAGTAGTCCAGGTGATGTTGGTAGTGGTCCTGATGATGTTGGTAGTAGTCCTGATGATGTTGGTAGTGGTCCTGATGATGTTGGTAGTAGTCCTGGTGATGTTGGTAGTAGTAATCATGATGTTGGTAGTGGTCCTCATGATGTTGGTGGTGGTCCTCATAATGTTGGTCGTAGTCTTCATGATGTTGCTAGTAGTCCTGACGATATTGGTAGTAGTCCTGGTGATGTTAGTAGTAGTCCTTATGATGTTGTTGGTGGTCCTCATGATAATGGTGGTGGTCTTCATAATGTTGGTAGTGGTCCTCATGATGTTGGTTGTAGTCCTTGTGATGTTGGTAGTAGTCCTCATGATGTTGCTAGTAGTCCTGGTTATGTTGTTAGTAGACATTGTGATGGTAGTAGTAGTCCTGATGATGTTGGTAGTAGTGCTGGTGATGTTGGTAGTAGTACTGTTGATGTTGGTGAGGGTCCTGATGATGTTGGTGGTGGTCCTGATGATGTTGTTAGTAGTCCTCATTATGTTGGTAGTAGTCCTCATGATGTTGGTAGTAGTCATGGTCATGTTGGTAGTGGTCCTTATGATGTTGATGGTGGTCCTCATGATGTTGCTAGTGGTCCTGATGATATTGGTAGTAGTCCTCATGATGTTGGTAGTGGTCCTCATGTTGTTGGTAGTGGTCCTCATGATGTTGGTAGTGGTCCTCGTGATGTTGGTAGTGGTCCTCGTGATGCTGGTAGTGGTCCTCGAGATGTTGGTAGTGGTCCTCATGATGTTGGTAGTGGTCCTCATGATGTTGGTAGTTTTCCTCATCATGTTAGTAGTGGTCCTCATGATGTTTGCACTAGTCCTGGTGATGTTGGTAGTAGTCCTCGTGATATTGGTAGTGGTCCTCATGATGTTGTTGGTTGTCCTCATGATGTTGGTAGAAGTCCTCATGATGTTGGTAGTAGTCATGGTGATGTTGGTAGTAGGCCTGGTCATGTTGGTAGTGGTCCTGATGATGTTGGTAATAGAGCTGGTGATGTTGGTGGTGGTTTTGGTGATGTTAGTAGTAGTCTTCATAATGTTGTTGGAGGTCCTGTTGATATTGGTAGTTGTCCTCGTGATGTTGGTAGTAGTCCAGGTAATGTTGGTAGTGGTCCTGATGATGTTGGTAGTAGTCCTGATGATGTCGGTAGTGGTCCTGATGATGTTGGTAGTAGTCCTGGTGATGTTGGTAGTAGTAATTATGATGTTGGTAGTGGTCCTAGTGATGTTGGTAGTATTCTTCATGATGTTGGTAGTAGTCCTCATGATGTTGGTGGTGGTCCTCATGATGTTGGTGGTGGTCCTCCAGATGTTGGTAGAAGTCCTCATGATGTTGGTAGTAGTCCTCATGATGATGGTTGTGGTCCTGGTGATATTGGTAGTAGTCCTCATGATATTTAGTAGTCCTGATGATGTTGGTAGTGGTCCTCATGATGTTGATAGTGGTCCTGATGATGTTGGTAGTAGTCCTGGTGATGTTGGTAGTGGTCCTCATGATGTTGGTAGTGGTCCTGGTGATGTTGGTCATAGTCTTTTTGATGTTGGTAGTGTTCCTGGTGATGTTGGTAAAAGTCCTCATGATGTTTGTAGTAGTCCTCATGATGTTGGTTGTGGTCCTGGTGATATTGGTAGTAGTCCTGGTGATGTTGGTAGTAGTACTGGTGATGTTGGTGGTGGTCCTGATGATGTTGGTAGTGGTCCTCATGATATTGTTGGTTGTCCTCATGATGTTGGTAGTAGTCCTGGTGATGTTGGTAGTGGTCCTGATGATGTTTTTAGTGCTCCTCATGATGATTGTAGTAGTCCTTATAATGTTGGTAGTAGTCCTGTTGTTGTTAGTAGTAGTTCTGGTGATATTGGTTGTGCTCCTCATGATGTTGGTAGTAGTCCTAATGATGTTGGTAGTGGTCCTCATGATGTTGTTGGTTGTCCTCATGATGTTGGTAGTAGTCTTTGTGATGTTGATAGTGGTCCTCATGATGTTGATGGTGGTCCTCTTGATGTTGGTAGTATTCCTCAAGATGTTGGTTGTAGTCCTCATGATGTTGGTAGTAGTCCTTATGATGTTGGTGGTGGTCCTCTTGATGTTGGTTGGAGTCCTCATGATGTTGGTAGTGGTCCTGATGATGTTGATAGTAGTCCTGGTAATGTTGGTAGTGGTACTCATGATGTTAGTAGTGGTCCTGGTGATGTTGGTAATAGTCCTCGTGATGTTGGTAGTGGTCATGGTGATGTTGGTAGTGGTCTTCAGAATTTTGGTATGAGATCTGGTGATGTTGGTACTGTTAATCATGATGTTGGTAGTAGACCTGGTGATGTTGGTAGTGGTCCTGATGATGTTGGTATTAGTCCTGGTCATGTTGGTAGTGGTCCTGATGATGTTGGTAGTAGTACTGGTGATGTTGGTTGTAGTCCTGGTGATTTTGGTAGTGGTCCTCATGAAGTTGGTAATTGTCCTGAAGATGCTGGTAGTGGTCCTGATGATGTTGGTAGTAGTCCTGGTGATGTTGGTAGTAGTCCTCGTGATGCTGGTAGTAGTCCTCATGATGTTGGTAGTAGTCCTCATGGTGTTTATAGTAGTCATTATGATGTTGGTTGTGGTCCTCATGATGTTGGTAGTGGTCCTCATGATGTTAATAGTTTTCCTCATCATGTTGGTAATGGTCCTCATAATGTTTGCACTAGTCCTGGTGATGTTGGTAGTAGTCCTGGTGATATTGGTAGTGGGCCTCCTGATGTTGGTAACAGTCTTCATGATGTTGGTAGTGGTCCTCATGATGTTGGTGGTTGTCCTCATGATGTTGGTAGTGGTCCTCATGATGTTTGTAATAGTCCTTATAATGTTGGTAGTAGTCCTGGTCATGTTGGTAGTGGTCCTGGTGATGTTGGTAATAGTCCTCGTGATGTTGGTAGTGGTCATGGTGATGTTGGTAGTGGTCCTCGTGATGTTGGTAGTAGTCCTGGTGATGTTGGTAGTGGTCCCAGTTGATGTTGGTAATAGTCCTCGTGATGTTGGTAGTAGTCATGGTGATGTTGGTAGTGGTCCTTGTGATGTTGGTAATAGTCCTCGTGATGTTGGTAGTGGTCATGGTGATGTTGGTAGTGGTCCTCGTAATTGTGGTATTAGACCTGGTGATGTTGGTAGTGGTCCTCATGATGTTGGTAGTAGTCCTGGTGATGTTGGTAGTGGTAATCATGATGTTGGTAGTAGTCATGGTGATGTTGGTAGTAGGCCTGGTCATGTTGGTAGTGGTCCTGATGATGTTGGTAATAGAGCTGGTGATGTTGGTGGTGGTTTTGGTGATGTTAGTAGTAGTCTTCATAATGTTGTTGGAGGTCCTGTTGATATTGGTAGTTGGCCTCGTGATGTTGGTAGTAGTCCAGGTAATGTTGGTAGTGGTCCTGATGATGTTGGTAGTAGTCCTGATGATGTCGGTAGTGGTCCTGATGATGTTGGTAGTAGTCCTGGTGATGTTGGTAGTAGTAATCATGATGTTGGTAGTGGTCCTCATGATGTTGGTGGTGGTCCTCATAATGTTGGTAGTAGTCTTCATGATGTTGCTAGTAGTCCTGACGATATTGGTAGTAGTCCTGGTGATGTTAGTAGTAGTCCTCATGATGTTGTTGGTGGTCCTCATGATAATGGTGGTGGTCTTCATGATGTTGGTAGTGGTCCTCATGATGTTGGTTGTAGTCCTTGTGATGTTGGTAGTAGTCCTCATGATGTTGCTAGTAGTCCTGGTTATGTCTGTGGTGCTCCTGGTGATGGTAGTAGTAGTCCTGATGATGTTGGTAGTAGTGCTGGTGATGTTGGTAGTAGTACTGTTGATGTTGGTGAGGGTCCTGATGATGTTGGTGGTGGTCCTGATGATGTTGTTAGTAGTCCTCATTATGTTGGTAGTAGTCCTCATTATGTTGGTAGTAGTCATGGTCATGTTGGTAGTGGTCCTTATGATGTTGATGGTGGTCCTCATGATGTTGCTAGTGGTCCTGATGATATTGGTAGTAGTCCTCATGATGTTTTAAGTGGTCCTCATGTTGTTGGTAGTGGTCCTCATGATGTTGGTTGTCTTCTTCTTGAGGTTGGTAGTAGTCCTCATGATGTTGGTAGTAGTCCTCATGATATTGGTGGTGCTGTTCGTGATGTTGGTAGTAGTCCTCATGACTTTGGTAATGGTCCTCATGATGCTGGTAGTCGTCCTCATGATGTTGATAGTGGTCCTGATGATGTTGGTAGTAGTCCTGGTGATGTTGGTAGTGCTTCTGGTGATGTTGGTAATAGTCTTCGTGATGTTGGTAGTGGTCCTGCTGATGTTGGTAGTAGTCCTCATGATATTGGTAATAGTCCTCATGATGCTGGTAGTAGTCCTCATGATGTTGGTAGTAGTCCTCATGATGTTTGTAGTAGTCATTATGATGTTGGTTGTGGTCCTGGTGATATTGGTAGTAGTCCTCATGATGTTGGTAGTAGTCCTGGTGATGTTGATAGGGGTCCTCATGATGTTGGTAATAGTCCTGGTGATGTTGGTAGTAGTCCTCATGATGTTGGTAGTATTCCTGGTGATGTTGGTCGTGGTCCTCATGATGTTGGTAGTAGTCCTCATGATGTTGGTAGTAGTCCTCATGATGTAGGTAGTAGTCCTCATGATGTTGGTAGTGGTCCTCATGATGTTGGTACTGGTCCTGATGATGTTGGTAGTAGTCCTGGTGATGTTGGTAGTGGTCCTCATGATGTTGGTAGTGGTCCTGGTGATGTTGGTAATAGTCCTCGTGATGTTGGTAGTGGTCCTGGTGATGTTGGTAATAGTCCTCGTGATGTTGGTAGTGGTCATGGTGATGTTGGTAATGGTCCTCGTAATTTTAGTCGTAGATCTGGTGATGTACGTAGTGGTAATCATGATGTTGGTAGTAGACCTGGTGATGTTGGTAGTTGTAATCCTGATTTTGGTAGTAGTCCTGATGATGTTGGTAGTGGTCCTGATGATGTTGGTAATGGTCCTCGTTATTTTAGTAGTAGATCTGGTGATGTACGTAGTGGTAATCATGATGTTGGTAGTATACCTGGTGATGTTGGTAGTTGTAATCATGATGTTGGTAGTAGTCCTGATGATGTTGGTAGTGGTCCTGATGATGTTGGTAGTAGTCCTGGTCATGTTGGTAGTGGTCTTGATGATGTTGGTAGTGGTCCTGGTGATGTTGGTAATGGTCCTCGTAATTTTAGTAGTAGATCTGGTGATGTACTTAGTGGTAATCATGATGTTGGTAGTAGACCTGGTGATGTTGGTAGTTGTAATCATGATGTTGGTAGTAGTCCTGATGATGTTGGTAGTGGTCCAGATGATGTTGGTAGTAGTCCTGGTCATGTCGGTTGTGGTCTTGATGATGTTGGTAGTAGTTCTGGTGATGTTGGTTGTAGTCCTGGCGATTTTGGTAGTGGTCCTCGTGATGTTGGTAATTGTCCTGAAGATGTTGGTAGTGGTCGTGATGATGTTGGTAGTAGTCCTGGTGATGTTGGTTGTAGTCCTCATGATGCTGGTAGTAGTCCTCGTGATGTTGGTAGTGGTCCTCATGATGTTGGTAGTGGTCCTCATGATGTTGGTAGTGGTCCTCATGATGTTGCTAGTGGGCCTCATGATGTTAGCAGCAGTCCTCATGATGTTGGCACTACTCCTGTTGATGTTGGTAGTAGTCAAGGTGATGTTGGTAGTAGTCCTGGTGATATTGGTAGTGGTCCTCATGATGTTGGTAGCAGTCATTATGATGTTAGTAGTGGTCCTGATGATGTTGGTGGTTGTCCTCCTGATGTTGGTAGTGGTCTTGGTGACCTTGGTAGTAGTACTGGTGATGTTGGTGGTGGTCCTCTTGATGTTAATAGTAGTCCTGGCAATGTTGGTGGTAGTTCTGGTGATGTAAGTAGTAGTCTTCATGGTGTTGTTGGTGGTCCTGGTGATGTTGGTAGTGGTCCTCGTGATGTTGGTAGTAGTCCTGGTGATGTTTGTAGTGGTCCTGATGATGTTGGTAGTGGTCCTCATGATGTTGGTAGTAGTCCTGGTGTTGTTGGTAGTAGTCCTCATGATGTTGGTAGTGGTCTTCGTGATGTTGGTAGTAGTCCTCATGTTGTTGGTAGTAGTCTTCATGATGTTGGTAGGAGTCCTGACGATGCTGGTAGTAGTCCTGGTGATGTTGGTAGTAGTCCTCATGATGTTGGTGGTGGCCCTTATGTTTTTGGTGGTGGTACTCATGTTGTTGGTATTGGTCCTCATGATGTTGGTGGTGGTCCTCATGATGTTGGTAGTAGTCCTCACAATGTTGGTAGTAGTCCTTATGATATTGGTGGTGGTCCTCATGTTGTTGGTGGTGGTCCTCATGATGTTGGTATTGGTCCTCATGATGTTGGTAGTAGTCCTGGTGATGTTGGTAGTGGTCCTCATGATGTTGGTGGTGGTCCTCATGATGTTGGTAGTAGTCCTCATGATGTTGGACGTACTCTTCATGATGTTGGTAGTAGTCCTTACGATGTTGGTATTAGGCCTAGGAATGTTGGTATTATTCCTCATGATTTTGGTAATAGTCTTCAGGATGTTGGTAGTAGGTCCTGAAGATGTTGGTATTAGTCCTAGTGATGTTGGTAGTAGTCTTCATGATGTTGGTAGTAGTCCTGGTGATGTTTGTAGTAAGCCTCATGATGTTGGTAGTAGTCCTAGTGATGTTGGTAGTAGTCCTCATGATGTTGGTAGAAGTCCTCATGATGTTGGTAGTAGTCTTTATGATGTTGGTAGTAGTCCTTAAGACGTTGGTAGTAGTCCTGGTGATGTTGTCAGTAGTTCTCATGAAGTTGGTTGTGGTCCTCATGTTGTTGGTGGTGTTCCTCATGATGTTGGTATTGGTCCTCATGATGTTGGTAGTAGTCCTCATGATGTTGTTAGTAGTCCTGGCAATGTTGGTTGTGGTCCTCATGATGTTGGTCGTGGTCCTCATGATGTTGGTATTAGTACTGATAATGTTGATAGAGGTCCTCATGATGTTGGTAGTAGTCCTGGTGATGTTGGTGGTGTTCCTCTTGATGTTAGTAGTGGTCCTCATGATGTTGGTAGTGGTGCTGATGATGTTGGTAGAAGTCCTCATGTTGTTGGTAGTGGTCCTCATGATGTTGGTAGTAGTCCTGTTGATGTTGGTCGTAGTCCACTTTATGTTGGTGGTGGTCCTCTTGATGACGGTAGTAGTCCTGGTGATGTTGGTGTTCGTCCGGGTGATTTTGGTGGTTGTCCTTATGATGTTGGTAGTAGTCCTCATGATGTTGGTAGTGGTCTGGATGTTAGTGGTGGTCCTCTTGATGTTTGTAGTAGTCCTGCTGATGTTGGTGGTTGTCCTCTTGATGTTGTTAGTGGTCCTCATGATGTTGGTGGTGCTCCTGGTGATGTTGGTAGTAGTTCTCATGATGTTGCTAGTAGTCCTGATTATGTTAGTAGTGGTACTTATGATGGTGGTAGTGGTCCTCTTGATGTTGGAAGTAGTCCTTATGATGTTGGTATTCCTCCTCATGATGATGGTAGTGGTCATCATGATGTTGGTAGTGGTCCTGGTGATATATGTGGTAGTGTTCACGGTGTTGGTAGTGGTCGTGATGATGTTGGTAGTGGACCTTCTGATGTTGGTAGTGGTCCTTATGATGTTGGTAGTGGTCTTCATGATGTTGGTATTGGTCCTCGGGATGTTAGTAGTGGTCATCATGATGTTTGTAGTGGTCCTGGTGATGTTGGTTGTGGTCCAGGTGATGTTGGTAGTGGTCGTCTTGATCTTGGTAGTAGTCCTCATAATGTTGGTAGTAGTCCTCATGATGTTGGTAGGAGTCCTCATGATGTTGGTAGTAGTCCTCATGATGTTGGTTGTGGTCCTGGTGATATTGGTAGTAGTCCTCATGATGTTGGTAGTGGTCCTCATGATGTTGATAGTGGTCCTCATGATGTTGGTAGTAGTCCTGGTGATGTTGGAAGTGGTCCTCATGATATTGGTAGTGGTCCTGGTGATGTTGGTAATAGTCTTCGTGATGTTGGTAGTGTTCCTGGTGATGTTGGTAATAGTCCTCATGATGTTTGTAGTAGTCCATATGATGTTGGTTGTGGTCCTGGTGATATTGGTAGTATGCCTCATGATGTTGGTAGTAGTCCTGGTGATGTTGAAAGTGATCCTCATGATGTTGGTAGTAGTCCTGGTGATTTTGGTAGTAGTACTGGTGATGTTGGTAGTGGTCCTCATGATGTTGGCAGCAGTCCTCATGATGTTGGCACTAGTCCTGGTGATGTTGGTAGTAGTCCAGGTGATGTTGTTAGTAGTCCTGGTGATATTGGTAGTGGTCCTCTTGATGTTGGTAGTAGTCCTCATGATGTTGATAGTGGTCCTCATGATGTTGGTGGTTGTCCGCATGATATTGGTGGTTGTCTTCAAGATGTTTTTAGTGGTCCTCATGATGTTTGTAGTAGTCCTTATAATGTTGGTAGTAGTCGTGGTGTTGTTGGTAGTAGTTCTGGTGATATTGGAAATGCTCCTCATGATGTTGGTAGTAGTCCTAATGATGTTGGTAGTGGTCCTCATGATGTTAGTGGTTGTCCTTATGATGTTGGTAGGAGACCTGGTGATGTTGGAAGTGGTAATCATTATGTTGGTCGTAGTCCTGATGATGTTGTTAGTGGTCCTGATGATGGTGGTAGTAGTCCTGGTCATGTTGGTAGTGGTCCTGATGATGTTGGTTGTAGTCCTGGTGATATTGGTAGTGGTCCTCATGATGTCGGTAATTGTCCTGAAGATGCTGGTAGTGGTCCTGATAATGTTGGTAGTAGTCCTGGTGATGTTGGTAGTAGTCCTCGTGATGCTGGTAGTAGTCCTCGGGATGTTGGTAGTGGTCATCATTATGTTGGTCGTAGTCCTGGTGATGTTGGTAGTGGTCCTGATGATGTTGGTAGTGGTCCTGATGATGTTGGTAGTAGTCCTGGTGATGTTGGTAGTATTCCTCATAATGTTGTTAGTGGTCTTCGTGATGTTGGTAGTAGTCCTCATGATGTTGGTAGTAGTCCTCATGATGTTGATAGTGTTCCTCATGATGTTGGTGGTTGTCCGCATGATGTTGGTGGTTGTCCTCAAGATGATTTTAGTGGTCCTCATGATGTTTGTAGTGTCCTTATAATGTTGGTAGTAGTCCTGGTGTTGTTGGTAGTAGTTCTGGTGATATTGGTAGTGCTCACGGTGTTGGTAGTTGTCGTGATGATGTTGGTAGTGGTCCTTGTGATGTTAGTAGTGGTCCTTATGATGTTGGTAGTGGTCCTCATGATGTTGGTAGTGGTCCTCATGATGTTGATAGTGGTCCTGATGATGTTGGTAGTGGTCCTAATGATGTTGGTAGTAGTCCTCGGGATGTTGATAGTAGTTCTGATGATATTGGTAGTGCTCTTCATGATGTTGGTAGTAGTCCTAATGATGTTGGTAGTGGTCCTCATGATGTTGGTGGTTGTCCTCATGATGTTGGTAGTAGACCTGATGATGTTGGTAGTGGTAATCATTATGTTGGTAGTAGTCCTGATGATGTTGGTAGTGGTCCTGATGATGTTGGTAGTAGTCCTGGTGATGTTGGTTGTAGTCCTGGTGATTTTGGTAGTGGTCCTCATGAAGTTGGTAATTGTCCTGAAGATGCTGGTAGTGGTCCTTATAATGTTGGTAGTAGTCCTGGTGTTGTTGGTAGTAGTTCTGGTGATATTAGTAGTGCTCCTCATGATGTTGGTAGTAGTCCTAATGATGTTGGTAGTGGTCCTCATGATGTTGGTGGTTGTCCTCATGATGTTAGTAGTAGACCTGGTGATGTTTGTAGTGGTCCTGATGATGTTGGTAGTAGTCCTGGTCATGTTGGTAGTGGTCCTGATGATGGTGGTAGTAGTCCTGGTGATGTTGGTTGTAGTCCTGGTGATTTTGGTAGTGGTCCTTATGATGTTGGTATTTGTTCTAAAGATGCTGGTAGTTGTCCTGATAATGTTAGTAGTAGTCCTTGTGATGTTGGTAGTAGTTCTCGTGATGTTGGTAGTAGTCCTCGTGATGTTGGTAGTGGTCCTCATGATGTTGGTAGTGGTTTTCATGATGGTGGTAGTTTTCCTCATCATGTTGGTAGTGGTCCTCATGATGTTTGCACTAGTCCTGGTTATGTTGGTAGTAGTCCTGGTGATATTGGTAGTGGTCCTCATGATGTTGGTAGTAGTCCTCATGATGTTGGTAGTGGTCCTTATGATGTTGGTGTTGTCCTCATGATGTTGGTATTGGTCCTCATAATGTTTGTAATAGTCCTTATAATGTTGGTAGTAGTCCTTGTGATGTTGGTAGTAGTACTGGTGTTGTTCGTAGTGGTCCTCATGATGTTGGTAGTAGTCTTGGTGATGTTGATTGTAGTAATCATGATGTTGGTAGTAGTCCTCGTCATGTTCTTCATGATGTTGGTAGTAGTCCTTGTCATGTTGGTAGTAGTCCTCGTGATGTTGGTGGTGGTCCTCATGATGTTGCTAGTGGTCCTTAGTATATTGGTTGTAGTCTTAATTATGTTGGTAGTAGTCCTCATGATGTTGGTAGTAGTCTTGGTGACGTTGGTAGTAGTCCTGGTGATGTTGGTGGTGGTCCTCTTGATGTTAGTATTAGTCCTGGTGATGTTGGTAGTGGTCCTCGTGTAGTTGGTAGTAGTCCTGGTGATGTTGTTAGTGGTCCTGATGATGTTGTTAGTGGTCCTCATGATGTTGGTAGTAGTCCTGGTGTTGTTTGTAGTAGTCCAGGTGATGTTGTTAATGGTCCTCATGATGTTGGTAGTTGTCCTGATGATGTTGGTAGTGGTCCTGATGATGTTGGTAGTAGTCCTGGTAATGTTTTTAGTATTCCTCATGATGTTGGTAGTGGTCTTCGTGATGTTGGTAGTAGTCCTCATGATGTTGGTAGTATTCCTCATGATGTTGATAGTGTTCCTCATGATGTTGGTGGTTGTCCGCATGATGTTGGTGGTTGTCCTCAAGATGATTTTAGTGGTCCTCATGATGTTTGTAGTAGTCCTTATAATGTTGCTAGTAGTCCTGGTGTTGTTGGTAGTAGTTCTGGTGATATTGGTAGTGCTCACTGTGTTGGTAGTTGTCGTGATGATGTTAGTATTAGTCCTGGTGATGTTGGTAGTGGTCCTCATGTAGTTGGTAGTGGTCCAGGTGATGTTGGTAGTGGTCATCTTGATCTTGGTAGTAGTCCTCATAATGTTGGTAGTAGTCCTCATGATGTTGGTAGGAGTCCTGGTGATGTTGGTAGTAGTCCTCATGATGTTGGTGGTGATCCTCATGTTCTTGGTGGTGGTCCTGATGATGTTGGTAGTAGACCACATGATGTTGGTTGTAGTCCTCATGATGTTGGTAGTAGTCCTGGTCATGTTGGTAGTGGTCCTTGTGATGTTGGTGGTGGTCCTCATGATGTTGGTGGTGATCCTCCAGATGTTGGTAGAAGTCCTCATGATGTTGGTAGTCGTCCTGGTGTTGTTGGTAGTAATTCTGGTGATAGTGGTAGTGGTCCTGATAATGTTGGTAGTAGTTCTGGTGATATTGGTAGTGCTCCTCATGATGTTGGTAGTAGTCCTAATGATGTTGGTAGTGGTCCTCATGATGTTGGTGGTTTTCCTCATGATGTTAGTAGTAGACCTGGTGATGTTTGTAGTGGTCCTGATGATGTTGGTAGTAGTCCTGGTCATGTTGGTAGTGGTCCTGATGATGTTGGTAGTAGTCCTGGTGATGTTGGTTGTAGTCCTGGTGATTTTGGTAGTGGTCCTTATGATGTTGGTATTTGTTCTGAAGATGCTGGTAGTGGTCCTGATAATGTTAGTAGTAGTCCTTGTGATGTTGGTAGTAGTCCTCGTGATGTTGGTAGTAGTCCTCGTGATGTTGGTAGTGGTCCTCATGATGTTGGTAGTAGTCCTGATGATGTTGGTAGTTTTCCTCATCATGTTGGTAGTGGTCCTCATGATGTTTGCACTAGTCCTGGTGATGTTGGTAGTAGTCCTGGTGATATTGGTAGTGGTCCTCATGATGTTGGTAGTAGTCCTCATGATGTTGGTAGTGGTCCTTATGATGTTGGTGTTGTCCTCATGATGTTGGTATTGGTCCTCATAATGTTTGTAATAGTCCTTATAATGTTGGTAGTAGTCCTTGTGATGTTGGTAGTAGTACTGGTGTTGTTCGTAGTGGTCCTCATGATGTTGGTAGTAGTCTTGGTGATGTTGATTGTAGTAATCATGATGTTGGTAGTAGTCCTCGTCATGTTCTTCATGATGTTGGTAGTAGTCCTTGTCATGTTGGTAGTAGTCCTCGTGATGTTGGTGGTGGTCCTCATGATGTTGCTAGTGGTCCTTAGTATATTGGTTGTAGTCTTAATTATGTTGGTAGTAGTCCTCATGATGTTGGTAGTAGTCTTGGTGACGTTGGTAGTAGTCCTGGTGATGTTGGTGGTGGTCCTCTTGATGTTAGTAGTAGTCCTGGTGATGTTGGTAGTAGTCCTGGTGATGTTAGTAGTGGTCCTGATGATGTTGTTAGTGATCCTCATGATGTTAGTATTAGTCCTGGTGATGTTGGTAGTGGTCCTCATGTAGTTGGTAGTGGTCCAGGTGATGTTGGTAGTGGTCATCTTGATCTTGGTAGTAGTCCTCATAATGTTGGTAGTAGTCCTCATGATGTTGGTAGGAGTCCTGGTGATGTTGGTAGTAGTCCTCATGATGTTGGTGGTGATCCTCATGTTCTTGGTGGTGGTCCTGATGATGTTGGTAGTAGACCACATGATGTTGGTTGTAGTCCTCATGATGTTGGTAGTAGTCCTGTTCATGTTGGTAGTGGTCCTTGTGATGTTGGTGGTGGTCCTCATGATGTTGGTGGTGATCCTCCAGATGTTGGTAGAAGTCCTCATGATGTTGGTAGTCGTCCTGGTGTTGTTGGTAGTAATTCTGGTGATAGTGGTAGTAGTCCTTATAATGTTGGTAGTAGTCCTGGTGTTGTTGGTAGTAGGTCTGGTGATATTGGTAGTGCTCCTCATGATGTTGGTAGTAGTCCTAATGATGTTGGTAGTGGTCCTCGTGATGTTGGTGGTTTTCCTCATGATGTTAGTAGTAGACCTGGTGATGTTTGTAGTGGTCCTGATGATGTTGGTAGTAGTCCTGGTCATGTTGGTAGTGGTCCTGATGATGTTGGTAGTAGTCCTGGTGATGTTGGTTGTAGTCCTGGTGATTTTGGTAGTGGTCCTTATGATGTTGGTATTTGTTCTAAAGATGCTGGTAGTTGTCCTGATAATGTTAGTAGTAGTCCTTGTGATGTTGGTAGTAGTTCTCGTGATGTTGGTAGTAGTCCTCGTGATGTTGGTAGTGGTCCTCATGATGTTGGTAGTGGTTTTCATGATGGTGGTAGTTTTCCTCATCATGTTGGTAGTGGTCCTCATGATGTTTGCACTAGTCCTGGTGATGTTGGTAGTAGTCCTGGTGATATTGGTAGTGGTCCTCATGATGTTGGTAGTAGTCCTCATGATGTTGGTAGTGGTCCTTATGATGTTGGTGTTGTCCTCATGATGTTGGTATTGGTCCTCATAATGTTTGTAATAGTCCTTATAATGTTGGTAGTAGTCCTTGTGATGTTGGTAGTAGTACTGGTGTTGTTCGTAGTGGTCCTCATGATGTTGGTAGTAGTCTTGGTGATGTTGATTGTAGTAATCATGATGTTGGTAGTAGTCCTCGTCATGTTCTTCATGATGTTGGTAGTAGTCCTTGTCATGTTGGTAGTAGTCCTCGTGATGTTGGTGGTGGTCCTCATGATGTTGGTAGTGGTCCTTAATATATTGGTTGTAGTCTTAATTATGTTGGTAGTAGTCCTCATGATGTTGGTAGTAGTCTTGGTGACGTTGGTAGTAGTCCTGGTGATGTTGGTGGTGGTCCTCTTGATGTTAGTATTAGTCCTGGTGATGTTGGTAGTGGTCCTCGTGTAGTTGGTAGTAGTCCTGGTGATGTTGTTAGTGGTCCTGATGATGTTGTTAGTGGTCCTCATGATGTTGGTAGTAGTCCTGGTGTTGTTTGTAGTAGTCCAGGTGATGTTGTTAATGGTCCTCATGATGTTGGTAGTTGTCCTGATGATGTTGGTAGTGGTCCTGATGATGTTGGTAGTAGTCCTGGTAATGTTTTTAGTATTCCTCATGATGTTGGTAGTGGTCTTCGTGATGTTGGTAGTAGTCCTCATGATGTTGGTAGTATTCCTCATGATGTTGATAGTGTTCCTCATGATGTTGGTGGTTGTCCGCATGATGTTGGTGGTTGTCCTCAAGATGATTTTAGTGGTCCTCATGATGTTTGTAGTAGTCCTTATAATGTTGCTAGTAGTCCTGGTGTTGTTGGTAGTAGTTCTGGTGATATTGGTAGTGCTCACTGTGTTGGTAGTTGTCGTGATGATGTTAGTATTAGTCCTGGTGATGTTGGTAGTGGTCCTCATGTAGTTGGTAGTGGTCCAGGTGATGTTGGTAGTGGTCATCTTGATCTTGGTAGTAGTCCTCATAATGTTGGTAGTAGTCCTCATGATGTTGGTAGGAGTCCTGGTGATGTTGGTAGTAGTCCTCATGATGTTGGTGGTGATCCTCATGTTCTTGGTAATGGTCCTGATGATGTTGGTAGTAGACCACATGATGTTGGTTGTAGTCCTCATGATGTTGGTAGTAGTCCTGTTCATGTTGGTAGTGGTCCTTGTGATGTTGGTGGTGGTCCTCATGATGTTGGTGGTGATCCTCCAGATGTTGGTAGAAGTCCTCATGATGTTGGTAGTCGTCCTGGTGTTGTTGGTAGTAATTCTGGTGATAGTGGTAGTAGTCCTTATAATGTTGGTAGTAGTCCTGGTGTTGTTGGTAGTAGGTCTGGTGATATTGGTAGTGCTCCTCATGATGTTGGTAGTAGTCCTAATGATGTTGGTAGTGGTCCTCGTGATGTTGGTGGTTTTCCTCATGATGTTAGTAGTAGACCTGGTGATGTTTGTAGTGGTCCTGATGATGTTGGTAGTAGTCCTGGTCATGTTGGTAGTGGTCCTGATGATGTTGGTAGTAGTCCTGGTGATGTTGGTTGTAGTCCTGGTGATTTTGGTAGTGGTCCTTATGATGTTGGTATTTGTTCTGAAGATGCTGGTAGTTGTCCTGATAATGTTAGTAGTAGTCCTTGTGATGTTGGTAGTAGTTCTCGTGATGTTGGTAGTAGTCCTCGTGATGTTGGTAGTGGTCCTCATGATGTTGGTAGTGGTTTTCATGATGGTGGTAGTTTTCCTCATCATGTTGGTAGTGGTCCTCATGATGTTTGCACTAGTCCTGGTGATGTTGGTAGTAGTCCTGGTGATATTGGTAGTGGTCCTCATGATGTTGGTAGTAGTCCTCATGATGTTGGTAGTGGTCCTCATGATGTTGGTGTTGTCCTCATGATGTTGGTATTGGTCCTCATAATGTTTGTAATAGTCCTTATAATGTTGGTAGTAGTCCTTGTGATGTTGGTAGTAGTACTGGTGTTGTTCGTAGTGGTCCTCATGATGTTGGTAGTAGTCTTGGTGATGTTGATTGTAGTAATCATGATGTTGGTAGTAGTCCTCGTCATGTTCTTCATGATGTTGGTAGTAGTCCTTGTCATGTTGGTAGTAGTCCTCGTGATGTTGGTGGTGGTCCTCATGATGTTGCTAGTGGTCCTTAGTATATTGGTTGTAGTCTTAATTATGTTGGTAGTAGTCCTCATGATGTTGGTAGTAGTCTTGGTGACGTTGGTAGTAGTCCTGGTGATGTTGGTGGTGGTCCTCTTGATGTTAGTATTAGTCCTGGTGATGTTGGTAGTGGTCCTCGTGTAGTTGGTAGTAGTCCTGGTGATGTTGTTAGTGGTCCTGATGATGTTGTTAGTGGTCCTCATGATGTTGGTAGTAGTCCTGGTGTTGTTTGTAGTAGTCCAGGTGATGTTGTTAATGGTCCTCATGATGTTGGTAGTTGTCCTGATGATGTTGGTAGTGGTCCTGATGATGTTGGTAGTAGTCCTGGTAATGTTTTTAGTATTCCTCATGATGTTGGTAGTGGTCTTCGTGATGTTGGTAGTAGTCCTCATGATGTTGGTAGTATTCCTCATGATGTTGATAGTGTTCCTCATGATGTTGGTGGTTGTCCGCATGATGTTGGTGGTTGTCCTCAAGATGATTTTAGTGGTCCTCATGATGTTTGTAGTAGTCCTTATAATGTTGCTAGTAGTCCTGGTGTTGTTGGTAGTAGTTCTGGTGATATTGGTAGTGCTCACGGTGTTGGTAGTTGTCGTGATGATGTTAGTATTAGTCCTGGTGATGTTGGTAGTGGTCCTCATGTAGTTGGTAGTGGTCCAGGTGATGTTGGTAGTGGTCATCTTGATCTTGGTAGTAGTCCTCATAATGTTGGTAGTAGTCCTCATGATGTTGGTAGGAGTCCTGGTGATGTTGGTAGTAGTCCTCATGATGTTGGTGGTGATCCTCATGTTCTTGGTGGTGGTCCTGATGATGTTGGTAGTAGACCACATGATGTTGGTTGTAGTCCTCATGATGTTGGTAGTAGTCCTGGTCATGTTGGTAGTGGTCCTTGTGATGTTGGTGGTGGTCCTCATGATGTTGGTGGTGATCCTCCAGATGTTGGTAGAAGTCCTCATGATGTTGGTAGTCGTCCTGGTGTTGTTGGTAGTAATTCTGGTGATAGTGGTAGTGGTCCTGATAATGTTGGTAGTAGTTCTGGTGATATTGGTAGTGCTCCTCATGATGTTGGTAGTAGTCCTAATGATGTTGGTAGTGGTCCTCATGATGTTGGTGGTTTTCCTCATGATGTTAGTAGTAGACCTGGTGATGTTTGTAGTGGTCCTGATGATGTTGGTAGTAGTCCTGGTCATGTTGGTAGTGGTCCTGATGATGTTGGTAGTAGTCCTGGTGATGTTGGTTGTAGTCCTGGTGATTTTGGTAGTGGTCCTTATGATGTTGGTATTTGTTCTGAAGATGCTGGTAGTGGTCCTGATAATGTTAGTAGTAGTCCTTGTGATGTTGGTAGTAGTCCTCGTGATGTTGGTAGTAGTCCTCGTGATGTTGGTAGTGGTCCTCATGATGTTGGTAGTAGTCCTGATGATGTTGGTAGTTTTCCTCATCATGTTGGTAGTGGTCCTCATGATGTTTGCACTAGTCCTGGTGATGTTGGTAGTAGTCCTGGTGATATTGGTAGTGGTCCTCATGATGTTGGTAGTAGTCCTCATGATGTTGGTAGTGGTCCTTATGATGTTGGTGGTTGTCCTCATGATGTTGGTAGTGGTCCTCATAATGTTTGTAATAGTCCTTATAATGTTGGTAGTAGTCCTGGTGATGTTGGTAGTAGTACTGGTGTTGTTCGTAGTGGTCCTCATGATGTTGGTAGTAGTCTTGGTGATGTTGATTGTAGTAATCATGATGTTGGTAGTAGTCCTCGTCATGTTCCTCATGATGTTGGTAGTAGTCCTTGTCATGTTGGTAGTAGTCCTCGTGATGTTGGTGGTGGTCCTCATGATGTTGGTAGTGGTCCTTAATATATTGGTTGTAGTCTTAATTATGTTGGTAGTAGTCCTCATGATGTTGGTAGTAGTCTTGGTGACGTTGGTAGTAGTCCTGGTGATGTTGGTGGTGGTCCTCTTGATGTTAGTAGTAGTCCTGGTGATGTTGGTAGTAGTCCTGGTGATGTTGGTAGTGGTCCTGATGATGTTGTTAGTGATCCTCATGATGTTAGTATTAGTCCTGGTGATGTTGGTAGTGGTCCTCATGTAGTTGGTAGTGGTCCAGGTGATGTTGGTAGTGGTCATCTTGATCTTGGTAGTAGTCCTCATAATGTTGGTAGTAGTCCTCATGATGTTGGTAGGAGTCCTGGTGATGTTGGTAGTAGTCCTCATGATGTTGGTGGTGATCCTCATGTTCTTGGTAATGGTCCTGATGATGTTGGTAGTAGACCACATGATGTTGGTTGTAGTCCTCATGATGTTGGTAGTAGTCCTGTTCATGTTGGTAGTGGTCCTTGTGATGTTGGTGGTGGTCCTCATGATGTTGGTGGTGATCCTGCAGATGTTGGTAGAAGTCCTCATGATGTTGGTAGTCGTCCTGGTGTTGTTGGTAGTAATTCTGGTGATAGTGGTAGTAGTCCTTATAATGTTGGTAGTAGTCCTGGTGTTGTTGGTAGTAGGTCTGGTGATATTGGTAGTGCTCCTCATGATGTTGGTAGTAGTCCTAATGATGTTGGTAGTGGTCCTCGTGATGTTGGTGGTTTTCCTCATGATGTTAGTAGTAGACCTGGTGATGTTTGTAGTGGTCCTGATGATGTTGGTAGTAGTCCTGGTCATGTTGGTAGTGGTCCTGATGATGTTGGTAGTAGTCCTGGTGATGTTGGTTGTAGTCCTGGTGATTTTGGTAGTGGTCCTTATGATGTTGGTATTTGTTCTGAAGATGCTGGTAGTGGTCCTGATAATGTTAGTAGTAGTCCTTGTGATGTTGGTAGTAGTCCTCGTGATGTTGGTAGTAGTCCTCGTGATGTTGGTAGTGGTCCTCATGATGTTGGTAGTAGTCCTGATGATGTTGGTAGTTTTCCTCATCATGTTGGTAGTGGTCCTCATGATGTTTGCACTAGTCCTGGTGATGTTGGTAGTAGTCCTGGTGATATTGGTAGTAGTCCTCATGATGTTGGTAGTGGTCCTTATGATGTTGGTGGTTGTCCTCATGATGTTGGTAGTGGTCCTCATAATGTTTGTAATAGTCCTTATAATGTTGGTAGTAGTCCTGGTGATGTTGGTAGTAGTACTGGTGTTGTTCGTAGTGGTCCTCATGATGTTGGTAGTAGTCTTGGTGATGTTGATTGTAGTAATCATGATGTTGGTAGTAGTCCTCGTCATGTTCCTCATGATGTTGGTAGTAGTTCTTGTCATGTTGGTAGTAGTCCTCGTGATGTTGGTGGTGGTCCTCATGATGTTGGTAGTGGTCCTTAATGTATTGGTTGTAGTCTTAATTATGTTGGTAGTAGTCCTCATGATGTTGGTAGTAGTCTTGGTGACGTTGGTAGTAGTCCTGGTAATGTTGGTGGTGGTCCTTTTGATGTTAGTAGTAGTCCTGGTGATGTTGGTAGTAGTCCTGGTGATGTTGGTAGTGGTCCTGATGATGTTGTTAGTGGTCGTCATGATGTTGGTAGTAGTCCTGGTGATGTTGGTGGTGTTTCTGGTGATGTTGGTAGTAGTCCTTATGATGTTGTTGGTGGTCCTGGTGATGTTGGTAGTGGTCCTCGTGTTGTTGGTAGTAGTCCTGGTGATGTTGATAGTGGTCTTGATGATGTTGGTAGTGGTCCTCATGATGCTGGTAGTAGTCCTGGTGTTGTTTGTAGTAGTCCAGGTGATGTTGATAATGGTCCTCATGATGTTGGTAGTGGTCCTAATGATGTTCGTAGTGTTCCTGATGATGTTGGTAGTAGTACTGGAGATGTTGGAAGTATTCCTCATGATGTTGGTAGTGGTCTTCGTGATGTTGGTAGTAGTCCTCATGATGTTGGTGGTGATCCTCATGTTCTTGGTGGTAGTCCTCATGATGTTAGTATTGTTCCTCATGATTTGGGTGGGGGTCCTCATGATGTTGGTAGTAGTCCTCATGATGTTAATAGTAGTCCTCATGATGTTGGTGGTGGTCCTCATGATGTTGGTGTTGTCCTCATGATGTTGGTAGTGGTCCTCATAATGTTTGTAATAGTCCTTATAATGTTGGTAGTAGTCCTGGTGATGTTGGTAGTAGTACTGGTGTTGTTCGTAGTGATCCTCATGATGTTGGTAGTAGTCTTGGTGATGTTGATTGTAGTAATCACGATGTTGGTAGTAGTCATCGTCATGTTCTTCATGATGTTGGTAGTAGTCCTTGTCATGTTGGTAGTAGTCCTCGTGATGTTGGTGGTGGTCCTCATGATGTTATTAGTGTTCCTTAATATATTTGTTGTAGTCTTAATTATGTTGGTAGTAGTCCTAATGATGTTGGTAGTAGTCTTGGTGACGTTGGTAGTAGTCCTGGTGATGTTGGTGGTGGTCCTCTTGATGTTAGTAGTAGTCCTGGTGATGTTGGTAGTGATCCTCGTGTAGTTGGTAGTATTCCTGGTGATGTTGGTAGTGGTCCTGATGATGTTGTTAGTGGTCCTCATGATGTTGGTAGTAGTCCTGGTGTTGTTTGTAGTAGTCCAGGTGATGTTGTTAATGGTCCTGATGATGTTGGTAGTTGTCCTGATGATGTTGGTAGTGGTCCTAATGATGTTGGTAGTAGTCCTGGTAATGTTTTTAGTATTCCTCATGATGTTGGTAGTGGTCTTCGTGGTGTTGGTAGTAGTCCTCATGATGTTGGTAGTAGTCCTCATGATGTTGATAGTGTTCCTCATGATGTTGGTGGTTGTCCGCATGATGTTGGTGGTTGTCCTCAAGATGATTTTAGTGGTCCTCATGATGTTTGTAGTAGTCCTTATAAAGTTGCTAGTAGTCCTGGTGTTGTTGGTAGTAGTTCTGGTGATATTGGTAGTGCTCATGGTGTTGGTAGTTGTCGTGATGATGTTGGTAGTAGTCCTGGTAATGTTGGTAGTATTCCTCATGATGTTGGTAGTGGTTTCCGTGATGTTGGTAGTGGTCCTCATGATGTTGGTAGTGGTCATCATGATGTTGGTAGTAGTCCTGGTGATGTTGGTAGTGGTCCAGGTGATGTTGGTAGTGGTCATCTTGATCTTGGTAGTAGTCCTCATAATGTTGGTAGTAGTCCTCATGATGTTGGTAGGAGTCCTAATGATGTTGGTGGTGATCCTCATGTTCTTGGTGGTGGTCCTGATGATGTTGGTAGTAGACCACATGATGTTGGTAGTAGTCCTCATGATGTTGGTAGTAGTCCTGGTCATGTTGGTAGTGGTCCTTGTGATGTTGGTGGTGGTCCTCATGATGTTGGTGGTGATCCTCCAGATGTTGGTAGAAGTCCTCATGATGTTGGTAGTCGTCCTGGTGTTGTTGGTAGTAATTCTGGTGATAGTGGTAATGGTCCTTATAATGTTGGTAGTAGTCCTCGTGTTGTTGGTAGTAGGTCTGGTGATATTGGTAGTGGTCCTTATAATGTTGGTAGTAGTCCTGGTGTTGTTGGTAGTAGTTCTGGTGATATTGGTAGTGCTCCTCATGATGTTGGTAGTAGTCCTAATGATGTTGGTAGTGGTCCTCATGATGTTGGTGGTTTTCCTCATGATGTTAGTAGTAGACCTGGTGATGTTTGTAGTGGTCCTGATGATGTTGGTAGTAGTCATGGTCATGTTGGTATTTGTTCTGAAGATGCTGGTAGTGGTCCTGATAATGTTAGTAGTAGTCCTTGTGATGTTGGTAGTAGTCCTCGTGATGTTGGTAGTAGTCCTCGTGATGTTGGTAGTGGTCCTCATGATGTTGGTAGTAGTCCTCATGATGTTGGTAGTTTTCCTCATCATGTTAGTAGTGGTCATCATGATGTTTGCACTAGTCCTGGTGATGTTGGTAGTAGTCCTGGTGATATTGGTAGTGGTCCTCATGATGTTGGTAGTAGTCCTCATGATGTTGGTAGTGGTCCTTATGATGTTGGTGGTTGTCCTCATGATGTTGGTAGTGGTCCTCATAATGTTTGTAATAGTCCTTATAATGTTGGTAGTAGTCCTGGTGATTTTGGTAGTAGTACTGGTGTTGTTCCTAGTGGTCCTCATGATGTTGGTAGTAGTCTTGGTGATGTTGATTGTAGTCCTCATGATGTTGGTAGTAGTCCTTGTCATGTTGGTAGTAGTCCTCGTGATGTTGGTGGTGGTCCTCATGATGTTGGTAGTGGTCCTTAATATATTGGTTGTAGTCTTAATTATGTTGGTAGTAGTCCTCATGATGTTGGTAGTAGTCCTGGTGATGTTGGTGGTGGTCCTCTTGATGTTAGTAGTAGTCCTGGTGATGTTGGTAGTAGTCCTGGTGATGTTAGTGGTGGTCCTCTTGATGTTAGTAGTAGTCCTGGTGATGTTGGTAGTAGTCCTGATGATGTTGTTAGTGGTCCTCATGATGATGGTAGTAGTCCTGGTGATGTTGGTGGTGGTTCTGGTGATGTTGGTAGAAGTCCTTATGATGTTGTTGGTGGACCTGGTGATGTTGGTAGTGGTCCTCGTGTTGTTGGTAGTAGTCCTGGTGATGTTGGTAGTAGTCCTGGTGATGTTGGTAGTGGTCCTGATGATGTTGTTAGTGGTCCTCATGATGTTGGTAGTAGTCCTGGTGATGTTGGTGGTGGTTCTGGTGATAGTGGTAGAAGTCCTTATGATGTTGTTGGTGGTCCTGGTGATGTTGGTAGTGGTCCTCGTGTTGTTGGTAGTAGTCCTGGGGATGTTGATAGTGGTCCTGATGATGTTGGTAGTGGTCCTCATGATGCTGGTAGTAGTCCTGGTGTTGTTTGTAGTAGTCCAGGTGATGTTGATAATGGTCCTCATGATGTTGGTAGTGGTCCTAATGATGTTCGTAGTGGTCCTGATGATGTTGGTAGTAGTACTGGAGATGTTGGTAGTATTCTTCATGATGTTGGTAGTGGTCTTCGTGATGTTGGTAGTAGTCCTCATGATGTTGGTAGAAGTCCTCATGATGTTAGTATTGTTCCTCATGATTTTGGTGGTGGTCCTCATGATGTTGGTAGTAGTCTTCATGATGTTGGTAGTAGTCCTCATGATGTTGGTGGTGGTCCTCATGATGTTGCTAGTAGACCTCATGACGTTGGTAGTAGTCCTTATGATGTTGGAGGTGGTCCTCATGATGTTGGTGGTGATCCTCCAGATATTGGTAGAAGTCTTCATGATGTAGTAGTCCTGGTGATGTTGGTAGTAGTCCTTATGATGTTGGTTGGAGTCCTCATGATGTTGGTAGTAGTCCTCTTGATGTTGGTTGTGGTCCTGGTGATGTTGGTAGTAGTCCTGGTGATGTTGGTAGTATTCCTCATGATGTTGGTAGTGGTCTTCGTGATGTTGGTAGTAGTCCTCATGATGTTGGTAGTAGTCCTCATGATGTTGATAGTGTTCCTCATGATGTTTGTAGTAGTCCTTATAATGTTGGTAGTAGTTCTGGTGTTGTTGGTAGTAGTTCTGGTGATATAGGTAGTGCTCACGGTGTTGGTAGTTGTCGTGATGATGTTTGTAGTGGTCCTTGTGATGTTGGTATTGGTCCTCATGATGTTGGTATTGGTTTTTGGGATGTTGGTAGTGGTCATCATGATGTTGGTAGTAGTCCTGATGATGTTGGTAGTGGTCCAGGTGATGTTGGTAATGATCCTCATGATGTTGGTAGTGGTCCTGATGATGTTGGTAGTGGTCCTGATGATGTTGGTAGTAGTCCTGGTGATGTTGGTAGTATTCCTCTTGATGCTTTGTAGTGGTCTTCGTGATGTTGATAGTAGTCCTCATGATGTTGGTAGTAGTCCTCATGATGTGGATAGTGTTCCTCATGATGTTGGTGGTTGTCCGCATGATGTTGGTGGTTGTCCTCAAGATGATTTTAGTGGTCCTCATGATGTTTGTAGTAGTCCTTATAATGTTGGTAGTAGTCCTGGTGTTGTTGGTAGTAGTTCTGGTGATATTGGTAGTGCTCACGGTGTTGGTAGTTGTCGTGATGATGTTGGTAGTGGTCCTTGTGATGTTAGTAGTGGTCCTTATGATGTTGGTAGTGGTCCTCATGATGTTGGTATTGGTCCTCGGGATGTTGGTAGTGGTCATCATGATGTTGATAGTAAACCTGGTGATGTTGGTAGTGGTCCAGGTGATGTTGGTAGTGGTCCTCTTGATCTTGGTAGTAGTCCTCATAATGTTGGTAGTAGTCATCATGATGTTTGTAGGAGTCCTAATTATGTTGGTAGTAGTCCTCATGATGTTGGTTGTGGTCCTGGTGATATTGATAGTAGTCCTCATGATGTTGGTAGTAGTCCTGATGATGTTGGTAGTGGTTGGTCCTGATGATGTTGGTAGTGGTCCTAATGATGTTTGTAGTAGTCCTTATAATGTTGATAGTAGTCCTGGTGTTGTTGGTAGTAGTTCTGGTGATATTGGTAGTGCTCCTCATGATGTTGGTAGTAGTCCTCATGTTGTTGATAGTGTTCCTCATGATGTTGGTGGTTGTCCGCATGATGTTGGTGGTTGTTCTCAAGATGTTTTTAGTGGTCCTTTTGATGTTTGTAGTAATCCTTATAATGTTGGTAGTAGTCCTGGTGTTGTTGGTAGTAATTCTGGTGATAGTGGTAGTGGTCCTTATAATGTTGGTAGTAGTCCTGGTGTTGTTGGTAGTATGTCTGGTGATATTGGTAGTGGTTCTTATAATGTTGGTAGTAGTCCTGGTGTTGTTGGTAGTAGTTCTGGTGATATTGGTAGTGCTCCTCATGATGTTGGTAGTAGTCCTTATGATGTTGGTAGTGGTCCTCGTGATGTTGGTGGTTGTCCTCATGATGTTGGTAGTAGACCTGGTGATGTTTGTAGTGGTCCTGATGATGTTGGTAGTAGTCCTGGTCATGTTGGTAGTGGTCCTGATGATGTTGGTAGTAGTCCTCGTGATGTTGGTAGTAGTCCTTGTGATGTTGGTAGTGGTCCTCATGATGTTGGTATTGGTCCTCATGATGTTGGTAGTTTTCCTCATCATGTTGGTAGTGGTCCTCATGATGTTTGCAATATTCCTGGTGATGCTGGTAGTAGTCCTGGTGATATTGGTAGTGGTCCTCATGATGTTGGTAGTAGTCCTCATAATGTTGGTAGTGGTCCTCATGATGTTGGTGGTTGTCCTCATGATGTTGGTATTGGTCCTCACAATGTTTGTAATAGTCCTTATAATGTTGGTAGTAGTCCTGGTGATGTTGGTAGTAGTACTGATGTTGTTCGTAGTGGTCCTCATGATGTTGGTAGTAGTCTTGGTGATGTTGATTGTAGTAATCATGATGTTGGTAGTAGTCCTCGTCATGTTGGTAGTGGTCCAGGTGATGTTGGTAATGGTCCTCATTATGTTGGTAGTGGTCCTGATGATGTTGGTAGTGGTCCTGATGATGTTGGTAGTAGTCCTGGTGATGTTGGTAGTATTCCTCTTGATGCTTTGTAGTGGTCTTCGTGATGTTGGTAGTAGTCCTCATGATGTTGGTAGTAGTCCTCATGATGTTGATAGTGTTCCTCATGATGTTGGTGGTTGTCCGCATGATGTTGGTGGTTGTCCTCAAGATGATTTAAGTGGTCCTCATGATGTTTGTAGTAGTCCTTATAATGTTGGTAGTAGTCCTGGTGTTGTTGGTAGTAGTTCTGGTGATATTGCTAGTGCTCACGGTGTTGGTAGTTGTCGTGATGATGTTGGTAGTAGGTCCTTGTGATGTTAGTAGTGGTCCTTATGATGTTGGTAGTGGTCCTCATGATGTTGGTATTGGTCCTCGGGATGTTGGTAGTGGTCATCATGATGTTGATAGTAAACCTGGTGATGTTGGTAGTGGTCCAGGTGATGTTGGTAGTGGTCCTCTTGATCTTGGTAGTAGTCCTCATAATGTTGGTAGTAGTCCTCATGATGTTGGTAGGAGTCCTCATGATGTTGGTAGTAGTCCTCATGATGTTGGTTGTGGTCCTGGTGATATTGATAGTAGTCCTCATGATGTTGGTAGTAGTCCTGATGATGTTGGTAGTGGTCCTGATGATGTTGGTAGTGGTCCTAATGATGTTTGTAGTAATCCTTATAATGTTGGTAGTAGTCCTGGTGTTGTTGGTAGTAATTCTGGTGATAGTGGTAGTGGTCCTTATAATGTTGGTAGTAGTCCTGGTGTTGTTGGTAGTAGGTCTGGTGATATTGGTAGTGGTTCTGATAATGTTGGTAGTAGTCCTCGTGTTGTTGGTAGTAGGTCTGGTGATATTGGTAGTGGTCCTTATAATGTTGGTAGTAGTCCTGGTGTTGTTGGTAGTAGTTCTGGTGATATTGGTAGTGCTCCTCATGATGTTGGTAGTAGTCCTAATGATGTTGGTAGTGGTCCTCATGATGTTGGTGGTTTTCCTCATGATGTTAGTAGTAGACCTGGTGATGTTTGTAGTGGTCCTGATGATGTTGGTAGTAGTCCTGGTCATGTTGGTATTTGTTCTGAAGATGCTGGTAGTGGTCCTGATAATGTTAGTAGTAGTCCTTGTGATGTTGGTAGTAGTCCTCGTGATGTTGGTAGTAGTCCTCGTGATGTTGGTAGTGGTCCTCATGATGTTGGTAGTAGTCCTCATGATGTTGGTAGTTTTCCTCATCATGTTAGTAGTGGTCATCATGATGTTTGCACTAGTCCTGGTGATGTTGGTAGTAGTCCTGGTGATATTGGTAGTGGTCCTCATGATGTTGGTAGTAGTCCTCATGATGTTGGTAGTGGTCCTTATGATGTTGGTGGTTGTCCTCATGATGTTGGTAGTGGTCCTCATAATGTTTGTAATAGTCCTTATAATGTTGGTAGTAGTCCTGGTGATTTTGGTAGTAGTACTGGTGTTGTTCCTTGTGGTCCTCATGATGTTGGTAGTAGTCTTGGTGATGTTGATTGTAGTCCTCATGATGTTGGTAGTAGTCCTTGTCATGTTGGTAGTAGTCCTCGTGATGTTGGTGGTGGTCCTCATGATGTTGGTAGTGGTCCTTAATATATTGGTTGTAGTCTTAATTATGTTGGTAGTAGTCCTCATGATGTTGGTAGTAGTCCTGGTGATGTTGGTGGTGGTCCTCTTGATGTTAGTAGTAGTCCTGGTGATGTTGGTAGTAGTCCTGGTGATGTTGGTGGTGGTCCTCTTGATGTTAGTAGTAGTCCTGGTGATGTTGGTAGTAGTCCTGATGATGTTGTTAGTGGTCCTCATGATGATGGTAGTAGTCCTGGTGATGTTGGTGGTGGTTCTGGTGATGTTGGTAGAAGTCCTTATGATGTTGTTGGTGGACCTGGTGATGTTGGTAGTGGTCCTCGTGTTGTTGGTAGTAGTCCTGGTGATGTTGGTAGTAGTCCTGGTGATGTTGGTAGTGGTCCTGATGATGTTGTTAGTGGTCCTCATGATGTTGGTAGTAGTCCTGGTGATGTTGGTGGTGGTTCTGGTGATAGTGGTAGAAGTCCTTATGATGTTGTTGGTGGTCCTGGTGATGTTGGTAGTGGTCCTCGTGTTGTTGGTAGTAGTCCTGGGGATGTTGATAGTGGTCCTGATGATGTTGGTAGTGGTCCTCATGATGCTGGTAGTAGTCCTGGTGTTGTTTGTAGTAGTCCAGGTGATGTTGATAATGGTCCTCATGATGTTGGTAGTGGTCCTAATGATGTTCGTAGTGGTCCTGATGATGTTGGTAGTAGTACTGGAGATGTTGGTAGTATTCTTCATGATGTTGGTAGTGGTCTTCGTGATGTTGGTAGTAGTCCTCATGATGTTGGTAGAAGTCCTCATGATGTTAGTATTGTTCCTCATGATTTTGGTGGTGGTCCTCATGATGTTGGTAGTAGTCTTCATGATGTTGGTAGTAGTCCTCATGATGTTGGTGGTGGTCCTCATGATGTTGCTAGTAGACCTCATGACGTTGGTAGTAGTCCTTATGATGTTGGAGGTGGTCCTCATGATGTTGGTGGTGATCCTCCAGATATTGGTAGAAGTCTTCATGATGTAGTAGTCCTGGTGATGTTGGTAGTAGTCCTTATGATGTTGGTTGGAGTCCTCATGATGTTGGTAGTAGTCCTCTTGATGTTGGTTGTGGTCCTGGTGATGTTGGTAGTAGTCCTGGTGATGTTGGTAGTATTCCTCATGATGTTGGTAGTGGTCTTCGTGATGTTGGTAGTAGTCCTCATGATGTTGGTAGTAGTCCTCATGATGTTGATAGTGTTCCTCATGATGTTTGTAGTAGTCCTTATAATGTTGGTAGTAGTTCTGGTGTTGTTGGTAGTAGTTCTGGTGATATAGGTAGTGCTCACGGTGTTGGTAGTTGTCGTGATGATGTTTGTAGTGGTCCTTGTGATGTTGGTATTGGTCCTCATGATGTTGGTATTGGTTTTTGGGATGTTGGTAGTGGTCATCATGATGTTGGTAGTAGTCCTGATGATGTTGGTAGTGGTCCAGGTGATGTTGGTAATGATCCTCATGATGTTGGTAGTGGTCCTGATGATGTTGGTAGTGGTCCTGATGATGTTGGTAGTAGTCCTGGTGATGTTGGTAGTATTCCTCTTGATGCTTTGTAGTGGTCTTCGTGATGTTGATAGTAGTCCTCATGATGTTGGTAGTAGTCCTCATGATGTGGATAGTGTTCCTCATGATGTTGGTGGTTGTCCGCATGATGTTGGTGGTTGTCCTCAAGATGATTTTAGTGGTCCTCATGATGTTTGTAGTAGTCCTTATAATGTTGGTAGTAGTCCTGGTGTTGTTGGTAGTAGTTCTGGTGATATTGGTAGTGCTCACGGTGTTGGTAGTTGTCGTGATGATGTTGGTAGTGGTCCTTGTGATGTTAGTAGTGGTCCTTATGATGTTGGTAGTGGTCCTCATGATGTTGGTATTGGTCCTCGGGATGTTGGTAGTGGTCATCATGATGTTGATAGTAAACCTGGTGATGTTGGTAGTGGTCCAGGTGATGTTGGTAGTGGTCCTCTTGATCTTGGTAGTAGTCCTCATAATGTTGGTAGTAGTCATCATGATGTTTGTAGGAGTCCTAATTATGTTGGTAGTAGTCCTCATGATGTTGGTTGTGGTCCTGGTGATATTGATAGTAGTCCTCATGATGTTGGTAGTAGTCCTGATGATGTTGGTAGTGGTTGGTCCTGATGATGTTGGTAGTGGTCCTAATGATGTTTGTAGTAGTCCTTATAATGTTGATAGTAGTCCTGGTGTTGTTGGTAGTAGTTCTGGTGATATTGGTAGTGCTCCTCATGATGTTGGTAGTAGTCCTCATGTTGTTGATAGTGTTCCTCATGATGTTGGTGGTTGTCCGCATGATGTTGGTGGTTGTTCTCAAGATGTTTTTAGTGGTCCTTTTGATGTTTGTAGTAATCCTTATAATGTTGGTAGTAGTCCTGGTGTTGTTGGTAGTAATTCTGGTGATAGTGGTAGTGGTCCTTATAATGTTGGTAGTAGTCCTGGTGTTGTTGGTAGTATGTCTGGTGATATTGGTAGTGGTTCTTATAATGTTGGTAGTAGTCCTGGTGTTGTTGGTAGTAGTTCTGGTGATATTGGTAGTGCTCCTCATGATGTTGGTAGTAGTCCTTATGATGTTGGTAGTGGTCCTCGTGATGTTGGTGGTTGTCCTCATGATGTTGGTAGTAGACCTGGTGATGTTTGTAGTGGTCCTGATGATGTTGGTAGTAGTCCTGGTCATGTTGGTAGTGGTCCTGATGATGTTGGTAGTAGTCCTCGTGATGTTGGTAGTAGTCCTTGTGATGTTGGTAGTGGTCCTCATGATGTTGGTATTGGTCCTCATGATGTTGGTAGTTTTCCTCATCATGTTGGTAGTGGTCCTCATGATGTTTGCAATATTCCTGGTGATGCTGGTAGTACCTGGTGATATTGGTAGTGGTCCTCATGATGTTGGTAGTAGTCCTCATAATGTTGGTAGTGGTCCTCATGATGTTGGTGGTTGTCCTCATGATGTTGGTATTGGTCCTCACAATGTTTGTAATAGTCCTTATAATGTTGGTAGTAGTCCTGGTGATGTTGGTAGTAGTACTGATGTTGTTCGTAGTGGTCCTCATGATGTTGGTAGTAGTCTTGGTGATGTTGATTGTAGTAATCATGATGTTGGTAGTAGTCCTCGTCATGTTGGTAGTGGTCCAGGTGATGTTGGTAATGGTCCTCATTATGTTGGTAGTGGTCCTGATGATGTTGGTAGTGGTCCTGATGATGTTGGTAGTAGTCCTGGTGATGTTGGTAGTATTCCTCTTGATGCTTTGTAGTGGTCTTCGTGATGTTGGTAGTAGTCCTCATGATGTTGGTAGTAGTCCTCATGATGTTGATAGTGTTCCTCATGATGTTGGTGGTTGTCCGCATGATGTTGGTGGTTGTCCTCAAGATGATTTAAGTGGTCCTCATGATGTTTGTAGTAGTCCTTATAATGTTGGTAGTAGTCCTGGTGTTGTTGGTAGTAGTTCTGGTGATATTGCTAGTGCTCACGGTGTTGGTAGTTGTCGTGATGATGTTGGTAGTAGGTCCTTGTGATGTTAGTAGTGGTCCTTATGATGTTGGTAGTGGTCCTCATGATGTTGGTATTGGTCCTCGGGATGTTGGTAGTGGTCATCATGATGTTGATAGTAAACCTGGTGATGTTGGTAGTGGTCCAGGTGATGTTGGTAGTGGTCCTCTTGATCTTGGTAGTAGTCCTCATAATGTTGGTAGTAGTCCTCATGATGTTGGTAGGAGTCCTCATGATGTTGGTAGTAGTCCTCATGATGTTGGTTGTGGTCCTGGTGATATTGATAGTAGTCCTCATGATGTTGGTAGTAGTCCTGATGATGTTGGTAGTGGTCCTGATGATGTTGGTAGTGGTCCTAATGATGTTTGTAGTAATCCTTATAATGTTGGTAGTAGTCCTGGTGTTGTTGGTAGTAATTCTGGTGATAGTGGTAGTGGTCCTTATAATGTTGGTAGTAGTCCTGGTGTTGTTGGTAGTAGGTCTGGTGATATTGGTAGTGGTTCTGATAATGTTGGTAGTAGTCCTGGTGTTGTTGGTAGTAGTTCTGGTGATATTGGTAGTGCTCCTCATGATGTTGGTAGTAGTCCTAATGATGTTGGTAGTGGTCTTCATGATGTTGGTGGTTGTCCTCATGATGTTGGTAGTAGACCTGGTGATGTTTGTAGTGGTCCTGATGATGTTGGTAGTAGTCCTGGTCATGTTGGTAGTGGTCCTGATGATGTTGGTAGTAGTCCTGGTGATGTTGGTTGTAGTCCTGGTGATTTTGGTAGTGGTCCTTTTGATGTTGGTATTTGTTCTGAAGATGCTGGTAGTGGTCCTGATAATGTTGGTAGTAGTCCTGGTGATGTTGGTAGTAGTCCTCGTGATGCTGGTAGTAGTCCTCGTGATGTTGGTAGTGGTCCTCATGATGTTGGTATTGGTCCTCATGATGTTGGTCGTTTTCCTCATCATGTTGGTAGTGGTCCTTATGATGTTTGCACTAGTCCTGGTGATGCTGGTAGTAGTCCTGGTGATATTGGTAGTGCTCCTCATGATGTTGGTAGTAGTCGTCATGATGTTGGTAGTGGTCCTCATGATGTTGGTGGTTGTCCTCATGATGTTGGTAGTGGTCCTCATAATGTTTGTAATAGTCCTTATAATGTTGGTAGTAGTTTCTGGTGATATAGGTAGTGCTCACGGTGTTGGTAGTTGTCGTGATGATGTTTGTAGTGGTCCTTGTGATGTTGGTATTGGTCCTCATGATGTTGGTATTGGTTTTTGGGATGTTGGTAGTGGTCATCATGATGTTGGTAGTAGTCCTGATGATGTTGGTAGTGGTCCAGGTGATGTTGGTAATGATCCTCATGATGTTGGTAGTGGTCCTGATGATGTTGGTAGTGGTCCTGATGATGTTGGTAGTAGTCCTGGTGATGTTGGTAGTATTCCTCTTGATGCTTTGTAGTGGTCTTCGTGATGTTGATAGTAGTCCTCATCATGTTGGTAGTAGTCCTCATGATGTGGATAGTGTTCCTCATGATGTTGGTGGTTGTCCGCATGATGTTGGTGGTTGTCCTCAAGATGATTTTAGTGGTCCTCATGATGTTTGTAGTAGTCCTTATAATGTTGGTAGTAGTCCTGGTGTTGTTGGTAGTAGTTCTGGTGATATTGGTAGTGCTCACGGTGTTGGTAGTTGTCGTGATGATGTTGGTAGTGGTCCTTGTGATGTTAGTAGTGGTCCTTATGATGTTGGTAGTGGTCCTTATGATGTTGGTATTGGTCCTCGGGATGTTGGTAGTGGTCATCATGATGTTGATAGTAAACCTGGTGATGTTGGTAGTGGTCCAGGTGATGTTGGTAGTGGTCCTCTTGATCTTGGTAGTAGTCCTCATAATGTTGGTAGTAGTCATCATGATGTTTGTAGGAGTCCTAATTATGTTGGTAGTAGTCCTCATGATGTTGGTTGTGGTCCTGGTGATATTGATAGTAGTCCTCATGATGTTGGTAGTAGTCCTGATGATGTTGGTAGTGGTCCTGATGATGTTGGTAGTGGTCCTAATGATGTTTGTAGTAGTCCTTATAATGTTGATAGTAGTCCTGGTGTTGTTGGTAGTAGTTCTGGTGATATTGGTAGTGCTCCTCATGATGTTGGTAGTAGTCCTCATGATGTTGATAGTGTTCCTCATGATGTTGGTGGTTGTCCGCATGATGTTGGTGGTTGTTCTCAAGATGTTTTTAGTGGTCCTTTTGATGTTTGTAGTAATCCTTATAATGTTGGTAGTAGTCCTGGTGTTGTTGGTAGTAATTCTGGTGATAGTGGTAGTGGTCCTTATAATGTTGGTAGTAGTCCTGGTGTTGTTGGTAGTATGTCTGGTGATATTGGTAGTGGTTCTTATAATGTTGGTAGTAGTCCTGGTGTTGTTGGTAGTAGTTCTGGTGATATTGGTAGTGCTCCTCATGATGTTGGTAGTAGTCCTTATGATGTTGGTAGTGGTCCTCGTGATGTTGGTGGTTGTCCTCATGATGTTGGTAGTAGACCTGGTGATGTTTGTAGTGGTCCTGATGATGTTGGTAGTAGTCCTGGTCATGTTGGTAGTGGTCCTGATGATGTTGGTAGTAGTCCTCGTGATGTTGGTAGTAGTCCTTGTGATGTTGGTAGTGGTCCTCATGATGTTGGTATTGGTCCTCATGATGTTGGTAGTTTTCCTCATCATGTTGGTAGTGGTCCTCATGATGTTTGCAATATTCCTGGTGATGCTGGTAGTAGTCCTGGTGATATTGGTAGTGGTCCTCATGATGTTGGTAGTAGTCCTCATAATGTTGGTAGTGGTCCTCATGATGTTGGTGGTTGTCCTCATGATGTTGGTAGTGGTCCTCACAATGTTTGTAATAGTCCTTATAATGTTGGTAGTAGTCCTGGTGATGTTGGTAGTAGTACTGATGTTGTTCGTAGTGGTCCTCATGATGTTGGTAGTAGTCTTGGTGATGTTGATTGTAGTAATCATGATGTTGGTAGTAGTCCTCGTCATGTTGGTAGTGGTCCAGGTGATGTTGGTAATGGTCCTCATTATGTTGGTAGTGGTCCTGATGATGTTGGTAGTGGTCCTGATGATGTTGGTAGTAGTCCTGGTGATGTTGGTAGTATTCCTCTTGATGCTTTGTAGTGGTCTTCGTGATGTTGGTAGTAGTCCTCATGATGTTGGTAGTAGTCCTCATGATGTTGATAGTGTTCCTCATGATGTTGGTGGTTGTCCGCATGATGTTGGTGGTTGTCCTCAAGATGATTTAAGTGGTCCTCATGATGTTTGTAGTAGTCCTTATAATGTTGGTAGTAGTCCTGGTGTTGTTGGTAGTAGTTCTGGTGATATTGCTAGTGCTCACGGTGTTGGTAGTTGTCGTGATGATGTTGGTAGTAGGTCCTTGTGATGTTAGTAGTGGTCCTTATGATGTTGGTAGTGGTCCTCATGATGTTGGTATTGGTCCTCGGGATGTTGGTAGTGGTCATCATGATGTTGATAGTAAACCTGGTGATGTTGGTAGTGGTCCAGGTGATGTTGGTAGTGGTCCTCTTGATCTTGGTAGTAGTCCTCATAATGTTGGTAGTAGTCCTCATGATGTTGGTAGGAGTCCTCATGATGTTGGTAGTAGTCCTCATGATGTTGGTTGTGGTCCTGGTGATATTGATAGTAGTCCTCATGATGTTGGTAGTAGTCCTGATGATGTTGGTAGTGGTCCTGATGATGTTGGTAGTGGTCCTAATGATGTTTGTAGTAATCCTTATAATGTTGGTAGTAGTCCTGGTGTTGTTGGTAGTAATTCTGGTGATAGTGGTAGTGGTCCTTATAATGTTGGTAGTAGTCCTGGTGTTGTTGGTAGTAGGTCTGGTGATATTGGTAGTGGTTCTGATAATGTTGGTAGTAGTCCTGGTGTTGTTGGTAGTAGTTCTGGTGATATTGGTAGTGCTCCTCATGATGTTGGTAGTAGTCCTAATGATGTTGGTAGTGGTCTTCATGATGTTGGTGGTTGTCCTCATGATGTTGGTAGTAGACCTGGTAATGTTTGTAGTGGTCCTGATGATGTTGGTAGTAGTCCTGGTCATGTTGGTAGTGGTCCTGATGATGTTGGTAGTAGTCCTGGTGATGTTGGTTGTAGTCCTGGTGATTTTGGTAGTGGTCCTTTTGATGTTGGTATTTGTTCTGAAGATGCTGGTAGTGGTCCTGATAATGTTGGTAGTAGTCCTGGTGATGTTGGTAGTAGTCCTCGTGATGCTGGTAGTAGTCCTCATGATGTTGGTAGTGGTCCTCATGATGTTGGTATTGGTCCTCATGATGTTGGTCGTTTTCCTCATCATGTTGGTAGTGGTCCTCATGATGTTTGCACTAGTCCTGGTGATGCTGGTGGTAGTCCTGGTGATATTGGTAGTGCTCCTCATGATGTTGGTAGTAGTCGTCATGATGTTGGTAGTGGTCCTCATGATGTTGGTGGTTGTCCTCATGATGTTGGTAGTGGTCCTCATAATGTTTGTAATAGTCCTTATAATGTTGGTAGTAGTCCTGGTGATGTTGGTAGTAGTACTGGTGTTGTTCGTAGTGGTCCTCATGATGTTGGTAGTAGTCTTGGTGATGTTGATTGTAGTAATCATGATGTTGGTAGTAGTCCTTGTCATGTTGGTAGTAGTCCTCGTGATGTTGGTGGTGGTCCTTATGATGTTGGTAGTGGTTCTTGTCATGTTGGTAGTAGTCCTCGTGATGTTGGTGGTGGTCCTCATGATGTTGGTAGTGGTCCTTAATATATTGGTTGTAGTCCTAATTATTTTGGTAGTAGTCCTCATGATGTTGGTTGTAGTCTTAATGACGTTGGTAGTAGTCCTGGTGATGTTGGTGGTGGTCCTCTTGATGTTAGTAGTAGTCCTGGTGATGTTGGTGGTGGTCTTTGTGATGTTGGTAGTAGTCCTCATGATGTTGTTAGTGGTCTTTGTGATGTTGGTAGTAGTCCTCATGATGTTGGTAGTAGTCCTCATGATGTTGATAGTGGTCCTCATGATGTTGGTGGTTGTCCGCATGATGTGGGTGGTTGTCCTCAAGATGTTTTTAGTGGTCCTTATGATGTTTGTAGTAGTCCTGGTGTTGTTGGTAGTAATTCTGGTGATAGTGGTAGTGGTCCTTATAATGTTGGTAGTAGTCCTGGTGTTGTTGGTAGTAGGTCTGGTGATATTGGTAGTGGTCCTTATAATGTTGGTAGTAGTCCTGGTGTTGTTGGTAGTAGTTCTGGTGATATTGGTAGTGCTCCTCATGATGTTGGTAGTAGTCCTAAGGATGTTGGTAGTGGTCCTCATGATGTTGGTGGTTGTCCTCATGATGTTGGTAGTAGACCTGGTGATGTTTGTAGTGGTAATCATTATGTTGGTAGTAGTCCTGATGATGTTGGTAGTGGTCCTGATGATGTTGTTAGTAGTCCTGGTCATGTTGGTAGTGGTCCTGATGATGTTAGTAGTAGTCCTGGTGATGTTGGTTGTAGTCCTGGTGATTTTTGTAGTGGTCCTTATGATGTTGGTATTTGTTCTGAAGATGCTGGTAGTGGTCCTGATAATGTTGGTAGTAGTCCTGGTGATGTTGGTGGTAGTCCTCGTGATGCTGGTAGTAGTCCTCGTGATGTTGCTAGTGGTCCTCATGATGTTGGTAGTGGTCCTCATGATGTTGGTAGTTTTCCTCACCATATTGGTAGTGGTCCTCATGATGTTTGCACTAGTCCTGGTGATGTTGGTAGTAGTCCTGGTGATATTGGTAGTGGTCCTTATGATGTTGGTAGTAGTCCTCATGAGGTTGGTAGTGGTCCTCATGATGTTGGTGGTTGTCCTCATGATGTTGGTAGTGGTCCTCATAATGTTTGTAATAGTCCTTATAATGTTGGTAGTAGTCCTGATGATTTTGGTAGTAGTACTGGTGTTGTTCGTAGTGGTCCTCATGATGTTGGTAGGAGTCTTGGTGATGTTGATTGTAGTAATCATGATGTTTGTAGTAGTCCTCGTCATGTTCCTCATGATGTTGGTAGTAGTCCGTGCCATGTTGGTAGTAGTCCTCGTAATGTTGGTGGTGGTCCTCATGATGTTGGTAGTGGTCCTTAATATATTGGTTGTAGTCTTTATTATGTTGGTAGTAGTCCACATGATGTTGGTAGTAGTCTTGGTGACGTTGGTAGAAGTCCTGGTGATGTTGGTGGTGGTCCTCTTGATGTTAGTAGTAGTCCTGGTGATGTTGGTAGTGATCCTCGTGTAGTTGGTATAAGTCCTGGTGATGTTGGTAGTGGTCCTAATGATGTGGTTACTGGTCCTCATGATGTTGGTAGTGGTCCTCATAATGTTGGTAGTAGTCCTGGTGTTGTTGGTAGTAGTTCTGGTGATATTGGTAGTGCTCATGATGTTGGTAGTAGTCCTCATGATGTTGGTAGTAGTCTTGGTGATGTTGATTGTAGTAATCATGATGTTGGTAGTAGTCCTCGTCATGTTCCTCATGATGTTGGTAGTAGTCCATGTCATGTTGGTAGTGGTCCTAATGATGTTGGTATCGGTCCTCGGGATGTTGGTATTGGTCATCATGATGTTGGTAGTAGTCCTGGTGATGTTGGTAGTGGTCCAGGTGATGTTGTTAGTGGTCCTCTTGATCTTGGTAGTAGTCCTCATAATGTTGGTAGTAGTCCTCATGATGTTGGTAGGAGTCCTCATGATGTTGGTAGTAGTCCTCATGATGTTGGTTGTGGTCCTGGTGATATTGGTAGTAGTCCTCATGATGTTGGTAGTAGTCCTGATGATGTTGGTAGTGGTCCTCATGATGTTGGTAATAGTCCTCGTGATGTTGGTAGTGGTCCTGGTGATGTTGGTAATAGTCCTCGTGATGTTGGTAGTGGTCATGGTGATGTTGGTAATGGTCCTCATGATGTTTGTAGTAGTCCTTATAATGTTGGTAGTAGTCCTGGTGTTGTTGGTAGCAGTTCTGGTGATAATGGTAGTGCTCCTCATGATGTTGGTAGTAGTCCTAATGATGTTGGTAATGGTCCTCATGATGTTGGTGGTTGTCCTCATGATGTTGGTAGTAGACCTGATGATGTTGGTAGTGGTAATCATTATGTTGGTAGTAGTCCTGATGATGTTGGTAGTGGTCCTGATGACGTTGGTAGTAGTCCTGGTGATGTTGGTAGTGTTTCCTGATGAGGTTGGTAGTAGTCCTGGTGATGTTGGTTGTAGTCCTGGTAATTTTGGTAGTGGTCCTCATGAAGTGAGTATTTGTCCTGAAGATGCTGGTAGTGGTCCTTATAATGTTGGTAGTAGTCCTGGTGATGTTGGTAGTAGTCCTCGTGATGCTGGTAGTAGTCCTCGTGATGTTGGTAGTGGTCCGCATGATGTTGGTAGTGGTCCTCATGATGTTGGTAGTTTTACTCATCATGTTTGTAGTGGTCGGCATGATGTTTGCACTAGTCCTGGTGTTGGTAGTGGTCCTGGTGATATTGGTAGTGGTTCTCATGATGTTGGTAGTAGTCTTGGTGATGTTGATTGTAGTAATCATGATGTTGGTAGAAGTCCTCGTCATGTTCCTCATGATGTTGTTAGTGGTCCTCATGATGTTGGTAGTAGTCCTGGTGTTGTTTGTAATAGTCCAGGTGATGTTGTTAATGGTCCTCATGATGTTGGTAGTTGTCCTGATGATGTTGGTAGTGGTCCTGATGATGTTGGTAGTAGTCCTGGTAATGTTGGTAGTATTCCTCATGATGTTGGTAGTGGTCTTCGTGATGTTGGTAGCAGTCCTCATGATGTTGGTAGTAGTCTTATGATGTTGGTAGTAGTCCTGACGATGTTGGTAGTAGTCCTGGTGATGTTGGTAGTGGTCCTCATGATGTTGGTAGTTGTCCTCATGATGTTGGTAGTTGTCCTCATGATGTTGGTAGTAGTCTTGGTGATGTTGGTAGTGGTCCTCATAATGTTGGTGGTGGTCCTCTTGATGTTGGTAGTAGTCCTAATGATGTTGGTAGTAGTCCTCATGATGTTGGTAGTAGTCCTCATGATGTTGGTGGTGGTCCTCTTGATGTTGGTTGGAGTCGTCATGATGTTGGTAGTGGTCCTGATGATGTTGGTAGTGGTCCTGATGATGTTGGTATTAGACCTGGTGATGTTGATAGTGGTCCTAATGATGTTGGTAGTAGTCCTGGTGATGTTGGTAGTTGTCCTTATGATGTTGGTAGTAGTCCTGGTGATGTTGGCCGTGGTCCTCATGATGTTGGTAGTAGTTCTCATGATGTTGGTAGTAGTCCTTATGATGTTGGTAGTCGTCCTTATGATGTTGGTAGTGGTCCTGATGATGTTGGTTGTGGTCCTGATGATGTTGGTAGTAGTCCTTGTGATGTTGGTAGTGGTCTTCGTGATGTTGGTAGTGGTCCTGGTGATGTTGGTAATAGTCCTGGTGATGTTGGTAGTGGTCCTGCTGATGTTGGTAAAAGTCCTCGTGATGTTGTTAGTGGTCATTTTGATGTTGGTAGTGGTCCTCGTAATTTTGGTAGTAGACCTGGTGATGTTGGTAGTGGTAATCATGATGTTGGTAGTAGTCCTGATGATGTTGGTAGTGGTCCTGATGATGTTGGTAGTAGTCCTTATCATGTTGGTAGTGGTCTTAATGATGTTGGTAGTAGTCCTGGTGATGTTGGTTGTAGTCCGGGTGATTTTGGTAGTGGTCCTCATGATGTTGGTTATTGTCCTGAAGATGTTGTTAGTGGTCGTGATGATGTTGGTAGAAGTCCTGGTGATGTTGGTAGTAGTCCTCACGATGCTGGTATTAGTCCTCGTGATGTTGGTAGTGATCCTCATGATGTTGGTAGTGGTCCTCATGATATTGGTAGTGGTCCTCACGATGTTGCTAGTGGGCCTGATGATGTTGGCAGCAGTCCTCATGATGTTGGCACTAGTCCTGGTGATGGTAATAGTAGTCCAGGTGATGTTGGTAGTAGTCCTGGTGATATTGTTAGTGGTCCTCATTATGTGGTAGTAGTCCTCATGATGTTAGTACTGGTCCTCATGATGTTGGTGGTTGTTCTCATGATGTTGGTAGTGGTCTTGGTGACCTTGGTAGTAGTCCTGGTGATGTTGATGGTGGTCCTTTTGATGTTAGTAGTAGTCCTGGCAATGTTGGTGGTAGTTCTGGTGATGTTAGTAGTAGTCTTTATTATGTTGTTGGTGGTCCTGGTGATGTTGGTAGTGGTACTCGTGATGTTGTTAGTAGTCCTGGTGATGATTGTAGTGGTCCTGATGATGTTGGTAGTTGTCCTCATGATGTTGGTAGTAGTCCTCATGATGTTGGTAGTAGTCCTTGTCATGTTGGTAGTAGTCCTCGTGATGTTGGTGTTGGTCCTCATGAAGTTGTTAGTGGTCCTGATGATATTGCTTGTAGTCCTCGTGATATTGGTAGTGGTCCTCATGATGGTGGTAGTAGTCCTAAAGATGTTGGTGGTTGTCCGCATGATGTTGGTGGTTGTCCCCAAGATGTTTTTAGTGGTCCTCATGATGTTTGTAGTAGTCCTTATAATGTTGGTAGTAGTCCTGGTGTTGTTGGTTGTAGTTCTTGTGATATTGGTAGTGCTACTCATGATGTTGGTAGTAGTCCTAATGATGTTGGTAGTGGTCCTCATGATGTTGGTAGTTGTCCTCATGATGTTGGTGGTGGTCCTCTTGATGTTGGTAGTAGTCCTAATGATATTGGTAGTAGTCCTCATGATGTTGGTAGTAGTCCTCATGATGTTGGTGGTGGTCCTCTTGATGTTGGTTGGAGTCGTCATTATGTTGGTAGTGGTCCTGATGATGTTGGTAGTGGTCCTAATGATGTTGGTTGTAGTTCTGGGGATGTTGGTGGTGATCCTCATTATGTTAGTAGTAGTCCTGGTGATGTTGGTTGTGGTTTTGGTGATGTTAGTAGTAGTCTTCATAAGGTTGTTGCTAGTCCTGTTGATATAGGTAGTTGTCCTCGTGATGTTGGTAGTAGTCCTGGTGATGTTGGTAATGGTCCTGATGATGTTGGTAGTTGTCCTGTTGATGTTGGTAGTAGTACTGTTGGTGTTGGTAGTAGTCCTGACGATGTTGGTTATGGTCCTGATGATGTTGGTAGTGGTCCTCGTGATGTTGGTAGTAGTCCTGGTGATGATTGTAGTGGTCCTGATGATGTTGGTAGTGGTCCTCATGATGTTGGTAGTAGTCCTTGTCATGTTGGTAGTAGTCCTCGTGATGTTGGTAGTGGTCCTCATGATGTTGGTGGTGGTCCTCTTGATTTTGGTTGGAGTCCTCCTGATGTTGTTAGTGGTCCTGATGATGTTGGTGGTGGTCCTCATGATGTTAGTAGTGGTCCTCATGATGTTTGTGGTAGTCCTTGTGATGTTGGTAGTAGTCCTCATGATGTTGGTAGTAGTCCTCATGATGTTTGTAGTAGACCTGGTGATGTTAGTAGTAGTCCTGATGATGTTGGTAGTAGTCCTCATGATGTTGGTAGTAGACCTGGCGATGTTAGTAGTAGTCCTGATGATGTTGGTAGTAGTCCTGGTGATGTTGTCAGTAGTACTGGTGATGTTGGTGAGGTTCCTGATGACGTTGGTAGTAGTCCTGGTGATGTTAGTAGTAGTCCTCATGTTGTTGGTAGTAGTCCTGGTCATGTTGGTAGTGGTCCTTATGATGTTGATGGTGGTCCTCATGATGTTGGTAGTGGTCCTGATGATATTGGTAATAGTCCTCATTATGTTGGTAGTAGTCCTAATGATGTTGGTAGTAGTCTTCATGATGTTGGTAGTAGTCTTCATGATGTTAATAGTAGTCCTGGTGATGTTGGTGGTGGATCTCATGATGTTGGTGGTGGTCCTCCAGATGTTAGTAGAAGTCCTCATGTTGTTGGTAGTAGTCCCTGTGATGTTGGTAGTAGTCCTCATGATGTTGGTAGTAGTCCTCATGATGTTGGTAGTATTCTTTATGATGTTGGTAGTAGTCCTAATGATGTTGGTGGTGGTCCTCATGATGTTGGTAGAAGTCCTCATGATGTTGGTAGTAGTCCTGGAGTTGTTGGTCGTAGTTCTGGTGATATTGGTAGTGCTCCTCATGATGTTGGTAGTAGTCCTAATGATGTTGGTAGTGTTCCTCATGATGTTGGTAGTAGTCCTCATGATGTTGGTTGTGGTCCTCTTGATGTTGGTTGGAGTCCTCATAATGTTGGTAGTGGTCCTAATGATCTTGGTATAGGTCCTGATGATGTTGGTAGTAGTCCTGGTGATGTTGGTAGTGGTCCTATCATGTTGGTAGTGGTCCTGGTGATGTTGGTAATTGTTCTTAAGATGCTGGTAGTGGTCCTGATAATGGTGGTAGTAGTCCTGGTGATGTTGGTAGTAGTCCTCCTGATGCTGGTAGTAGTCCTTGTGATGTTGGTAGTGGTCCAGGTGATGTTGGTAGTGGTCCACATGATGTTGGTAGTTTTCCTCATGTTGGTAGTGGTCCTTATGATCTATGCACTAGTCGTGGTGATGTTGGTAGTAGTCCTCGTGATATTGCTATTGGTCCTCATGATGCTGGTAGTAGTCATGATGTTGGTAGTGGTCCTCATGATGTTGGTAGTGGTCCTCATGATGTGTGTAGTAGTCCTTATAATGTCGGTAGTAGTCCTGGTGATGTTAGTTGTAGTACTGGTGTTGTTCGTAGTGGTCCTCATGATGTTGGTAGTAGTCTTGGTGATGTTGGTTGTAGTAATCATGATGTTGGTAGTAGTCCTCGTGATGTTGGTAGTAGTCCTCATGATGTTGGTAGTGGTCCTCATGATGTTTGTAGTAGTCCTTATAATGTCGGTAGTAGTCCTGGTGATGTTAGTTGTAGTACTGGTGTTGTTCGTAGTGGTCCTCATGATGTTGGTAGTAGTCTTGGTGATGTTGGTTGTAGTAATCATGATGTTGGTAGTAGTCCTCGTGATGTTGGTAGTAGTCCTGGTGATGTTGATGGTGGTCCTTTTGATGGTAGTAGTAGTCCTGGCAATGTTGGTGGTAGTTCTGGTGATGTTAGTAGTAGTCTTTATGATGTTGTTGGTGGTCCTGGTGATGTTGGTAGTGGTCCTCGTGATGTTGGTAGTAGTCCTGGTGATGATTGTAGTGGTCCTGATGATGTTGGTAGTGGTCCTCATGATGTTGGTAGTAGTCCTCATGATGTTGGTAGTAGTCCTTGTCATGATGGTAGTAGTCCTCGTGATGTTGGTGTTGGTCCTCATGATGTTGGTAGTGGTCCTGATGATATTGCTTGTAGTCCTCGTGATAGTGGTAGTGGTCCTCATGATGTTGGTAGTAGTCCTAATGATGTTGGTGGTTGTCCGCATGATGTTGGTGGTTGTCCCCAAGATGTTTTTAGTGGTCCTCATGATGTTTGTAGTAGTCCTTATAATGTTGGTAGTAGTCCTGGTGTTGTTGGTTGTAGTTCTGGTGATATTGGTAGTGCTACTCATGATGTTGGTAGTAGTCCTAATGATGTTGGTAGTGGTCCTCATGATGATGGTAGTTGTCCTCATGATGTTGGTGGTGGTCCTCTTGATGTTGGTAGTAGTCCTAATGATGTTGGTAGTAGTCCTCATGATGTTGGTAGTAGTCCTCATGATGTTGGTGGTGGTCCTCTTGATGTTGGTTGGAGTCGTCATGATGTTGGTAGTGGTCTTGATGATGTTGGTAGTGGTCCTGATGATGTTGGTTGTAGTACTGGGGATGTTGGTGGTGATCCTCGTGATGTTGGTAGTAGTCCTGGTGATGTTGTTTGTGGTTTTGGTGATGATAGTAGTAGTCTTCATAAGGTTGTTGGTAGTCCTGTTGATATTGGTAGTTGTCCTCGTGATGTTGGTAGTAGTCCTGACGATATTGGTTATGGTCCTGATGATGTTGGTAGTAGTCCTGATGATGTTGGCAGTGGTACTGATGATGTTGGTAGTAGTCCTGGTGATGTTGGTAGTAGTAATCATGATGTTGTTGGTAGTCCTCATGATGTTGGTGGTGGTCCTCATGATGTTGGTCATAGTCTTCATGATGTTGGTGATGGTCCTCTTGATGTTGGATGGAGTCCTCATGATGTTGGTAGTGGTCCTGATGATGTTGGTAGTGGTCCTCATGATGTTGGTGGTGGTCCTCTTGATGTTGGTTGGAGTCCTCATGATTTTGTTAGTGGTCCTGATGATGTTGGTGGTGGTCCTCATGATGTTGGTAGTGGTCCTCATTATGTTGGTTTTAGTCCTTGTGATGTTGGTAGTAGTCCTCATGATGTTGGTAGTAGTCCTCATGATGTTTGTAGTAGACCTGGTGATGTTAGTAGTAGTCCTGATGATGTTGGTAGTAGTCCTCATGATGTTGGTAGTAGACCTGGCGATGTTAGTAGTAGTCCTGATGATGTTGGTAGTAGTCCTGGTGATGTTGGTAGTAGTACTGGTGATGTTGGCGAGGTTCCTGATGACGTTGGTAGTAGTCCTGGTGATGTTAGTAGTAGTCCTCATGTTGTTGGTAGTAGTCCTGGTCATGTTGGTAGTGGTCCTTATGATGTTGATGGTGGTCCTCATGATGTTGGTAGTGGTCCTGATGATATTGGTAGTAGTCCTCATTATGTTGGTAGTAGTCCTAATGATGTTTGTTGGTAGTAGTCTTCATGATGTTGGTAGTATTCTTCATGATGTTAATAGTAGTCCTGGTGATGTTGGTGGTGGATCTCATGATGTTGGTGGTGGTACTCCAGATGTTGGTAGAAGTCCTCACGATGTTGGTAGTAGTCCCTGTGATGTTGGTAGTAGTCCTCATGATGTTGGTAGTAGTCCTCATGATGTTGGTAGTATTCTTTATGATGTTGGTAGTAGTCCTAATGATGTTGGTGGTGGTCCTCATGATGTTGGTGGTGGTCCTCATGGTTTTGGTAGAAGTCCTCATGATGTTGGTAGTTGTCCTGGAGTTATTGGTCGTAGTTCTGGTGATATTGGTAGTGCTCCTCATGATGTTGGTAGTAGTCCTAATGATGTTGGTAGTGGTCCTCATGATGTTGGTGGTTGTCCTCATGATGTTGGTAGTAGTCTTGATGATGTTGGTAGTGGTCCTCTTGATGTTGGTAGTAGTCCTCATGATGTTGGTTGTGGTCCTCTTGATGTTGGTTGGAGTCCTCATAATGTTGGTAGTGGTCCTAATGATGTTGGTATAGGTCCTGATGATGTTGGTAGTAGTCCTGGTGATGTTGGTAGTGGTCCTATCATGTTGGTAGTGGTCCTGGTGATGTTGGTAATTGTTCTTAAGATGCTGGTAGGGGTCCTGATAATGGTGGTAGTAGTCCTGGTGATGTTGGTAGTAGTCCTTCTGATGCTGGTAGTAGTCCTCGTGATGTTGGTAGTGGTCCAGGTGATGTTGGTAGTGGTCCACATGGTGTTGGTAGTTTTCCTCATCATGTTGGTAGTGGTCCTTATGATGTTTGCACTAGTCGTGGTGATGTTGGTAGTAGTCCTCGTGATATTGGTGTTGGTCCTCATGATGCTGGTAGTAGTCCTTATGATGTTGGTAGTGGTCCTCATGATGTTGGTAGTGGTCCTCATGATGTTTGTAGTAGTCCTTATAATGTCTGTAGTAGTCCTGGTGATGTTGGTAGTAGTACTGGTGTTGTCCGTAGTGGTCCTCATGATGTTGGTAGTAGTCTTGGTGATGTTGGTTGTAGTAATCATGATGTTGGTAGTGGTCCTGATTATATTGGTTGTAGTCCTAATTATGTTGGTAGTAGTCCTCATGATGTTGGTAGTAGTCTTTGTGACGTTGGTAGTAGTCCTGGTGATGTTGGTGGTGGTCCTCTTGATGTTAGTAGTAGTCCTGGTGATATTGGTGGTGGTTCTGGTGATGTTGGTAGTGGTCCTCGTGTTGTTGGTAGTAGTCCTGGTGATGTTGATAGTGGTCCTGATGATGTTGGTAGTAGTCCTCATGATGTTGGTCGTAGTCCTGGTGTTGTTTGTAGTAGTCCAGGTGATGTTGATAATGGTCCTCATGATGATGGTAGTGGTCCTGATGTTGGTAGTGGTCCTGATGATGTTGGTAGTAGTCCTGGAGATGTTGGTAGTATTCCTCATGATGTTGGTAGTGGTCTTCGTGATGTTGGTAGTAGTCCTCATGATGTTGGTAGTAGTCCTACTGATGTTGCTGGTGATCCTTATGTTCTTGGTGGTGGTCCTCATGATGTTGGTATTGTTCCTCATGATGTTGGTAGTGGTCTTCATGATGTTGGTGGTGATCATCCAGATGTTGGTAGAAGTCTTCATGATGTTGGTAGTAGTCCTGGTGATGTTGGTAGTGGTCCAGGTGATGTTGGTAGTGGTCCTCTTGATGTTGGTAGTAGACCTCATGGTGTTGGTAGTAGTCCTCATGATGTTGGTTGGAGTCCTCATGATGTTGGTAGTAGTCCTCATGATGTTGGTTGTGGTCCTGGTGATATTGGTAGTAGTCCTCATGATGTTGGTGCTAGTCCTGATGATGTGGGTATTGGTCCTCATGATGTTGGTAGTAGTTCTGGTGATGTTGGTAGTAGTTCTGGTGATGTTGGTAGTAGTCCTGGTGATGTGGGTAGTGGTCCTCATGATGTTGGTGGTGGTCCTCTTGATGTTGGTGGTGGTCCTCTTGATGTTGGTAGTAGTCCTCATGATGTTAGTAGTAGTCCTCATGATATTGGTGGTAGTGTTCTTGATGTTGGTAGTAGTCCTCATGATTTTGTTAATGGTCCTCATGATGTTGATAGTGGTCCTGATGATGTTGGTAGTAGTCCTGGTGATGTTGGTAGTGTTCCCGATGATGTTGGTAGTAGTCCTGGTGATGTTGGTAGTGGTCCTCATCATGTTGGTAGTGGTCCTGGTGATGTTGGTAATAGTCCTCGTGATGTTGGTAGTGGTACTGGTGATGTTGGTATTAGTCCTCGTGATGTTGGTAGTGGTCATGGTGATGTTGGTAGTGTCCTCGTAATTGTGGTATTAGACCTGGTGATGTTGGTAGTGGTAAACATGATGTTGGTAGTAGACCTGCTGATGTTGGTAGTGGTAATCATTATGTTGGTAGTAGTCCTGATGATGTTGGTAGTGGTCCTGATGATGTTGGTAGTAGTCCTTGTCATGTTGGTAGTGGTCCTGGTGATGTTGGTAGTAGTCCTGGTGATGTTGGTTGTAGTCCTGGTGATTTTGGTAGAGGTCCTCATGATGTTGGTAATTGTTCTTAAGATGCTGGTAGTGGTCCTGATAATGGTGGTAGTAGTTCTGGTGATGTGGGTAGTAGTCCTCCTGATGCTGGTAGTAGTCCTCGTGATGTTGGTAGTGGTCCTAATGATGTTGGTAGTGGTCCTCATGATGTTGGTAATGGTCCTGATGATATTGGTTGTAGTCCTAATTATGTTGGTAGTAGTCCTCATGATGTTGGTAGTAGTCTTGGTGATGTTGGTAGTAGTCCTGGTGATGTTGGTGGTGGTCCTCTTGATGTTAGTAGTAGTCCTGGTGATGTTGGTGGTGGTTCTGGTGATGTTAGTAGTAGTCCTTATGATGTTGTTGGTGGTCCTCATGATGTTGGTAGTGGTCCTGATGATATTGGTAGTAGTCCTCATGATGTTGGTAGTAGTCCTAATGATGTTGGTAGTAGTCCTCATGATGTTGGTAGTCGTCCTTATGATGTTGGTAGTGGTCCTGATGATGTTGGTAGTGGTCCTGATGATGTTGGTAGTAGTCCTTGTGATGTTGGTAGTGGTCCTCATGATGTTGGTAGTGGTCCTGGTGATGTTGGTAATAGTCCTGGTGATGTTGGTAGTGGTCCTGCTGATGTTGGCAAAAGTCCTCGTGATGTTGTTAGTGGTCATGGTGATGTTGGTAGTGGTCCTCGTAATTTTGGTAGTAGACCTGGTGATGTTGGTAGTGGTATTCAAGATTTTGGTAGTAGTCCTGATGATTTTGGTAGTGGTCCTAATGATGTTGGTAGTAGTCCTAATCATGTTGGTAGTGGTCTTAATGATGTTGGTAGTAGTCCTGGTGATGTTGGTTGTAGTCCGGGTGATTTTGGTAGTGGTCCTCATGATGTTGGTAATTGTCCTGAAGATGTTGGTAGTGGTCGTGATGATGTTGGTAGAAGTCCTGGTGATGTTGGTAGTAGTCCTCACGATGCTGGTAGTAGTCCTCGCGATGTTGGTAGTGGTCCTCATGATGTTGGCACTAGTCCTGGTGATGTTAATAGTAGTCCAGGTGATGTTGGTAGTAGTCCTGGTGATAGTGTTAGTGGTCCTCATGATGTGGTAGTAGTCCTCATGATGTTAGTACTGGTCTTCATGATGTTGGTGGTTGTTCTCATGATGTTGGAATTGGTCTTGGTGACCTTGGTAGTAGTCCTGGTGATGTTGATGGTGGTCCTTTTGATGTTAGTAGTAGTCCTGGCAATATTGGTGGTAGTTCTGGTAATGTTAGTAGTAGTCTTTATGATGTTGTTGGTGGTCCTTGTGATGTTGGTAGTGGTCCTCGTGATGTTGGTAGTAGTCCTGATGATGATTGTAGTGGTCCTGATAATGTTGGTAGTGGTCCTGATGATGTTGGTAGTAGTCCTCATGATGTTGGTAGTAGTCCTCATGATGTTGGTAGTAGTCCTCATGATGTTGGTAGTAGTCCTTGTCATGTTGGTAGTAGTCCTGATGATGATTGTAGTGGTCCTGATAATGTTGGTAGTGGTCCTGATGATGTTGGTAGTAGTCCTGGTGATGTTGGTAGTAGTCCTTGTCATGTTGGTAGTAGTCCTCGTGATGTTGGTGTTGGTCCTCATGATGTTGGTAGTGGTCTTGTCATGTTGGTAGTAGTCCTCGTGATGTTGGTGCTGGTCCTCATGATGTTGGTAGTAGTCCTCATGATGTTGGTAGTAGTCCTTGTCATGTTGGTAGTAGTCCTCGTGATGTTGGTGTTGGTCCTCATGATGTTGGTAGTGGTCTTGATGATATTGCTTGTAGTCCTCGTGATATTGGTAGTGGTCTTCATGATGTTGGTGGTTGTCCGCATGATGTTGGTGGTTGTCCCCAAGATGTTTTTAGTGGTCCTCATGATGTTTGTAGTAGTCCTTATAATGTTGGTAGTAGTCCTGGTGTTGTTGGTTGTAGTTCTGGTGATATTGGTAGTGCTACTCATGATGTTGGCAGAAGTCCTAATGATGTTGGTAGTGGTCCTCATGATGTTGGTAGTTGTCCTCATGATGTTGGTAGTTGTCCTCATGATGTTGGTAGTAGTCTTGGTGATGTTGGTAGTGGTCCTCATGATGTTGGTGGTGGTCCTCTTGATGTTGGTAGTAGTCCTTATGATGTTGGTAGTAGTCCTCATGATGTTGGTGGTGGTCCTCTTGATGTTGGTTGGAGTCGTCATGATGTTGGTAGTGGTCCTGATGATGTTGGTAGTCGTCCTGATGATGTTGGTAGTAGACCTGGTGATGTTGATAGTGGTCCTAATGATGTTGGTAGTAGTCCTGGTGATGTTGGTAGTTGTCCTTATGATGTTGGTAGTAGTCCTGGTGATGATGGTGGTGGTCCTCATGATGTTGGTAGTAGTTCTCATGATGTTGGTAGTAGTCCTCATGATGTTGGTAGTCGTCCTTATGATGTTGGTAGTGGTCCTGATGATGTTGGTAGTGGTCCTGGTGATGTTGGTAGTAGTCCTTGTGATGTTGGTAGTGGTCCTCATGATGTTGGTAGTGGTTCTGGTGATGTTGGTAATAGTCCTGGTGATGTTGGTAGTGGTCCTGCTGATGTTGGTAAAAGTCCTCGTGATGTTGTTAGTGGTCATGGTGATGTTGGTAGTGGTCCTCGTAATTTTGGTAGTAGACCTGGTGATGTTGGTAGTGGTAATCATGATGTTGGTAGTAGTCCTGATGATGTTGGTAGTGGTCCTGATGATGTTGGTAGTAGTCCTAATCATGTTGGTAGTGGTCTTAATGATGTTGGTTGTAGTCCGGTGATTTTGGTAGTGGTCCTCATGATGTTGGTAATTGTCCTGAAGATGTTGGTAGTGGTCGTGATGATGTTGGTAGAAGTCCTGGTGATGTTGGTAGTAGTCCTCACGATGCTGGTATTAGTCCTCGTGATGTTGGTAGTGGTCCTCATGATGTTGGTAGTGGTCCTCATGATATTGGTAGTGGTCCTCACGATGTTGCTAGTGGGCCTGATGATGTTGGCACTAGTCCTGGTGATGTTAATAGTAGTCCAGGTGATGTTGGTAGTAGTCCTGGTGATATTCTTAGTGGTCCTCATGATGTTGGTAATTGTCCTGAAGATGTTGGTAGTGGTCGTGATGATGTTGGCAGAAGTCCTGGTGATGTTGGTAGAAGTCCTCACGATGCTGGTATTAGTCCTCGTGATGTTGGTAGTGGTCCTCATGATGTTGGTAGTGGTCCTCATGATATTGGTAGTGGTCCTCACGATGTTGCTAGTGGGCCTGATGATGTTTGCACTAGTCCTGGTGATGTTAATAGTAGTCCAGGTGATGGTGGTAGTAGTCCTGGTGATATTGTTAGTGGTCCTCATGATGTGGTAGTAGTCCTCATGATGTTAGTACTGGTCCTCATGATGTTGGTGGTTGTTCTCATGATGTTGGTAGTGGTCTTGGTGACCTTGGTAGTAGTCCTGGTGATGTTGATGGTGGTCCTTTTGATGTTAGTAGTAGTCCTGGCAATGTTGGTGGTAGTTCTGGTGATGCTAGTAGTAGTCTTTATGATGTTGTTGGTGGTCCTGGTGATGTTGGTAGTGGTCCTCGTGATGTTGGTAGTAGTCCTGGTGATGATTGTAGTGGTCCTGATGATGTTGGTAGTAGTCCTCATGATGTTGGTAGTAGTCATCATGATGTTGGTAGTAGTCCTTGCCATGATGGTAGTAGTCCTCGTGATGTTGGTGTTGGTCCTCATGATGTTGGTAGTGGTCCTGATGATTTTGCTTGTAGTCCTCGTGATATTGGTAGTGGTCCTCATAATGTTGGTAGTAGTCCTAATGATGTTGGTGGTTGTCCGCATGATGTTGGTGGTTGTCCCCAAGATGTTTTTAGTGGTCCTCATGATGTTTGTAGTAGTCCTTATAATGTTGGTAGTAGTCCTGGTGTTGTTGGTTGTAGTTCTGGTGATATTGGTAGTGCTACTCATGATGTTGGTAGTAGTCTTAATGATGTTGGTAGTGGTCCTCATGATGTTGGTAGTTGTCCTCATGATGTTGGTGGTGGTCCTCTTGATGTTGGTAGTAGTCCTAATGATGTTGGTAATAGTCCTCGTGATGTTGGTAGTTGTCCTCATGATGTTGGTGGTGGTCCTCTTGATGTTGGTAGTAGTCCTAATGATGTTGGTAATAGTCCTCGTGATATTGGTAGTGCTACTCATGATGTTGGTAGTAGTCTTAATGATGTTGGTAGTGGTCCTCATGATGTTGGTAGTTGTCCTCATGATATTGGTAGTGCTACTCATGATGTTGGTAGTAGTCTTAATGATGTTGGTAGTAGTCCTAATGATGTTGGTGGTGGTCCTCATGATGTTGGTGGTGGTCCTCATGATGTTGGTAGTAGTCTTGATGATGTTGGTAGTGGTCCTCTTGATGTTGGTAGTAGTCCTCATGATGTTGGTTGTGGTCCTCTTGATGTTGGTTGGAGTCCTCATAATGTTGGTAGTGGTCCTAATGATGTTGGTATAGGTCCTGATGATGTTGGTAGTAGTCCTGGTGATGTTGGTAGTGATCCTATCATGTTGGTAGTGGTCCTGGTGATGTTGGTAATTGTTCTTAAGATGCTGGTAGGGGTCCTGATAATGGTGGTAGTAGTCCTGGTGATGTTGGTAGTAGTCCTTCTGATGCTGGTAGTAGTCCTCATGATGTTGGTAGTGGTCCAGGTGATGTTGGTAGTGGTCCACATGGTGTTGGTAGTTTTCCTCATCATGTTGGTAGTGGTCCTTATGTTTTTGCACTAGTCGTGGTGATGTTGGTAGTAGTCCTCGTGATATTGGTGTTGGTCCCTTATGATGCTGGTAGTAGTCCTCATGATGTTGGTAGTGGTCCTCATGATGTTGGTAGTGGTCCTCATGATGTTTGTAGTGGTCCTGATGATGTTGGTAGTAGTCCTCATGATGTTGGTCGTAGTCCTGGTGTTGTTTGTAGTAGTCCAGGTGATGTTGATAATGGTCCTCATGATGATGGTAGTGCTCCTGATGATGTTGGTAGTGGTCCTGATGATGTTGGTAGTAGTCCTGGAGATGTTGGTAGTATTCCTCATGATGTTGGTAGTGGTCTTCGTGATGTTGGTAGTAGTCCTCATGATGTTGGTAGTAGTGCTGGTGTTGTCCGTAGTGGTCCTCATGATGTTGGTAGTAGTCTTGGTGATGTTGGTTGTAGTAATCATGATGTTGGTAGTAGTCCTCGTGATGTTGGTAGTAGTCCTCATGATGTTGGTAGTAGTCCTCATGATGTTAGGAGTAGTCCTTGTCATGTTGGTAGTCATGGTGGTTGTCCTGATGATGTTGGTAGTGGTCCTAATGATATTGCTTGTAGTCCTAATTATGTTGGTAGTAGTCCTCATGATGTTGGTAGTAGTCTTTGTGACGTTGGTAGTAGTCCTGGTGATGTTGGTGGTGGTCCTCTTGATGTTAGTAGTGGTCCTGGTGATATTGGTGGTGGTTCTGGTGATGTTGGTAGTGGTCCTCGTGTTGTTGGTAGTAGTCCTGGTGATGTTGATAGTGGTCCTGATGATGTTGGTAGTAGTCCTCATGATGTTGGTCGTAGTCCTGGTGTTGTTTGTAGTAGTCCAGGTGATGTTGATAATAGTCCTCATGATGATGGTAGTGCTCCTGATGATGTTGGTAGTGGTCCTGATGATGTTGGTAGTAGTCCTGGAGATGTTGGTAGTATTCCTCATGATGTTGGTAGTGGTCTTCGTGATGTTGGTAGTAGTCCTCATGATGTTGGTAGTAGTCCTCATGATGTTGCTGGTGATCCTTATGTTCTTGGTGGTGGTCCTCATGATGTTGGTATTGTTCCTCATGATGTTGGTGGTGGTCTTCATGATGTTGGTGGTGATCATCCAGATGTTGGTAGAAGTCTTCATGATGTTGGTAGTAGTCCTGGTGATGTTGGTAGTGGTCCAGGTGATGTTGGTAGTGGTCCTCTTGGTGTTGGTAGTAGTCCTCATGATGTTGGTAGTAGTCCTCATGATGTTGGTTGGAGTCCTCATGATGTTGGTAGTAGTCCTCATGATGTTGGTTGTGGTCCTGGTGATATTGGTAGTAGTCCTCATGATGTTGGTGCTAGTCCTGATGATGTGGGTATTGGTCCTCATGATGTTGGTAGTAGTTCTGGTGATGTTGGTAGTAGTTCTGGTGATGTTGGTAGTAGTCCTGGTGATGTGGGTAGTGGTCCTCATGATGTTGGTGGTGGTCCTCTTGATGTTGGTGGTGGTCCTCTTCATGTTGGTAGTAGTCCTCATGATGTTAGTAGTAGTCCTCATGATATTGGTGGTAGTGTTCTTGATGTTGGTAGTAGTCCTCATGATTTTGATAATGGTCCTCATGATGTTGATAGTGGTCCTGATGATGTTGGTAGTAGTCCTGGTGATGTTGGTAGTGTTCCCGATGATGTTGGTAGTAGTCCTGGTGATGTTGGTAGTGGTCCTCATCATGTTGGTAGTGGTCCTGGTGATGTTGGTAATAGTCCTCGTGATGTTGGTAGTGGTCATGGTGATGTTGGTAGTGTCCTCGTAATTGTGGTATTAGACCTGGTGATGTTGGTAGTGGTAATCATGATATTGGTAGTAGACCTGCTGATGTTGGTAGTGGTAATCATTATGTTGGTAGTAGTCCTGATGATGTTGGTAGTGGTCCTGATGATGTTGGTAGTAGTCCTTGTCATGTTGGTAGTCGTCCTGATGATGTTGGTAGTAGTCCTGGTGATGTTGGTTGTAGTCCTGGTGATTTTGGTAGAGGTCCTCATGATGTTGGTAATTGTTCTTAAGATGCTGGTAGTGGTCCTGATAATGGTGGTAGTAGTTCTGGTGATGTGGGTAGTAGTCCTCCTGATGCTGGTAGTAGTCCTCGTGATGTTGGTAGTGGTCCTCATGATGTTGGTAGTGGTCTTCGTGATGTTCGTAGTTTTCCTCATCATGTTGGTAGTGTTGCTCATGATGTTTGCAGTAGTCCTTATAATGTCGGTAGTAGTCCTGGTGATGTTGGTAGTAGTACTGGTGTTGTTCGTCGTGGTCTTGATGATGTTGGTAGTAGTCTTGGTGATGTTGGTTGTAGTAATCATGATATTGGTAGTAGTCCTCGTGATGTTGGTAGTAGTCCTCATGATGTTGGTAGTAGTCCTGGTCATGTTGGTAGTAGTCCTCGTGATGTTGGTGGTGGTCCTGATGATATTGGTTGTAGTCCTAATTATGTTGGTAGTAGTCCTCATGATGTTGGTAGTAGTCTTGGTGATGTTGGTAGTAGTCCTGGTGATGTTGGTGGTGGTCCTCTTGATGTTAGTAGTAGTCCTGGTGATGTTGGTGGTGGTTCTGGTGATGTTAGTAGTAGTCCTTATGATGTTGTTGGTGGTCCTCATGATGTTGGTTGTGGTCCTGATGATATTGGTAGTAGTCCTCATGATGTTGGTAGTAGTCCTAATGATGTTGGTAGTTGTCTTCATGATGTTGGTAGTATTTTTCATGATGTTAATAGTAGTCCTGGTGATGTTGGTGGTGGTCCTGATGACGCTGGTAGTGGTCATCATGATGTTGGTAGTAGTCCTGGTGTTGTTTGTAGTAGTCCAGGGAATGTTGATAGTGGTCCTCATGATGTTGGTAGTGGTCCAGATGATGTTGGTAGTGGTCCTGATGATGTTGGTAGTAGTCCTGGAGATGTTGGTAGTATTCCTCATGATGTTGGTAGTAGTCCTGATGATGTTGGTGGTGATCCTTATGTTCTTGTTGGTGGTCCTCATGATGTTGGTATTGTTTCTCATGATGTTGGTGGTGGTCCTCATGATGTTGGTAGTAGTCCTCATGATGTTGGTAGTAGTCCTCATGATGTTGGTTGTGGTCCTGATGATGTTGGTATAAGACCTCATGATGTTGGTAGTAGTCCTTATGATGTTGGTTGTGGTCCTCATGATGTTGGTGGTGATCCTCCAGATGTTGGTAGAAGTCTTCATGATGTTGGTAGTAGTCCTGGTGATATTGGTAGTGGACTAGGTGATGTTGGTAGTGGTCCTCTTGATGTTGGTAGTAGTCCTCATGATGTTGGTAGTAGTCGTCATGATGTTGGTTGTGGTCCTGGTGATATTGGTAGTAGACCTCATGATGTTGGTGCTAGTCCTGATGATGTGGGTATTGGTCCTCATGATGTTGGTAGTAGTTCTGGTGATGTTGGTAGTAGTCCTGGTGATGTGGGTAGTGGTCTTCATGATGTTGGTGGTGGTCCTCTTGATGTTGGTGGTGGTCCTCTTGATGTTGGTAGTTGTCCTCATGATGTTAGGAGTAGTCCTCATGATATTGGTGGTAGAGTTCTTGATGTTGGTAGTAGTCCTCATGATTTTGATAATGGTCCTTATGATGTTGGTAGTCGTCCTCATGATGTTGATAGTGGTCCTGATGATGTTGGTAGTATTCCTGCTGATGTTGGTACTGGTCCTTTTGATGTTGGTAATAGTCTTTGTGATGTTGGTAGTGTTCCTGATGATGTTGGTAGTAGTCTTAATGATGTTGGTAGTAGTCCTGGTGATGTTGGTAGTAGTCCTCATGATGTTTATAGTAGTCCTCATGATGTTGGTTGTGGTCCTGGTGATATTGGTAGTAGTTCTCATGATGTTGGTAGAAGTCCTGGTGATATTGAGAGTGGTCCTCATGATGTTGGTAGTAGTCCTCATGATGTTGGTAGTAGTCCTGGTGATGTTGATAGTGGTCTTTATGATGCTGGTAGTAGTCCTGGTGATGTTGGTAGTAGTCCTTATAATGTTGGTAGTAGTCCTGGTGATGTTGACCGTGGTCCTCATGATGTTGGTAGTAGTTCTCATGATGTTGGTAGTAGTTCTCCTGATGTTGGTAGTAGTTCTCCTGATGTTGGTAGTCGTCCTCATGATGTTGATAGTGGTCCTGATGATGTTGGTAGTGGTCTGATGATGTTGTTAGTAGTCCTGGTGATGTTGGTAGTGGTCCTCATGATGTTGGTAGTGGTCCAGGTGATGTTGGTAATAGTCCTGGGGATGTTGGTAGTGGTCCTGGTGATGTTGGTAATAGTCCTCGTGATGTTGTTAGTGGTCATGGTGATGTTGGTAGTGGTCCTCGTAATTTTGGTAGTAGACCTGGTGATGTTGGTAGTGGTAATCATGATGTTGGTAGTAGTCCTGGTCATGTTGGTAGTGGTCTTAATGATGTTGGTAGTAGTCCTGTTGGTTGTAGTCCTGGTGATTTTGGTAGTGGTCCTCATGATGTTGGTAATTGTCCTGAAGATGTTGGTAGTCGTCGTGATGATGTTGGTAGTAGTCCTGGTGATGTTGGTAGTAGTCCTCACGATGCTGGTAATAGCCCTCGTGATGTTGGTAGTGGTCCTCATGATGTTGGTAGTGGTCCTCATGATATTGGTAGTGGTCCTCATGATGTTGCTAGTGGGCCTCATGATGTTGGCAGCAGTCCTCATAATGTTGGCACTAGTCCTGGTGATGTTGGTAGTAGTCCTGGCAATGTTGGGGGTAGTTCTGGTGATGTTAGTAGTAGTCTTTATGATGTTGTTGGTGGTCCTGGTGATGTTGGTAGTAGTCCTCGTGATGTTGGTAGTAGTCCTGATGATGTTTGTAGTGGTCCTGATGATGTTGGTAGTGGTCCTCATGATGTTGGTAGTAGTCCTCATGATGTTGGTGGTAGTCCTTGTCATGTTGGTAGTAGTCCTCGTGATGTTGGTGTTGGTTGTCATGATGTTGGTAGTGGTCCTGATGATATTGCTTGTAGTCCTCATTATGTTGGAAGTAGTCCTTATGATGTTGGTAGTAGTCTTCATGATGTTGGTAGTAGCCCTTATAATGTTGGTAGTAGTCCTGGTGATGTTGGTAGTAGTCCTTATGGTGTTGGTAGAAGTCCTTGTCATGTTGGTAGTAGTCCTCGTGATGTTCTTGGTGGTCCTCATGATGTTGGTAGTAGTTCTCATAATGTTGTTAGTAGTCTTTGTGAGGTTGGTAGTAGTCCTGGTGATGTTGGTGGTGGTTCTGGTGATGTTAGTAGTAGTCCTCATGATGTTGCTCATGATGTTGGTAGTGGTCCTCGTGATGTTGGTTGTAGTCCTGGTGGCGGTGGTCCTCTTTATGTTGGTAGTGGTTTTCGTGTTTTTTGTATTAGACCTGGTGATGTTGGAAGTGGTAATCATGAGGTTGGTAGTAGACCTGGTGATGTTGGTGGTGGTAATCATGATGTTGGTAGTAGTCCTCATGAACTTAGAAGTAGTCCTCATGATGTTGGTGGTGGTCCGCTTGATGTTGGTAAAAGTCCTCATGATGTTGTTAGTGGTCCTTATGATGTTAGTATTGGTCTTGATGATGTCTGTAGTAGTACTCATGATATTGGTATTAGTCCTGGTGATGTTGGTAGTGGTCCTCATGATGTTGGTAGTTGTCCTGGTGATGTTGTTAGTAGTCCTGGTGATGTTGGTAATGGTACTGATGATGTTGGTAATAGGCCCGATGATGATTGTAGTGATCCTCATGATGTTCGTAAAAGTCCTGGTGATGTTGGTAGTAGTCGTCTTCATCTTGGTGGTTGTCCTCTTGATGTCGGTAGTAGTCCTGGTGATGTTGGTGGTCGTCCGGGTTATGTTGGTGGTGCTCCTGGTGATATTGGTAGTAGTCCTCATGATGTTGCTAGTAGTCTTGATGATGTTGGTAGTGGTCTTTATGATGTTGGTAGTGGTCGTCATGATGTTGGTAGTGTTCCTGGTAATGTTGGCGGTGGTCCTCTTTATGTTGGTAGTAGTCCTCATGATGTTGGTAGTAGTCCTCTTGATATTGGTAGTAGTCCTCATTTTGTTGGTAGTAGTCTTCGTGTGGTTGTTGGTGGTGCTCGTGATGTTGGTAGTGTTCCTGGTAATGTTGGCGGTGGTCCTCTTTATGTTGGTAGTAGTCCTCATGATGTTGGTAGTAGTCCTCTTGATATTGGTAGTAGTCCTCATTGTGTTGGTAGTAGTCTTCGTGTGGTTGTTGGTGGTGCTCGTGATGTTGGTAGTAATCCTGCTGATGTTGGTGGTGGTCCTCTTGATGTTGGTAGTGGTCCCCATGATGTTGGTGGTGCTCCTGGTGATGTTGGTAGTAGTCCTCATGATGTTGGTGGTAGTCCTGATGATGTTGGTAGTAGTCCTTATGATGTTGGTACTGGTCATCATGATGGTGGTAGTGGTCCTCATGATGTCGGTAGTAGTCCTGATGATGTTGGTAGTGGTCCTCATGATGTTGGTAGAAGTCCCGGTGATGTTGGTGGTGGTCCTCTTGATGTTGGTAGTGGTCCTCATGATGTTGGTAATGGTGCTGATAATGTTGGTAGTAGTCCTCATGATGTTGGTAGTGGTCCTCATGATGTTGGTAGTAGTCCTGGTGATGTTGGTAGTTGTCCACTTCATGTTGGTGGTTGTCCCCTTGATGATGGTATTAGTGCTGGTGATGTTGGTGGTGGTCCTCATGATGTTGGTAGTAGTCCTGCTGATGTTGGTGGTGGTCCTCCTGAAGTTGTTAGTGCTCCTCATGATGTTGGTGGTGCTCCTGGTGATGTTGGTAGTAGTCCTCATGATGTTGGTAGTAGTCCTCATGATGTTGATAGTTATTCTGATGGCGTTGGCGGTCTTCCTCTTGGTGTTGCTAGTCTTTCTCATGATGACGGTAGTGGTCCTCAAGATGTTGTTAGTGGTCCTCGTGATGTTGTTAGTGGTCCTCATGATGTTGGTAGTAGTCCTGATGATGTTGGTAGTAGTCCTGATGATGTTGGTAGTGGTCCTCACGATGTTGGTAGTAGTCCTGGTGATGTTGGGTGTGGTCCTCTTGATGTTGGTAGTGGTCCTCTTGATGTTGGTAGTGGTCCTCATGATGTTGGTAGTGGTGCTGACGATGTTGGTAGTAGTCCTCATGATGTTGGTAGTAGTCCTGGTGATGTTGGTAGTAGTCCACTTCATGTTGGTGGTGGTCCTCTTAATGACGGCAGTAGTCCTGGTGATGTTGGTGTTCGTCCGGGTGATGTTGGTGGTGGTCCTTATGTTGTCGGTAGTAGTCCTCATGATGTTGGTAGTGGTCCTCTGGATGTTAGTGGTGGTCCTCTTGATGTTTGTAGTAGTCCTGCTGATGTTGGTGGTGGTCCTCTTGATGTTGTTAGTGGTCCTCATGATGTTGGTGGTGCTCCTGGTGATGTTGGTAGTAGTTCTCATGATGTTGCTAGTAGTCCTGATGATGTTAGTAGTGGTCCTTATGATGTGGGTAGTGGTCCTGGTGATGTTGGTAGTGGTCCTGATGATGTTGGTAGTCGTCCTCATGATGTTGGTAGTGGTCCAGATGATGATGGTAGTGGTACTGTTGATTTTGGGGTGGTCCTTATGATGTTGGTTGTGGTCGTCATAATGTTGGTAGTAGTTCTCATGATGTTGGTACTGGTCCTCATGATGTTGGTAGTAGTTCTCATGATGTTGATAGTAGTCCTGGTGATGTTGATGGTGGTCCTCTTGATGTTGGTATAAGTCCTCATGATGTTGGTAGTGGTCCTCATGATGTTGGTAGTTGTCCTGGTTATGTTGGGTAGTGGTCCTCATAATGTTGGTAGTGGTCCTGGTGATGTTGGTGGTGGTCCTCTTGATGTTGGTAGTTGTCCTCATGATGTTGAAAGTAGTCCTCATGATGTTGATAGTGGTCCTCATTATGTTGCTAGTGGTCCTCATGATGTTGGTAGTGGTCCTGGTTATGTTTGTAGTAGTCCTCATAATGTTGGTAGTGGTCCTCATGATGATGGTAGTAGTCCTGATGATGTTGATAGTAGTCTTCATGATGTTGGTAGTAGTCCTTATGATGTTGGTAGTGGTCCTTATGATGTTAGCAGTTGTCGTCATTATATTGGCAGTGGTCGTCATGATGTTGGTAGTGGTCCTCATGATGTTGGTAGTGGTCCTCATGATGTTGGTAGTGGTCGTCATGATGTTGGTAGTAGTCCTGGCGATGTTGGTAGTAGTCCTCGTGATGTTGTTTGTGGTCCTCGTGATGTTGTTAGTGGTCCTGGTGATGGTAGTAGTTCTCATGATGTTGGTCCTGCTCCTCATGATGTTGGTAGTAGGTCTCATGATGTTGATAGTAGTCCTGGTGATGTTGTTGGTGGTCCTCGTGATGTTGGTAGTCTTCCTCATGATGTTGGTATTGGTCCTAATGATGTTGATCGTGGTTCCCGTGATGTTGGTAGTGGTCCTCATGATGTTGGTAGTAGTCCTGGTGATGTTAGTAGTAGTACTGGCGATGTTGGTAGAGGACCTGGTGATGTTGTTGGTGGTCCTCGTGATGTAGGTGGTGGTCGTCGTGATGTTGTTATAAATCCTCATGATTTTGGTAGTGGTCCTGGTGATATTGGTACTGGTTCTCATGATGTTGTTAGTGGTCCTCATTATATTGGTAGTAGTCCTCATGATGTTGGTAGTAGTCCTGATGATGTTGGTAGTGGTCCTCATGATGTTGTTACTAGACCTGGTTATGTTAGTAGTGGTCCTCATGATGTTGGTAGTAGTCCTGGTGATGTTGGTAGTGGTTCTCATGATGTTGGTAGTGGTCCTCATGATGTTGTTAGTAGTCCTCATGATGTTGGTATTAGTCCTCATGATGTTGGTAGTAGTCTACATGATGTTGGTAATCCTCATGATGTTGTTGGTGAACCTCATTATGTTGGTAGTAGTCCTCATGATGTTGGTAGTAGTCCTTGTGATGTTGGTAGTGGTCCTCTTGATATTGGTAGTGGTCCTGGTGATGTTGGTAGTAGTCTTGGTGATGTTGATGGTGGTCCTCTTGATGTTGGTATAAGTCCTCATGATGTTGGTAGTGTTCCTCATGATGTTGGTAGTGGTCCTGGTTATGTTGTGTAGTGGTCCACATAATGTTGGTAGTTGTCCTGGTGATGTTGGTGTTGGTCCTCTTGATGTTGGTAGTTGTCCTCATGATGTTGAATGTAGTCCTCATGATGTTGGTAGTGGTCCTCATGATGTTGCTATTGGTCCTCATGATGTTGGTAGTGGTCCTGGTTATGTTTGTAGTAGTCCTCATAATGTTGGTAGTGGTCCTCATGATGATGGTAGTAGTCCTGATGATGTTGATAGTAGTCTTTATGATGTTGGTAGTAGTCCTTATGATGTTGGTAGTGGTCCTTATGATGTTAGTAGTTGTATTCATTATGTTGGTAGTGGTCGTCATGATGTTGGTAATGGTCCTCATGATGTTGGTAGTGGTCCTCATGATGTTGGTAGTGGTCCTCATGATGTTGGTAGTAGTCCTGGCGATGTTGGTGGTGGTCCTCTTGATGTTGTTATTAGTCCTCATGATGTTAGTAGTGGTCCTGATGATGTTGGTAGTGGTCCTGGTGATGTTGGTAGTGGTCCTGGTGATGTTGGTAGTAGTCTTGGTGATGTTGTCGGTGGCCCTCGTGATTTTGGTAGTAGTCCTCATGATGTTGGAAGTGGCCCTGGTGATGTTGGTAGTGGTCCTTAAGATGTTGGAAAGGGGTCCTCATGATGTTGGTAGTGGGCCTGATGATGTTGGTAGTGGTCCTGATGATGTTGGTCGTGGTACTGATGATGTTGCTAGTCGTCCTCCTGATGTTGGTAGTGGTCCAGATGATGATGGTAGTGGTACTGATGATTTTGGGGTGGTCCTCATGATATTTGTAGTAATCCTCATGATGTTGGTAGTAGTCCTGGTGATGTTGGTAGTAGTCCTGATGATGTTGGTAGTGGTCCTTAAGTTGTTGGTAGTGGTCCTCACTATGTTGGTAGTGGTCCTGGTACTGTTGGTAGTGGTCTTCGTGATGTAGGTAGTGGTACTCATGATGTTAGTAGTAGTCCTGATGATGTTGGTAGTTGTCCTCATGATGTTGGTGGTGGTCCTCACGATGTTGGTTGTGGTCCTGGTTATGTTGGGTAGTGGTCCTCATAATGTTGGTAGTGGTCCTGGTAATGTTGGTGGTGGTCCTCTTGATGTTGGTAGTTGTCCTGATGATGTTGGAAGGTAGTCCTCATGATGTTGCTAGTGGTCCTCATGATGTTTGTAGTGGTCCTGGTTATGTTTGTAGTAGTCCTCATAATGTTGGTAGTGGTCCTTATGATGATGGTAGTAGTCCTGATGATGTTGATAGTAGTCTTCGTGATGTTGGTAGTAGTCCTTTTCATGTTGGTAGTGGTCCTCATGATGTTGGTAGTAGTCCTGGCGATGTTGGTGGTGGTCCTCTTGATGTTGTTAGTAGTCCTCATGATGTTGGTAGTGGTCCTGATGATGTTGGTAGCAGTCTTGGTGATGTTGTCTGTGGTCCTCGTGATTTTGGTAGTAGTCCTGTTGATGTTGTTGGTGGACCTCGTGATGTTGGTAATGGTCCTGGTGATGTTAGTTGTAGAAATCATGATGTTGGTAGTGGTCCTCATGATGTTGGTAGCGGTCCTCATAAGGATGGTAGTAGTCCTCGTGATGTTGTTGGTGGTTCTCCTGATGTTTGTAGTGGTCCTGGTGATGTTTGTAGTAAGCCTCATGATGTTGGTAGTAGTCCTCATGATGTTGGTAGAGGTCCTCATGATGTTGGTTGTAGTCCTCATGATGTTGGTAGTCGTCCTGGTGATGTTGGTAGTGGTTCTGATGATGTTGGAAGTGGTCCTGGTGATGTTGATAGTGGTCTTGATGGTGTTGGTAGTCGTCCTCATGATGTTGATAGTCGTCCTCATGATGTTGGTAGTAGTCCTGCTGATGTTGGTAGTGGTCCTCAGGTTGTTGGTAGTGGTCCTGGTGATGTTGGTAGTGGTCCTGGTAATGTTGGTAGTGGTCCTGGTAATGTTGGTAGTGGTCCTCGTGATGTTGGTAGTGGTCCTTATGATGTTAGTAATAGTCCTCATGATGTTGGTAGTTGTCCTCCTGATGTTGGTGATGGTCCTCACGATGTTGGTAGTAGTCCTGGTTATGTTGGGTAGTGGTCCTCATAATGTTGGTAGTGGTCCTGGTGATGTTGGTGGTGGTCCATTTGATGTTGGTAGTTGTCCTCATGATGTTGAAAGTAGTCCTCATGATGTTGGTAGTGGTCCTCATGATGTTGCTAGTGGTCCTAGTTATGTTTGTATTAGTCCTCATAATGTTGGTAGTGGTCCTCATGATGATGGTAGTAGTCCTGATGGGGTTGATAGTAGTCTTCATGGTGTTGATAGTAGTCCTTATGATGTTGGTAGAGGTCCTTATGATGTTAATAGTGGTCGTCATGATGTTGGTACTGGTCGTCATGATGTTGGTAGTGGTCCTCATGATGTTGGTAGTTGTCCTCATGATGTTGGCAGTGGTCCTGATGATGTTGTTAGTGGTCCTGATGATGATGGTAGTGGTCCTGATGATGTTGAGGTGGAACTCATGATGTTTGTAGTAGTCCTCAATATGTTGGTAGTAGTCCTGGTGATGTTTGTAGTAGTCCTGATGATGTTTGTAGTGGTCCTCAGGATGTTGGTAGTGGTCCTCATGATGTTGGTAGTGGTCGTCGTAATGTTGGTAGTGGTCCTTATGATGTTAGTAGTAGTCCTCATGTCGTGGTAATTGTCCTCATGATATCGGTGGTGGTCCTCACCATGTTGGTTGTAGTCCTTATTATGTTGGGTAGTGGTCCTCATAATGTTGGTAGTGGTCCTCATGATGTTGGTAGTGGTCCTCATAATGTTAATAGTAGTCCTGGTGATGTTGGTAGTTGTCCTCATGATGTTGGTGGTGGTCTTCACGATGTTGGTTGTGGTCCTGGTTATGTTGGATAGTGGTCCTCATAATGTTGGTAGTGGTCCTGGTAATTTTGGTGGTGGTCCTCTTGATGTTGGTAGTTGTCCTCATGATGTTGGAAGGTAGTCCTCATGATGTTGCTAATGGTCCTCATGATGTTTGTAGTAGTCCTGGTTATGTTTGTAGTAGTCCTCATAATGTTGGTAGTGGTCCTTATGATGATGGTAGTAGTCCTTATGATGTTGGTAGTGGTCCTTATGATGTTGGTTGTGGTCGTCATGATGTTGGTAGTGGTCGTCATGATGTTGGAAGTGGTCCTTATGATGTTGGTAGTGGTCCTCATGATGTTGATAGTGGTCCTCATGATGTTGGTAGTGGTCCTCATGATGTTGGTAGTAGTCCTGGCGACGTTGGTGGTGGTCCTCTTGTTGTTAGTAGTACTCATGATGTTGGTAGTGGTCCTGATGATGTTGGTAGCAGTCCTGGTGATGTTGTCGGTGGTCCTCGTGTTTTTGGTAGTAGTCCTGGTGATGTTGTTGGTGGACCTCGTGATGTTGGTAGTGGTCCTGGTGATGTTAGTTGTAGAAATCATGATGTTGGTAGTGGTCCTCATGATGTTGGTAGTGGTCCTCATAAGGATGGTAGTAGTCCTCGTGATGTTGTTGGTGGTTCTCCTGATGTTTGTAGTGGTCCTGGTGATGTTTGTAGTAAGCCTCATGATGTTGGTACTAGTCCTCATGATGTTGGTAGAGGTCCTCATGATGTTGGTTGTAGTACTCATGATGTTGGTAGTCGTCCTGGTGATGTTGGTAGTGGTCCTGATGATGTTGGAAGTGGTCCTGGTGATGTTGATAGTGGTCCTGATGGTGTTGGTAGTCGTCCTCATGATGTTGATAGTCGTCCTCATGATGTTGGTAGTGGTCCTGATGATGATGGTAGTGGTGCTGATGATTTTGGGGTGTCCTCATGATGTTTGTTGTAGTCCTCATGATGTTGGTAGTAGTCCTGGTGATGTTTGTAGTAGTCCTGATGATGTTTGTAGTGGTCCTCAGGATGTTGGTAGTGGTCCTCATGATGTTAGTTGTGGTCCTGGTGATGTTGGTAGTGGTCGTCGTAATGTTGGTAGTGGTCCTTATGATGTTAGTAGTAGTCCTCATGTCGTGGTAATTGTCCTCATGATATCGGTGGTGGTCCTCACTATGTTGGTTGTAGTCCTGGTTATGTTGGGTAGTGGTCCTCATAATGTTGGTAGTGGTCCTCATGATGTTGGTAGTGGCCTCATAATGTTAATAGTAGTCCTGGTGATGTCGGTGGTGGTCCTCTTGATGTTGGTATTTGTCCTCATGATGTTGGAAGTAGTCCTAATAATGTTGGTAATGGTCCTCATGATGTTGCTAGTGGTCCTCATGATGTTGATAGTGGTCCTCATGATGATGGTAGTGGACCTGATGATGTTGCACGTAGTCTTCATGATGTTGGTAGTAGTCCTTATGATGTTGGTATTGGTCCTTATGATGTTAGTAGTGGTCGTCATGATGTTGGTAGTGATCGTCATGATGTTGGAAGTGGTCCTCATGATGTTGGTAGCGGTCCACATGATGTTGGTAGTATTTCTGGCGATGTTAGTGGTGGTCATCTTGATGTTGTTAGTAGTCCTCATGATGTTGGTAGTGGTCCTGATGATGTTGGTTGTGGTCCTGGTGATGTTTGTAGTGGTCCTGGTGATGTTGGTAGTAGTCTTGGTGATGTTGTCGGTGTTCCTCGTGATTTTGGTAGTAGTCCTCATGATGTTGGTAGTAATCCTGGTGATGTTGTTGGTTGTCCTCATGATGTTGGTAGTGGTCCTGGTGATGTTAGTTGTAGAAATCATGATGTTGGTAGTGGTCCTCATGATGTTGGTAGTGGTCCTCATAAGGATGGTCGTAGTTCTCGTGATGTTGTTTGCGGTCCTCGTGATGTTTGTAGTAGTCCTGGTGATGTTTGTAGTAAGCCTCATCATGTTGGTAGAGGTCCTCATGATGTTGTAGTCCTCATGATGTTGATAGTCGTCCTGGTGATGTTGGTAGTTGTCCTCATGATGTTGGTAGTGCTCCTGGTGATGTTGGTAGTGGTTCTCAAGATGTTGGTAAGGGTCCTCATGATGTTAATAGTGGTCCTGATGATGTTGGTAGTGGTCCTCATGATGTTGGTAGAGCTACTGATCATGTTGGTAGTCGTCCGCATGATGTTGGTAGTGGTCCTGATGATGATGGTAATGGTCCTGATGATTTTGGTGTGGTCCTTATGATGTTTGTAGTAGTCCTCATGATGTTGGTAGTAGTCCTGGTGATGTGGGTAGTAGTCCTGATGATGTTGGTAGTGGTCCTCATGATGTTGGTAGTAGTCCTCATGATGTTGGTAGTTGTCCTCATGATGTTGGTTGTGGTCCTCACCATGTTGGTTGTGGTCCTGGTTATGTTGTGTAGTGGTCCTCATAATGTTGGTAGTGGTCCTGGTGATGTTGGTAGTGGTCCTTATGCTGTTAATAGTGGTCGTCATGATGTTGGTAGTGGTCGTCATGATGTTGGTAGTGGTCCTCATGATGTTGTTAGTGGTCTTCATGATGTTGGCAGTGGTCCTGATGATGTTGTTAGTGGTCCTGATAAAGATGGTAGTGGTCCTGATGATGTTGGGGTGGTCATCATGATGTTTGTAGTAGTCCTCATGATGTTAGTAGTAGTCCTGGTGATGTTGGTAGTAGTCCTGATGATGTTTGTAATGGTCCTCAGGATGTTGGTAGTGGTCCTCATAAGGATGGTAGTAGTCCTCGTGATGTTGTTGGTGGTTCTCCTGATGTTTGTAGTGGTCCTGGTGATGTTTGTAGTAAGCCTCATGCTGTTGGTAGTAGTCCTCAAGATGTTGGTAGAGGTCCTCATGATGTTGGTTGTAGTCCTCATGATGTTGGTAGTCGTCCTGGTGATGTTGGTAGTCGTCCTGATGATGTTGGAAGGGGTCCTGGTGATGTTGATAGTGGTCCTGATGATGTTGGTAGTCGTCCTCATGATGTTGATAGTCGACCTCATGATGTTGGTAGTGGTCCTGATGATGATGGTAGTGGTCCTGATGATTTTGGGGTGTCCTCATGATGGTTGTAGTAGTCCTCATGATGTTGGTAGTAGTCCTGGTGATGTTGGTAGTAGTCCTGATGATGTTGGTAGTGGTCCTCAGGTTGTTGGTAGTGGTCCTGGTAATGTTGGTAGTGGTCCTTATGATGTTAGTAGTAGTCCTCATTATGTTGGTAGTTGTCCTCCTGATGTTGGTGGTGGTCCTCACGAATTTGGTTGTGGTCCTGGTTATGTTGGGTAGTGGTCCTCATAATGTTGGTAGTGGTCCTGGTGATGTTGGTGGTGGTCCTCTTGATGTTGGTAGTTGTCCTCATGATGTTGAAAGTAGTCCTCATGATGTTGGTAGTGGTCCTCATGATGTTGCTAGTGGTCCTCATGATGTTGGTAGTGGTCCTAGTTATGTTTGTAGTAGTCCTCATAATGTTGGTGGTGGTCCTCATGATGATGGTAGTAGACCTGATGGGGTTGATAGTAGTCTTCATGTTGTTGATAGTAGTCCTTATGATGTTGGTAGTGGTCCTTATGATGTTGGTACTGGTCGTCATGATGTTGGTAGTGGTCCTCATGATGTTGGTAGTTGTCCTCATGATGTTGGCAGTGGTCCTGATGATGTTGTTAGTGGTCCTGATGATGATGGTAGTGGTCCTGATGATGTTGGGGTGGACCTCATGATGTTTGTAGTAGTACTCATGATGTTGGTAGTAGTCCTGGTTATGTTGGTAGTAGTCCTGATGATGTTTGTAGTGGTCCTCAGGATGTTGGTAGTGGTCCTCATGATGTTAGTAGTGGTCCTGATGATGTTGGTAGTGGTCCTCATGATGTTGGTAGAGCTACTGATGATGTTGGTAGTCGTCCGCATGATGTTGGTAGTGGTCCTGATGATGATGGTAATGGTCCTGATGATTTTGGTGTGGTCCTTATGATGTTTGTAGTAGTCCTCATGATGTTGGTAGTAGTCCTGGTGATGTGGGTAGTAGTCCTGATGATGTTGGTAGTGGTCCTCAGGTTGTTGGTAGTGGTCCTCATGATGTTGGTAGTGGTCCTGGTAATGTTGGTAGTGGTCCTTATGATGATAGTAGTAGTCCTCATGATGTTGGTAGTTGTCCTCATGATGTTGGTTGTGGTCCTCACCATGTTGGTTGTGGTCCTGGTTATGTTGTGTAGTGGTCCTCATAATGTTGGTAGTGGTCCTGGTGATGTTGGTAGTGGTCCTTATGCTGTTAATAGTGGTCGTCATGATGTTGGTAGTGGTCGTCATGATGTTGGTAGTGGTCCTCATGATGTTGTTAGTGGTCTTCATGATGTTGGCAGTGGTCCTGATGATGTTGTTAGTGGTCCTGATAAAGATGGTAGTGGTCCTGATGATGTTGGGGTGGTCATCATGATGTTTGTAGTAGTCCTCATGATGTTGGTAGTAGTCCTGGTGATGTTGGTAGTAGTCCTGATGATGTTTGTAGTGGTCCTCAGGATGTTGGTAGTGGTCCTCATAAGGATGGCAGTAGTCCTCGTGATGTTGTTGGTGGTTCTCCTGATGTTTGTAGTGGTCCTGGTGATGTTTGTAGTAAGCCTCATGCTGTTGGTAGTAGTCCTCATGATGTTGGTAGAGGTCCTCATGATGTTGGTTGTAGTCCTCATGATGTTGGTAGTCGTCCTGGTGATGTTGGTAGTGGTCCTGATGATGTTGGAAGTGGTCCTGGTGATGTTGATAGTGGTCCTGATGATGTTGGTAGTCGTCCTCAGGATGTTGATAGTCGACCTCATGATGTTGGTAGTGGTCCTGATGATGATGGTAGTGGTCCTGATGATTTTGGGGTGTCCTCATGATGTTTGTAGTAGTCCTCATGATGTTGGTAGTAGTCCTGGTGATGTTGGTAGTAGTCCTGATGATGTTGGTAGTGGTCCTCAGGTTGTTGGTAGTGGTCCTGGTAATGTTGGTAGTGGTCCTTATGATGTTAGTAGTAGTCCTCATGATGTTGGTAGTTGTCCTCCTGATGTTGGTGGTGGTCCTCACGATGTTGGTTGTGGTCCTGGTTATGTTGGGTAGTGGTCCTCATAATGTTGGTAGTGGTCCTGGTGATGTTGGTGGTGGTCCTCTTGATGTTGGTAGTTGTCCTCATGATGTTGAAAGTAGTCCTCATGATGTTGGTAGTGGTCCTCATGATGTTGCTAGTGGTCCTCATGATGTTGGTAGTGGTCCTAGTTATGTTTGTAGTAGTCCTCATAATGTTGGTGGTGGTCCTCATGATGATGGTAGTGGTCCTCATGATGTTAGTAGTGGTCCTGGTGATGTTGGTAGTGGTCGTCGTAATGTTGGTGGTGGTCCTCACGATGTTGGTTGTGGTCCTGGTTATGTTGGGTAGTGGTCCTCATAATGTTGGTAGTGGTCCTGGTGATGTTGATAGTAGTCTTCATGGTGTTGATAGTAGTCCTTATGATGTTGGTAGTTGTCCTCATGATGTTGAAAGTAGTCCTCATGATGTTGGTAGTGGTCGTCATGATGTTGGTAGTGGTCCTCATGATGTTGGTAGTTGTCCTCATGATGTTGGCAGTGGTCCTGATGATGTTGTTAGTGGTCCTGGTGATGTTGGTAGTGGTCGTCGTAATGTTGGTAGTGGTCCTCATGATGTTAGTAGTAGTCCTCATGTCGTGATAATTGTCCTCATGATATCGGTGGTGGTCCTCACTATGTTGGTTGTAGTCCTGGTTATGTTGGGTAGTGGTCCTCATAATGTTGGTAGTGGTCCTCATGATGTTGGTTGTGGTCCTCATAATGTTAATAGTAGTCCTGGTGATGTCGGTGGTGGTCCTCTTGATGTTGATATTTGTCCTCATGATGTTGGAAGTAGTCCTAATGATGTTTGTAATGGTCCTCATGATGTTGCTAGTGGTCCTCATGATGTTGATAGTGGTCCTCATGATCATGGTAGTGGACCTGATGATGTTGGTAGTAGTCTTCATGATGTTGGTAGTAGTCCTTATGATGTTGGTAGTGGTCCTTATGATGTTAGTAGTTGTCGTCATGATGTTGGTAGTGATCGTCATGATGTTGGAAGTGGTCCTCATGATGTTGGTATTGGTCCTCATGATGTTGGTAGTATTTCTGGCGATGTTAGTGGTGGTCCTCTTGATGTTGTTAGTAGTCCTCATGATGTTGGTAGTGGTCCTGATGATGTTGGTTGTGGTCCTGGTGATGTTTGTAGTGGTCCTGGTGATGTTGTTTGTAGTCTTGGTGATGTTGTCGTTGTTCCTCGTGATTTTGGTAGTAGTCCTCATGATGCTGGTAGTAGTCCTGGCGATGTTGTTGTGGTCCTCGTGATGTTGGTAGTGGTCCTGGTGATGTTAGTTGTAGAAATCATGATGTTGGTAGTGGTCCTCATGATGTTGGTAGTGGTCCTCATAAGGATGGTAGTAGTTCTCGTGATGTTGTCTGCGGTCCTCGTGATGTTTGTAGTCGTCGTGGTGATGTTTGTAGTAAGCCTCATCATGTTGGTAGAGGTCCTCATGATGTTGTAGTCCTCATGATGTTAGTAGTCGTCCTGGTGATGTTGGTAGTGGTCCTCATGATGTTGGTAGTGGTCCTGGTGATGTTGGTAGTGGTCCTTAAGATGTTGGTAAGGGTCCTCATGATGTTAATAGTTGTCCTGATGATGTTGGTAGTGGTCCTGATGATGTTGGTAGTGCTCCTGATGATGTTGGTAGTCGTCCTCATGATGTTGGTAGTGGTCCTGGTGATGATGGTAATGGTCCTGATGATTTTTGTGTGGTCCTTATGATGTTTGTAGTAGTCCTCGTGATGTTGGTAGTAGTCCTGGTGATGTTGGTAGTAGTCCTGATGATGTTGGTAGTGGTCCTCAGGTTGTTGGTAGTGGTCCTCATGATGTTGGTAGTGGTCCTGGTAATGTTGGTAGTGGTCCTTATGATGATAGTAGTAGTCCTAATGATGTTGGTAGTTGTCCTCATGATGTTGGTGGTGGTCCTCACGATGTTGGTTGTGGTCCTGGTTATGTTGTGTAGTGGTCCTCATAATGTTGGTAGTGGTCCTGGTGATGTTGG